>JAVUPR010000422.1:0-527095 GCA_036785695.1 Gentiana straminea | reverse complement strand
GGACAACTCGTTACCGAGAGAAAAACACGAATTTGAACTCGTTAATATGAAGAAAACATGAATTTGAACTCGTTACCAAAGATAAAACACAAATTTCTACTCGTTATAAAGGGAAAACACAAATTTCCGGCGATGTCCACTCGTTATTAGAGAAAAAACCTTTTTTTCTTCAAGGACAACTCGTTACCGAGAGAAAAACACGAATTTGAACTCGTTAATATGAAGAAAACATGAATTCGAACTCGTTACCAAAGATAAAACACAAATTTCTACTCGTTATAAAGGGAAAACACAAATTTCCGGCGATGTCCACTCGTTATCGAGAGAAAAAACCTTTTTTTCTTCAAGGACAACTCGTTACCGAGAGAAAAACACGAATTTGAACTCGTTAATATGAAGAAAACATGAATTCGAACTCGTTACCAAAGATAAAACACAAATTTCTACTCGTTATAAAGGGAAAACACAAATTTCCGGCGATGTCCACTCGTTATCGAGAGAAAAAACCTTTTTTCTTCAAGGACAACTCGTTACCGAGAGAAAAACACGAATTTGAACTCGTTAATATGAAGAAAACATGAATTCGAACTCGTTACCAAAGATAAAACACAAATTTCTACTCGTTATAAAGGGAAAACACAAATTTCCGGCGATGTCCACTCGTTATTAGAGAAAAAACCTTTTTTCTTCAAGGACAACTCGTTACCGGAGAAAAACACGAATTTGAACTCGTTAATATGAAGAAAACATGAATTCGAACTCGTTACCAAAGATAAAACACAAATTTCTACTCGTTATAAAGGGAAAACACAAATTTCCGGCGATGTCCACTCGTTATCGAGAGAAAAAACCTTTTTTTCTTCAAGGACAACTCGTTACCAGAGAAAAACACGAATTTGAACTCGTTAATATGAAGAAAACATGAATTCGAACTCGTTACCAAAGATAAAACACAAATTTCTACTCGTTATAAAGGGAAAACACAAATTTCCGGCGATGTCCACTCGTTATTAGAGAAAAAACCTTTTTTCTTCAAGGACAACTCGTTACCAGAGAAAAACACGAATTTGAACTCGTTAATATGAAGAAAACATGAATTCGAACTCGTTACCAAAGATAAAACACAAATTTCTACTCGTTATAAAGGGAAAACACAAATTTCCGGCGATGTCCACTCGTTATTAGAGAAAAAACCTTTTTTTCTTCAAGGACAACTCGTTACCAGAGAAAAACACGAATTTGAACTCGTTAATATGAAGAAAACATGAATTCGAACTCGTTACCAAAGATAAAACACAAATTTCTACTCGTTATAAAGGGAAAACACAAATTTCCGGCGATGTCCACTCGTTATCGGAGAAAAAACCTTTTTTTCTTCAAGGACAACTCGTTACCGAGAGAAAAACACGAATTTGAACTCGTTAATATGAAGAAAACATGAATTCGAACTCGTTACCAAAGATAAAACACAAATTTCTACTCGTTATAAAGGGAAAACACAAATTTCCGGCGATGTCCACTCGTTATTAGAGAAAAAACCTTTTTTTCTTCAAGGACAACTCGTTACCGAGAGAAAAACACGAATTTGAACTCGTTAATATGAAGAAAACATGAATTCGAACTCGTTACCAAAGATAAAACACAAATTTCTACTCGTTATAAAGGGAAAACACAAATTTCCGGCGATGTCCACTCGTTATCGAGAGAAAAAACCTTTTTTTCTTCAAGGACAACTCGTTACCGAGAGAAAAACACGAATTTGAACTCGTTAATATGAAGAAAACATGAATTCGAACTCGTTACCAAAGATAAAACACAAATTTCTACTCGTTATAAAGGGAAAACACAAATTTCCGGCGATGTCCACTCGTTATCGAGAGAAAAAACCTTTTTTCTTCAAGGACAACTCGTTACCGAGAGAAAAACACGAATTTGAACTCGTTAATATGAAGAAAACATGAATTCGAACTCGTTACCAAAGATAAAACACAAATTTCTACTCGTTATAAAGGGAAAACACAAATTTCCGGCGATGTCCACTCGTTATTAGAGAAAAAACCTTTTTTTCTTCAAGGACAACTCGTTACCGAGAGAAAAACACGAATTTGAACTCGTTAATATGAAGAAAACATGAATTCGAACTCGTTACCAAAGATAAAACACAAATTTCTACTCGTTATAAAGGGAAAACACAAATTTCCGGCGATGTCCACTCGTTATCGAGAAAAAACCTTTTTTTCTTCAAGGACAACTCGTTACCGAGAGAAAAACACGAATTTGAACTCGTTAATATGAAGAAAACATGAATTCGAACTCGTTACCAAAGATAAAACACAAATTTCTACTCGTTATAAAGGGAAAACACAAATTTCCGGCGATGTCCACTCGTTATCGGAGAAAAAACCTTTTTTTCTTCAAGGACAACTCGTTACCGAGAGAAAAACACGAATTTGAACTCGTTAATATGAAGAAAACATGAATTCGAACTCGTTACCAAAGATAAAACACAAATTTCTACTCGTTATAAAGGGAAAACACAAATTTCCGGCGATGTCCACTCGTTATCGAGAAAAAACCTTTTTTTCTTCAAGGACAACTCGTTACCGAGAGAAAAACACGAATTTGAACTCGTTAATATGAAGAAAACATGAATTCGAACTCGTTACCAAAGATAAAACACAAATTTCTACTCGTTATAAAGGGAAAACACAAATTTCCGGCGATGTCCACTCGTTATCGAGAGAAAAAACCTTTTTTTCTTCAAGGACAACTCGTTACCGAGAGAAAAACACGAATTTGAACTCGTTAATATGAAGAAAACATGAATTCGAACTCGTTACCAAAGATAAAACACAAATTTCTACTCGTTATAAAGGGAAAACACAAATTTCCGGCGATGTCCACTCGTTATTAGAGAAAAAACCTTTTTTCTTCAAGGACAACTCGTTACCGAGAGAAAAACACGAATTTGAACTCGTTAATATGAAGAAAACATGAATTCGAACTCGTTACCAAAGATAAAACACAAATTTCTACTCGTTATAAAGGGAAAACACAAATTTCCGGCGATGTCCACTCGTTATTAGAGAAAAAACCTTTTTTTCTTCAAGGACAACTCGTTACCGAGAGAAAAACACGAATTTGAACTCGTTAATATGAAGAAAACATGAATTCGAACTCGTTACCAAAGATAAAACACAAATTTCTACTCGTTATAAAGGGAAAACACAAATTTCCGGCGATGTCCACTCGTTATCGGAGAAAAAACCTTTTTTTCTTCAAGGACAACTCGTTACCGAGAGAAAAACACGAATTTGAACTCGTTAATATGAAGAAAACATGAATTCGAACTCGTTACCAAAGATAAAACACAAATTTCTACTCGTTATAAAGGGAAAACACAAATTTCCGGCGATGTCCACTCGTTATCGAGAGAAAAAACCTTTTTTTCTTCAAGGACAACTCGTTACCGAGAGAAAAACACGAATTTGAACTCGTTAATATGAAGAAAACATGAATTCGAACTCGTTACCAAAGATAAAACACAAATTTCTACTCGTTATAAAGGGAAAACACAAATTTCCGGCGATGTCCACTCGTTATTAGAGAAAAAACCTTTTTTCTTCAAGGACAACTCGTTACCGAGAGAAAAACACGAATTTGAACTCGTTAATATGAAGAAAACATGAATTCGAACTCGTTACCAAAGATAAAACACAAATTTCTACTCGTTATAAAGGGAAAACACAAATTTCCGGCGATGTCCACTCGTTATCGAGAGAAAAAACCTTTTTTTCTTCAAGGACAACTCGTTACCGAGAGAAAAACACGAATTTCAACTCGTTAATATGAAGAAAACATGAATTCGAACTCGTTACCAAAGATAAAACACAAATTTCTACTCGTTATAAAGGGAAAACACAAATTTCCGGCGATGTCCACTCGTTATCAGAGAAAAAACCTTTTTTTCTTCAAGGACAACTCGTTACCAGAGAAAAACACGAATTTGAACTCGTTAATATGATGAGAACATGAATTCGAACTCGTTACCAAAGATAAAACACAAATTTCTACTCGTTATAAAGGGAAAACACAAATTTCCGGCGATGTCCACTCGTTATTAGAGAAAAAACCTTTTTTTCTTCAAGGACAACTCGTTACCAGAGAAAAACACGAATTTGAACTCGTTAATATGAAGAAAACATGAATTTGAACTCGTTACCAAAGATAAAACACAAATTTCTACTCGTTATAAAGGGAAAACACAAATTTCCGGCGATGTCCACTCGTTATCAGAGAAAAAACCTTTTTTTCTTCAAAGACAACTCGTTACCAGAGAAAAACATGAATTTGAACTCGTTAATATGAAGAAAACATGAATTCGAACTCGTTACCCAAGATAAAACAAAAATTTCTACTCGTTATAACGGGAAAACATAAATTTCCGGCGATGTCCACTCGTTATTAGAGAAAAAAACCTTTTTATCTTCAAGGACAACTCGTTACCAGAGAAAAACACGAATTTGAACTCGTTAATATGAAGAAAACATGAATTCGAAATCGTTACCAAAGATAAAACACAAATTTCTACTCGTTATAAAGGGAAAACACAAATTTCCGGCGATGTCCACTCGTTATCGAGAAAAAACCTTTTTTTCTTCAAGGACAACTCGTTACCGAGAGAAAAACACGAATTTGAACTCGTTAATATGAAGAAAACATGAATTCGAACTCGTTACCAAAGATAAAACACAAATTTCTACTCGTTATAAAGGGAAAACACAAATTTCCGGCGATGTCCACTCGTTATCGAGAGAAAAAACCTTTTTTTCTTCAAGGACAACTCGTTACCGAGAGAAAAACACGAATTTGAACTCGTTAATATGAAGAAAACATGAATTCGAACTCGTTACCAAAGATAAAACACAAATTTCTACTCGTTATAAAGGGAAAACACAAATTTCCGGCGATGTCCACTCGTTATCGAGAGAAAAAACCTTTTTTTCTTCAAGGACAACTCGTTACCGAGAGAAAAACACGAATTTGAACTCGTTAATATGAAGAAAACATGAATTCGAACTCGTTACCAAAGATAAAACACAAATTTCTACTCGTTATAAAGGGAAAACACAAATTTCCGGCGATGTCCACTCGTTATTAGAGAAAAAACCTTTTTTTCTTCAAGGACAACTCGTTACCGAGAGAAAAACACGAATTTGAACTCGTTAATATGAAGAAAACATGAATTCGAACTCGTTACCAAAGATAAAACACAAATTTCTACTCGTTATAAAGGGAAAACACAAATTTCCGGCGATGTCCACTCGTTATCGAGAGAAAAAACCTTTTTTTCTTCAAGGACAACTCGTTACCGAGAGAAAAACACGAATTTGAACTCGTTAATATGAAGAAAACATGAATTCGAACTCGTTACCAAAGATAAAACACAAATTTCTACTCGTTATAAAGGGAAAACACAAATTTCCGGCGATGTCCACTCGTTATCGAGAGAAAAAACCTTTTTTCTTCAAGGACAACTCGTTACCGAGAGAAAAACACGAATTTGAACTCGTTAATATGAAGAAAACATGAATTCGAACTCGTTACCAAAGATAAAACACAAATTTCTACTCGTTATAAAGGGAAAACACAAATTTCCGGCGATGTCCACTCGTTATTAGAGAAAAAACCTTTTTTTCTTCAAGGACAACTCGTTACCGAGAGAAAAACACGAATTTGAACTCGTTAATATGAAGAAAACATGAATTCGAACTCGTTACCAAAGATAAAACACAAATTTCTACTCGTTATAAAGGGAAAACACAAATTTCCGGCGATGTCCACTCGTTATCGAGAGAAAAAACCTTTTTTCTTCAAGGACAACTCGTTACCGAGAGAAAAACACGAATTTGAACTCGTTAATATGAAGAAAACATGAATTCGAACTCGTTACCAAAGATAAAACACAAATTTCTACTCGTTATAAAGGGAAAACACAAATTTCCGGCGATGTCCACTCGTTATTAGAGAAAAAACCTTTTTTCTTCAAGGACAACTCGTTACCGAGAGAAAAACACGAATTTGAACTCGTTAATATGAAGAAAACATGAATTCGAACTCGTTACCAAAGATAAAACACAAATTTCTACTCGTTATAAAGGGAAAACACAAATTTCCGGCGATGTCCACTCGTTATTAGAGAAAAAACCTTTTTTTCTTCAAGGACAACTCGTTACCGAGAGAAAAACACGAATTTGAACTCGTTAATATGAAGAAAACATGAATTCGAACTCGTTACCAAAGATAAAACACAAATTTCTACTCGTTATAAAGGGAAAACACAAATTTCCGGCGATGTCCACTCGTTATCGGAGAAAAAACCTTTTTTTCTTCAAGGACAACTCGTTACCGAGAGAAAAACACGAATTTGAACTCGTTAATATGAAGAAAACATGAATTCGAACTCGTTACCAAAGATAAAACACAAATTTCTACTCGTTATAAAGGGAAAACACAAATTTCCGGCGATGTCCACTCGTTATCAGAGAAAAAACCTTTTTTCTTCAAGGACAACTCGTTACCGAGAGAAAAACACGAATTTGAACTCGTTAATATGAAGAAAACATGAATTCGAACTCGTTACCAAAGATAAAACACAAATTTCTACTCGTTATAAAGGGAAAACACAAATTTCCGGCGATGTCCACTCGTTATTAGAGAAAAAACCTTTTTTTCTTCAAGGACAACTCGTTACCGAGAGAAAAACACGAATTTGAACTCGTTAATATGAAGAAAACATGAATTCGAACTCGTTACCAAAGATAAAACACAAATTTCTACTCGTTATAAAGGGAAAACACAAATTTCCGGCGATGTCCACTCGTTATCGAGAGAAAAAACCTTTTTTTCTTCAAGGACAACTCGTTACCGAGAGAAAAACACGAATTTGAACTCGTTAATATGAAGAAAACATGAATTCGAACTCGTTACCAAAGATAAAACACAAATTTCTACTCGTTATAAAGGGAAAACACAAATTTCCGGCGATGTCCACTCGTTATCGGAGAAAAAACCTTTTTTTCTTCAAGGACAACTCGTTACCGAGAGAAAAACACGAATTTGAACTCGTTAATATGAAGAAAACATGAATTCGAACTCGTTACCAAAGATAAAACACAAATTTCTACTCGTTATAAAGGGAAAACACAAATTTCCGGCGATGTCCACTCGTTATTAGAGAAAAAACCTTTTTTTCTTCAAGGACAACTCGTTACCGAGAGAAAAACACGAATTTGAACTCGTTAATATGAAGAAAACATGAATTCGAACTCGTTACCAAAGATAAAACACAAATTTCTACTCGTTATAAAGGGAAAACACAAATTTCCGGCGATGTCCACTCGTTATCGAGAGAAAAAACCTTTTTTTCTTCAAGGACAACTCGTTACCGAGAGAAAAACACGAATTTGAACTCGTTAATATGAAGAAAACATGAATTCGAACTCGTTACCAAAGATAAAACACAAATTTCTACTCGTTATAAAGGAAAACACAAATTTCCGGCGATGTCCACTCGTTATTAGAGAAAAAACCTTTTTTTCTTCAAGGACAACTCGTTACCGAGAGAAAAACACGAATTTGAACTCGTTAATATGAAGAAAACATGAATTCGAACTCGTTACCAAAGATAAAACACAAATTTCTACTCGTTATAAAGGGAAAACACAAATTTCCGGCGATGTCCACTCGTTATCGAGAGAAAAAACCTTTTTTTCTTCAAGGACAACTCGTTACCGAGAGAAAAACACGAATTTGAACTCGTTAATATGAAGAAAACATGAATTCGAACTCGTTACCAAAGATAAAACACAAATTTCTACTCGTTATAAAGGGAAAACACAAATTTCCGGCGATGTCCACTCGTTATCGAGAGAAAAAACCTTTTTTTCTTCAAGGACAACTCGTTACCGAGAGAAAAACACGAATTTGAACTCGTTAATATGAAGAAAACATGAATTCGAACTCGTTACCAAAGATAAAACACAAATTTCTACTCGTTATAAAGGGAAAACACAAATTTCCGGCGATGTCCACTCGTTATCAGAGAAAAAACCTTTTTTTCTTCAAGGACAACTCGTTACCGAGGGAAAAACATGAATTTGAACTCGTTAATATGAAGAAAACATGAATTCGAACTCGTTACCAAAGATAAAACACAAATTTCTACTCGTTATAAAGGGAAAACACAAATTTCCGGCGATGTCCACTCGTTATTAGAGAAAAAACCTTTTTTTCTTCAAGGACAACTCGTTACCAGAGAAAAACACGAATTTGAACTCGTTAATATGAAGAAAACATGAATTCGAACTCGTTACCAAAGATAAAACACAAATTTCTACTCGTTATAAAGGGAAAACACAAATTTCCGGCGATGTCCACTCGTTATGAGAGAAAAAACCTTTTTTTCTTCAAGGACAACTCGTTACCAGAGAAAAACACGAATTTGAACTCGTTAATATGAAGAAAACATGAATTCGAACTCGTTACCAAAGATAAAACACAAATTTCTACTCGTTATAAAGGGAAAACACAAATTTCCGGCGATGTCCACTCGTTATCAGAGAAAAAACCTTTTTTTCTTCAAGGACAACTCGTTACCAGAGAAAAACACGAATTTGAACTCGTTAATATGATGAGAACATGAATTCGAACTCATTACCAAAGATAAAACACAAATTTCTACTCGTTATAAAGGGAAAACACAAATTTCCGGCGATGTCCACTCGTTATTAGAGAAAAAACCTTTTTTTCTTCATGGACAACTCGTTACCAGAGAAAAACACGAATTTGAACTCGTTAATATGAAGAAAACATGAATTCGAACTCGTTACCAAAGATAAAACACAAATTTCTACTCGTTATAAAGGGAAAACACAAATTTCCGGCGATGTCCACTCGTTATCAGAGAAAAAACCTTTTTTTCTTCAAAGACAACTCGTTACCAGAGAAAAACATGAATTTGAACTCGTTAATATGAAGAAAACATGAATTCGAACTCGTTACCCAAGATAAAACAAAAATTTCTACTCGTTATAACGGGAAAACATAAATTTCCGGCGATGTCCACTCGTTATTAGAGAAAAAACCTTTTTATCTTCAAGGACAACTCGTTACCAGAGAAAAACACGAATTTGAACTCGTTAATATGAAGAAAACATGAATTCGAACTCGTTACCAAAGATAAAACAGAAATTTCTACTCGTTATAAAGGGAAAACACAAATTTCCGGCGATGTCCACTCGTTATCAGAGAAAAAACCTTTTTTTCTTCAAGGACAACTCGTTACCGAGAGAAAAACACGAATTTGAACTCGTTAATATGAAGAAAACATGAATTCGAACTCGTTACCAAAGATAAAACACAAATTTCTACTCGTTATAAAGGGAAAACACAAATTTCCGGCGATGTCCACTCGTTATCGGAGAAAAAACCTTTTTTTCTTCAAGGACAACTCGTTACCGAGAGAAAAACACGAATTTGAACTCGTTAATATGAAGAAAACATGAATTCGAACTCGTTACCAAAGATAAAACACAAATTTCTACTCGTTATAAAGGGAAAACACAAATTTCCGGCGATGTCCACTCGTTATCGAGAGAAAAAACCTTTTTTTCTTCAAGGACAACTCGTTACCGAGAGAAAAACACGAATTTGAACTCGTTAATATGAAGAAAACATGAATTCGAACTCGTTACCAAAGATAAAACACAAATTTCTACTCGTTATAAAGGGAAAACACAAATTTCCGGCGATGTCCACTCGTTATCGGAGAGAAAAAACCTTTTTTCTTCAAGGACAACTCGTTACCGAGAGAAAAACACGAATTTGAACTCGTTAATATGAAGAAAACATGAATTCGAACTCGTTACCAAAGATAAAACACAAATTTCTACTCGTTATAAAGGGAAAACACAAATTTCCGGCGATGTCCACTCGTTATCGAGAGAAAAACCTTTTTTTCTTCAAGGACAACTCGTTACCGAGAGAAAAACACGAATTTGAACTCGTTAATATGAAGAAAACATGAATTCGAACTCGTTACCAAAGATAAAACACAAATTTCTACTCGTTATAAAGGGAAAACACAAATTTCCGGCGATGTCCACTCGTTATCGAGAGAAAAAACCTTTTTTTCTTCAAGGACAACTCGTTACCGGAGAAAAACACGAATTTGAACTCGTTAATATGAAGAAAACATGAATTCGAACTCGTTACCAAAGATAAAACACAAATTTCTACTCGTTATAAAGGGAAAACACAAATTTCCGGCGATGTCCACTCGTTATCGAGAAAAAACCTTTTTTTCTTCAAGGACAACTCGTTACCGAGAGAAAAACACGAATTTGAACTCGTTAATATGAAGAAAACATGAATTCGAACTCGTTACCAAAGATAAAACACAAATTTCTACTCGTTATAAAGGGAAAACACAAATTTCCGGCGATGTCCACTCGTTATCGGAGAAAAAACCTTTTTTCTTCAAGGACAACTCGTTACCGAGAGAAAAACACGAATTTGAACTCGTTAATATGAAGAAAACATGAATTCGAACTCGTTACCAAAGATAAAACACAAATTTCTACTCGTTATAAAGGGAAAACACAAATTTCCGGCGATGTCCACTCGTTATCGGAGAAAAAACCTTTTTTTCTTCAAGGACAACTCGTTACCGAGAGAAAAACACGAATTTGAACTCGTTAATATGAAGAAAACATGAATTCGAACTCGTTACCAAAGATAAAACACAAATTTCTACTCGTTATAAAGGGAAAACACAAATTTCCGGCGATGTCCACTCGTTATCGGAGAAAAAACCTTTTTTCTTCAAGGACAACTCGTTACCGAGAGAAAAACACGAATTTGAACTCGTTAATATGAAGAAAACATGAATTCGAACTCGTTACCAAAGATAAAACACAAATTTCTACTCGTTATAAAGGGAAAACACAAATTTCCGGCGATGTCCACTCGTTATCGAGAGAAAAAAACCTTTTTTTCTTCAAGGACAACTCGTTACCGAGAGAAAAACACGAATTTGAACTCGTTAATATGAAGAAAACATGAATTCGAACTCGTTACCAAAGATAAAACACAAATTTCTACTCGTTATAAAGGGAAAACACAAATTTCCGGCGATGTCCACTCGTTATCGAGAAAAAAACCTTTTTTTCTTCAAGGACAACTCGTTACCGAGAGAAAAACACGAATTTGAACTCGTTAATATGAAGAAAACATGAATTCGAACTCGTTACCAAAGATAAAACACAAATTTCTACTCGTTATAAAGGGAAAACACAAATTTCCGGCGATGTCCACTCGTTATCGAGAAAAAACCTTTTTTTCTTCAAGGACAACTCGTTACCGAGAGAAAAACACGAATTTGAACTCGTTAATATGAAGAAAACATGAATTCGAACTCGTTACCAAAGATAAAACACAAATTTCTACTCGTTATAAAGGGAAAACACAAATTTCCGGCGATGTCCACTCGTTATCGGAGAAAAAACCTTTTTTTCTTCAAGGACAACTCGTTACCGAGAGAAAAACACGAATTTGAACTCGTTAATATGAAGAAAACATGAATTCGAACTCGTTACCAAAGATAAAACACAAATTTCTACTCGTTATAAAGGGAAAACACAAATTTCCGGCGATGTCCACTCGTTATCGGAGAAAAAACCTTTTTTCTTCAAGGACAACTCGTTACCGAGAGAAAAACACGAATTTGAACTCGTTAATATGAAGAAAACATGAATTCGAACTCGTTACCAAAGATAAAACACAAATTTCTACTCGTTATAAAGGGAAAACACAAATTTCCGGCGATGTCCACTCGTTATCGAGAGAAAAAACCTTTTTTTCTTCAAGGACAACTCGTTACCGAGAGAAAAACACGAATTTGAACTCGTTAATATGAAGAAAACATGAATTCGAACTCGTTACCAAAGATAAAACACAAATTTCTACTCGTTATAAAGGGAAAACACAAATTTCCGGCGATGTCCACTCGTTATCGAGAGAAAAAACCTTTTTTCTTCAAGGACAACTCGTTACCGAGAAAAAACACGAATTTGAACTCGTTAATATGAAGAAAACATGAATTCGAACTCGTTACCAAAGATAAAACACAAATTTCTACTCGTTATAAAGGGAAAACACAAATTTCCGGCGATGTCCACTCGTTATTAGAGAAAAAACCTTTTTTTCTTCAAGGACAACTCGTTACCGAGAGAAAAACACGAATTTGAACTCGTTAATATGAAGAAAACATGAATTCGAACTCGTTACCAAAGATAAAACACAAATTTCTACTCGTTATAAAGGGAAAACACAAATTTCCGGCGATGTCCACTCGTTATCGGAGAAAAAACCTTTTTTTCTTCAAGGACAACTCGTTACCGAGAGAAAAACACGAATTTGAACTCGTTAATATGAAGAAAACATGAATTCGAACTCGTTACCAAATATAAAACACAAATTTCTACTCGTTATAAAGGGAAAACACAAATTTCCGGCGATGTCCACTCGTTATCGAGAAAAAACCTTTTTTTCTTCAAGGACAACTCGTTACCGAGAGAAAAACACGAATTTGAACTCGTTAATATGAAGAAAACATGAATTCGAACTCGTTACCAAAGATAAAACACAAATTTCTACTCGTTATAAAGGGAAAACACAAATTTCCGGCGATGTCCACTCGTTATCGGAGAAAAAACCTTTTTTCTTCAAGGACAACTCGTTACCGAGAGAAAAACATGAATTTGAACTCGTTAATATGAAGAAAACATGAATTCGAACTCGTTACCCAAGATAAAACACAAATTTCTACTCGTTATAACGGGAAAACACAAATTTCCGGCGATGTCCACTCGTTATTAGAGAAAAAACCTTTTTATCTTCAAGGACAACTCGTTACCAGAGAAAAACACGAATTTGAACTCGTTAATATGAAGAAAACATGAATTCGAACTCGTTACCAAAGATAAAACACAAATTTCTACTCGTTATAAAGGGAAAACACAAATTTCCGGCGATGTCCACTCGTTATGAGAGAAAAAACCTTTTTTTCTTCAAGGACAACTCGTTACCAGAGAAAAACAAGAATTTGAACTCGTTAATATGAAGAAAACATGAATTAGAACTCGTTACCAAAGATAAAACACAAATTTCTACTCGTTATAAAGGGAAAACACAAATTTCCGGCGATGTCCACTCGTTATCAGAGAAAAAACCTTTTTTCTTCAAGGACAACTCGTTACCAGAGAAAAACACGAATTTGAACTCGTTAATATGATGAGAACATGAATTCGAACTCGTTACCAAAGATAAAACACAAATTTCTACTCGTTATAAAGGGAAAACACAAATTTCCGGCGATGTCCACTCGTTATTAGAGAAAAAACCTTTTTTTCTTCATGGACAACTCGTTACCAGAGAAAAACACGAATTTGAACTCGTTAATATGAAGAAAACATGAATTTGAACTCGTTACCAAAGATAAAACACAAATTTCTACTCGTTATAAAGGGAAAACACAAATTTCCGGCGATGTCCACTCGTTATCAGAGAAAAAACCTTTTTTTCTTCAAGGACAACTCGTTACCAGAGAAAAACATGAATTTGAACTCGTTAATATGAAGAAAACATGAATTCGAACTCGTTACCAAAGATAAAACACAAATTTCTACTCGTTATAAAGGGAAAACACAAATTTCCGGCGATGTCCACTCGTTATTAGAGAAAAAACCTTTTTTCTTCAAGGACAACTCGTTACCAGAGAAAAACACGAATTTGAACTCGTTAATATGAAGAAAACATGAATTCGAACTCGTTACCAAAGATAAAACACAAATTTCTACTCGTTATAAAGGGAAAACACAAATTTCCGGCGATGTCCACTCGTTATCGAGAGAAAAAACCTTTTTTTCTTCAAGGACAACTCGTTACCGAGAGAAAAACACGAATTTGAACTCGTTAATATGAAGAAAACATGAATTCGAACTCGTTACCAAAGATAAAACACAAATTTCTACTCGTTATAAAGGGAAAACACAAATTTCCGGCGATGTCCACTCGTTATCGAGAGAAAAAACCTTTTTTCTTCAAGGACAACTCGTTACCGAGAGAAAAACACGAATTTGAACTCGTTAATATGAAGAAAACATGAATTCGAACTCGTTACCAAAGATAAAACACAAATTTCTACTCGTTATAAAGGGAAAACACAAATTTCCGGCGATGTCCACTCGTTATCGGAAAAAAACCTTTTTTTCTTCAAGGACAACTCGTTACCGAGAGAAAAACACGAATTTGAACTCGTTAATATGAAGAAAACATGAATTCGAACTCGTTACCAAAGATAAAACACAAATTTCTACTCGTTATAAAGGGAAAACACAAATTTCCGGCGATGTCCACTCGTTATCGAGAGAAAAAACCTTTTTTTCTTCAAGGACAACTCGTTACCGAGAGAAAAACACGAATTTGAACTCGTTAATATGAAGAAAACATGAATTCGAACTCGTTACCAAAGATAAAACACAAATTTCTACTCGTTATAAAGGGAAAACACAAATTTCCGGCGATGTCCACTCGTTATCGAGAGAAAAAACCTTTTTTTCTTCAAGGACAACTCGTTACCGAGAGAAAAACACGAATTTGAACTCGTTAATATGAAGAAAACATGAATTCGAACTCGTTACCAAAGATAAAACACAAATTTCTACTCGTTATAAAGGGAAAACACAAATTTCCGGCGATGTCCACTCGTTATCGAGAGAAAAAACCTTTTTTCTTCAAGGACAACTCGTTACCGAGAGAAAAACACGAATTTGAACTCGTTAATATGAAGAAAACATGAATTCGAACTCGTTACCAAAGATAAAACACAAATTTCTACTCGTTATAAAGGGAAAACACAAATTTCCGGCGATGTCCACTCGTTATCGAGAGAAAAAACCTTTTTTCT
The DNA here is from genome assembly GCA_036785695.1 of Gentiana straminea. NCBI lineage: Eukaryota > Viridiplantae > Streptophyta > Magnoliopsida > Gentianales > Gentianaceae > Gentiana > Gentiana straminea. The sequence continues at coordinate 512,067 of JAVUPR010000422.1, read as the reverse complement.
TCAAGGACAACTCGTTACCGAGAGAAAAACACGAATTTGAACTCGTTAATATGAAGAAAACATGAATTCGAACTCGTTACCAAAGATAAAACACAAATTTCTACTCGTTATAAAGGGAAAACACAAATTTCCGGCGATGTCCACTCGTTATCGGAGAAAAAACCTTTTTTCTTCAAGGACAACTCGTTACCGAGAGAAAAACACGAATTTGAACTCGTTAATATGAAGAAAACATGAATTCGAACTCGTTACCAAAGATAAAACACAAATTTCTACTCGTTATAAAGGGAAAACACAAATTTCCGGCGATGTCCACTCGTTATTAGAGAAAAAACCTTTTTTCTTCAAGGACAACTCGTTACCGAGAGAAAAACACGAATTTGAACTCGTTAATATGAAGAAAACATGAATTCGAACTCGTTACCAAAGATAAAACACAAATTTCTACTCGTTATAAAGGGAAAACACAAATTTCCGGCGATGTCCACTCGTTATCGAGAAAAAAACCTTTTTTTCTTCAAGGACAACTCGTTACCGAGAGAAAAACACGAATTTGAACTCGTTAATATGAAGAAAACATGAATTCGAACTCGTTACCAAAGATAAAACACAAATTTCTACTCGTTATAAAGGGAAAACACAAATTTCCGGCGATGTCCACTCGTTATCGGAGAAAAAACCTTTTTTTCTTCAAGGACAACTCGTTACCGAGAGAAAAACACGAATTTGAACTCGTTAATATGAAGAAAACATGAATTCGAACTCGTTACCAAAGATAAAACACAAATTTCTACTCGTTATAAAGGGAAAACACAAATTTCCGGCGATGTCCACTCGTTATCGGAGAAAAAACCTTTTTTTCTTCAAGGACAACTCGTTACCGAGAGAAAAACACGAATTTGAACTCGTTAATATGAAGAAAACATGAATTCGAACTCGTTACCAAAGATAAAACACAAATTTCTACTCGTTATAAAGGGAAAACACAAATTTCCGGCGATGTCCACTCGTTATCGAGAAAAAACCTTTTTTTCTTCAAGGACAACTCGTTACCGAGAGAAAAACACGAATTTGAACTCGTTAATATGAAGAAAACATGAATTCGAACTCGTTACCAAAGATAAAACACAAATTTCTACTCGTTATAAAGGGAAAACACAAATTTCCGGCGATGTCCACTCGTTATCGAGAGAAAAAACCTTTTTTTCTTCAAGGACAACTCGTTACCGAGAGAAAAACACGAATTTGAACTCGTTAATATGAAGAAAACATGAATTCGAACTCGTTACCAAAGATAAAACACAAATTTCTACTCGTTATAAAGGGAAAACACAAATTTCCGGCGATGTCCACTCGTTATCGAGAGAAAAAACCTTTTTTTCTTCAAGGACAACTCGTTACCGAGAGAAAAACACGAATTTGAACTCGTTAATATGAAGAAAACATGAATTCGAACTCGTTACCAAAGATAAAACACAAATTTCTACTCGTTATAAAGGGAAAACACAAATTTCCGGCGATGTCCACTCGTTATCGAGAGAAAAAACCTTTTTTCTTCAAGGACAACTCGTTACCGAGAGAAAAACACGAATTTGAACTCGTTAATATGAAGAAAACATGAATTCGAACTCGTTACCAAAGATAAAACACAAATTTCTACTCGTTATAAAGGGAAAACACAAATTTCCGGCGATGTCCACTCGTTATCGAGAGAAAAAACCTTTTTTTCTTCAAGGACAACTCGTTACCGAGAGAAAAACACGAATTTGAACTCGTTAATATGAAGAAAACATGAATTCGAACTCGTTACCAAAGATAAAACACAAATTTCTACTCGTTATAAAGGGAAAACACAAATTTCCGGCGATGTCCACTCGTTATCGAGAGAAAAAACCTTTTTTTCTTCAAGGACAACTCGTTACCGAGAGAAAAACACGAATTTGAACTCGTTAATATGAAGAAAACATGAATTCGAACTCGTTACCAAAGATAAAACACAAATTTCTACTCGTTATAAAGGGAAAACACAAATTTCCGGCGATGTCCACTCGTTATCGGAGAAAAAACCTTTTTTTCTTCAAGGACAACTCGTTACCGAGAGAAAAACACGAATTTGAACTCGTTAATATGAAGAAAACATGAATTCGAACTCGTTACCAAAGATAAAACACAAATTTCTACTCGTTATAAAGGGAAAACACAAATTTCCGGCGATGTCCACTCGTTATCGAGAGAAAAAACCTTTTTTCTTCAAGGACAACTCGTTACCGAGAAAAACACGAATTTGAACTCGTTAATATGAAGAAAACATGAATTCGAACTCGTTACCAAATATAAAACACAAATTTCTACTCGTTATAAAGGGAAAACACAAATTTCCGGCGATGTCCACTCGTTATCAGAGAAAAAACTTTTTTTTCTTCAAGGACAACTCGTTACCAGAGAAAAACACGAATTTGAACTCGTTAATATGAAGAAAACATGAATTCGAACTCGTTACCAAAGATAAAACACAAATTTCTACTCGTTATAAAGGGAAAACACAAATTTCCGGCGATGTCCACTCGTTATCGAGAAAAAAACCTTTTTTTCTTCAAGGACAACTCGTTACAAGAGAAAAACATGAATTTGAACTCGTTAATATGAAGAAAACATGAATTCGAACTCGTTACCCAAGATAAAACAAAAATTTCTACTCGTTATAACGGGAAAACATAAATTTCCGGCGATGTCCACTCGTTATTAGAGAAAAAACCTTTTTATCTTCAAGGACAACTCGTTACCAGAGAAAAACACGAATTTGAACTCGTTAATATGAAGAAAACATGAATTCGAACTCGTTACCAAAGATAAAACACAAATTTCTACTCGTTATAAAGGGAAAACACAAATTTCCGGCGATGCCCACTCGTTATGAGAGAAAAAACCTTTTTTTCTTCAAGGACAACTCGTTACCAGAGAAAAACAAGAATTTGAACTCGTTAATATGAAGAAAACATGAATTAGAACTCGTTACCAAAGATAAAACACAAATTTCTACTCGTTATAAAGGGAAAACACAAATTTCCGGCGATGTCCACTCGTTATCAGAGAAAAAACCTTTTTTTCTTCAAGGACAACTCGTTACCGAGAGAAAAACACGAATTTGAACTCGTTAATATGAAGAGAACATGAATTCGAACTCGTTACCAAAGATAAAACACAAATTTCTACTCGTTATAAAGGGAAAACACAAATTTCCGGCGATGTCCACTCGTTATTAGAGAAAAAACCTTTTTTCTTCATGGACAACTCGTTACCAGAGAAAAACACGAATTTGAACTCGTTAATATGAAGAAAACATGAATTTGAACTCGTTACCAAAGATAAAACACAAATTTCTACTCGTTATAAAGGGAAAACACAAATTTCCGGCGATGTCCACTCGTTATCAGAGAAAAAACCTTTTTTTCTTCAAAGACAACTCGTTACCAGAGAAAAACATGAATTTGAACTCGTTAATATGAAGAAAACATGAATTCGAACTCGTTACCAAAGATAAAACACAAATTTCTACTCGTTATAACGGGAAAACACAAATTTCCGGCGATGTCCACTCGTTATCAGAGAAAAAACCTTTTTATCTTCAAGGACAACTCGTTACCGAGAGAAAAACACGAATTTGAACTCGTTAATATGAAGAAAACATGAATTCGAACTCGTTACCAAAGATAAAACACAAATTTCTACTCGTTATAAAGGGAAAACACAAATTTCCGGCGATGTCCACTCGTTATCGAGAAAAAACCTTTTTTTCTTCAAGGACAACTCGTTACCGAGAGAAAAACACGAATTTGAACTCGTTAATATGAAGAAAACATGAATTCGAACTCGTTACCAAAGATAAAACACAAATTTCTACTCGTTATAAAGGGAAAACACAAATTTCCGGCGATGTCCACTCGTTATCGGAGAAAAAACCTTTTTTTCTTCAAGGACAACTCGTTACCGAGAGAAAAACACGAATTTGAACTCGTTAATATGAAGAAAACATGAATTCGAACTCGTTACCAAAGATAAAACACAAATTTCTACTCGTTATAAAGGGAAAACACAAATTTCCGGCGATGTCCACTCGTTATCGGAGAGAAAAAACCTTTTTTTCTTCAAGGACAACTCGTTACCGAGAGAAAAACACGAATTTGAACTCGTTAATATGAAGAAAACATGAATTCGAACTCGTTACCAAAGATAAAACACAAATTTCTACTCGTTATAAAGGGAAAACACAAATTTCCGGCGATGTCCACTCGTTATCGAGAGAAAAAACCTTTTTTTCTTCAAGGACAACTCGTTACCGAGAGAAAAACACGAATTTGAACTCGTTAATATGAAGAAAACATGAATTCGAACTCGTTACCAAAGATAAAACACAAATTTCTACTCGTTATAAAGGGAAAACACAAATTTCCGGCGATGTCCACTCGTTATCGAGAAAAAACCATTTTTTTCTTCAAGGACAACTCGTTACCGAGAGAAAAACACGAATTTGAACTCGTTAATATGAAGAAAACATGAATTCGAACTCGTTACCAAAGATAAAACACAAATTTCTACTCGTTATAAAGGGAAAACACAAATTTCCGGCGATGTCCACTCGTTATCGAGAAAAAAACCTTTTTTCTTCAAGGACAACTCGTTACCGAGAGAAAAACACGAATTTGAACTCTTTAATATGAATAAAACATGAATTCGAACTCGTTACCAAAGATAAAACACAAATTTCTACTCGTTATAAAGGGAAAACACAAATTTCCGGCGATGTCCACTCGTTATCGAGAGAAAAAACCTTTTTTTCTTCAAGGACAACTCGTTACCGAGAGAAAAACACGAATTTGAACTCGTTAATATGAAGAAAACATGAATTCGAACTCGTTACCAAAGATAAAACACAAATTTCTACTCGTTATAAAGGGAAAACACAAATTTCCGTCGATGACACTCGTTATCAGAGAAAAAACCTTTTTTTCTTCAAGGACAACTCGTTAGCAGAGAAAAACACGAATTTGAACTCGTTAATATGAAGAAAACATGAATTCGAACTCGTTACCAAAGATAAAACACAAATTTCTACTCGTTATAAAGGGAAAACACAAATTTCCGGCGATGTCCACTCGTTATTAGAGAAAAAACCTTTTTTCTTCAAGGACAACTCGTTACCGAGAGAAAAACACGAATTTGAACTCGTTAATATGAAGAAAACATGAATTCGAACTCGTTACCAAAGATAAAACACAAATTTCTACTCGTTATAAAGGGAAAACACAAATTTCCGGCGATGTCCACTCGTTATCAGAGAAAAAACATTTTTTTCTTCAAGGACAACTCGTTACCGAGAGAAAAACACGAATTTGAACTCGTTAATATGAAGAAAACATGAATTCGAACTCGTTACCAAAGATAAAACACAAATTTCTACTCGTTATAAAGGGAAAACACAAATTTCCGGCGATGTCCACTCGTTATTAGAGAAAAAACCTTTTTTTCTTCAAGGACAACTCGTTACCGAGAGAAAAACACGAATTTGAACTCGTTAATATGAAGAAAACATGAATTCGAACTCGTTACCAAAGATAAAACACAAATTTCTACTCGTTATAAAGGGAAAACACAAATTTCCGGCGATGTCCACTCGTTATCGAGAGAAAAAACCTTTTTTTCTTCAAGGACAACTCGTTACCGAGAGAAAAACACGAATTTGAACTCGTTAATATGAAGAAAACATGAATTCGAACTCGTTACCAAAGATAAAACACAAATTTCTACTCGTTATAAAGGGAAAACACAAATTTCCGGCGATGTCCACTCGTTATCGAGAGAAAAAACCTTTTTTTCTTCAAGGACAACTCGTTACCGAGAGAAAAACACGAATTTGAACTCGTTAATATGAAGAAAACATGAATTCGAACTCGTTACCAAAGATAAAACACAAATTTCTACTCGTTATAAAGGGAAAACACAAATTTCCGGCGATGTCCACTCGTTATCGGAGAAAAAACCTTTTTTTCTTCAAGGACAACTCGTTACCGAGAGAAAAACACGAATTTGAACTCGTTAATATGAAGAAAACATGAATTCGAACTCGTTACCAAAGATAAAACACAAATTTCTACTCGTTATAAAGGGAAAACACAAATTTCCGGCGATGTCCACTCGTTATTAGAGAAAAAACCTTTTTTTCTTCAAGGACAACTCGTTACCGAGAGAAAAACACGAATTTGAACTCGTTAATATGAAGAAAACATGAATTCGAACTCGTTACCAAAGATAAAACACAAATTTCTACTCGTTATAAAGGGAAAACACAAATTTCCGGCGATGTCCACTCGTTATCGGAGAAAAACCTTTTTTTTCTTCAAGGACAACTCGTTACCGAGAGAAAAACACGAATTTGAACTCGTTAATATGAAGAAAACATGAATTCGAACTCGTTACCAAAGATAAAACACAAATTTCTACTCGTTATAAAGGGAAAACACAAATTTCCGGCGATGTCCACTCGTTATCGAGAGAAAAAACCTTTTTTTCTTCAAGGACAACTCGTTACCGAGAGAAAAACACGAATTTGAACTCGTTAATATGAAGAAAACATGAATTCGAACTCGTTACCAAAGATAAAACACAAATTTCTACTCGTTATAAAGGGAAAACACAAATTTCCGGCGATGTCCACTCGTTATCGGAGAAAAAACCTTTTTTTCTTCAAGGACAACTCGTTACCGAGAGAAAAACACGAATTTGAACTCGTTAATATGAAGAAAACATGAATTCGAACTCGTTACCAAAGATAAAACACAAATTTCTACTCGTTATAAAGGGAAAACACAAATTTCCGGCGATGTCCACTCGTTATCGAGAGAAAAAACCTTTTTTTTCTTCAAGGACAACTCGTTACCGAGAAAAAACACGAATTTGAACTCGTTAATATGAAGAAAACATGAATTCGAACTCGTTACCAAAGATAAAACACAAATTTCTACTCGTTATAAAGGGAAAACACAAATTTCCGGCGATGTCCACTCGTTATCGGAGAAAAAACCTTTTTTTCTTCAAGGACAACTCGTTACCGAGAGAAAAACACGAATTTGAACTCGTTAATATGAAGAAAACATGAATTCGAACTCGTTACCAAAGATAAAACACAAATTTCTACTCGTTATAAAGGGAAAACACAAATTTCCGGCGATGTCCACTCGTTATCGAGAGAAAAAACCTTTTTTTCTTCAAGGACAACTCGTTACCGAGAGAAAAACACGAATTTGAACTCGTTAATATGAAGAAAACATGAATTCGAACTCGTTACCAAAGATAAAACACAAATTTCTACTCGTTATAAAGGGAAAACACAAATTTCCGGCGATGTCCACTCGTTATCGAGAGAAAAAACCTTTTTTTCTTCAAGGACAACTCGTTACCGAGAGAAAAACACGAATTTGAACTCGTTAATATGAAGAAAACATGAATTCGAACTCGTTACCAAAGATAAAACACAAATTTCTACTCGTTATAAAGGGAAACACAAATTTCCGGCGATGTCCACTCGTTATCGAGAGAAAAAACCTTTTTTTCTTCAAGGACAACTCGTTACCGAGAGAAAAACACGAATTTGAACTCGTTAATATGAAGAAAACATGAATTCGAACTCGTTACCAAAGATAAAACACAAATTTCTACTCGTTATAAAGGGAAAACACAAATTTCCGGCGATGTCCACTCGTTATCGGAGAAAAAACCTTTTTTTCTTCAAGGACAACTCGTTACCGAGAGAAAAACACGAATTTGAACTCGTTAATATGAAGAAAACATGAATTCGAACTCGTTACCAAAGATAAAACACAAATTTCTACTCGTTATAAAGGGAAAACACAAATTTCCGGCGATGTCCACTCGTTATCGAGAGAAAAAACCTTTTTTTTCTTCAAGGACAACTCGTTACCGAGAGAAAAACACGAATTTGAACTCGTTAATATGAAGAAAACATGAATTCGAACTCGTTACCAAAGATAAAACACAAATTTCTACTCGTTATAAAGGGAAAACACAAATTTCCGGCGATGTCCACTCGTTATCGGAGAAAAAACCTTTTTTCTTCAAGGACAACTCGTTACCGAGAGAAAAACACGAATTTGAACTCGTTAATATGAAGAAAACATGAATTCGAACTCGTTACCAAAGATAAAACACAAATTTCTACTCGTTATAAAGGGAAAACACAAATTTCCGGCGATGTCCACTCGTTATCGAGAGAAAAAACCTTTTTTTCTTCAAGGACAACTCGTTACCGAGAGAAAAACACGAATTTGAACTCGTTAATATGAAGAAAACATGAATTCGAACTCGTTACCAAAGATAAAACACAAATTTCTACTCGTTATAAAGGGAAAACACAAATTTCCGGCGATGTCCACTCGTTATCGGAGAAAAAACCTTTTTTTCTTCAAGGACAACTCGTTACCGAGAGAAAAACACGAATTTGAACTCGTTAATATGAAGAAAACATGAATTCGAACTCGTTACCAAAGATAAAACACAAATTTCTACTCGTTATAAAGGGAAAACACAAATTTCCGGCGATGTCCACTCGTTATCGGAGAAAAAACCTTTTTTTCTTCAAGGACAACTCGTTACCGAGAGAAAAACACGAATTTGAACTCGTTAATATGAAGAAAACATGAATTCGAACTCGTTACCAAAGATAAAACACAAATTTCTACTCGTTATAAAGGGAAAACACAAATTTCCGGCGATGTCCACTCGTTATCGAGAGAAAAAACCTTTTTTTCTTCAAGGACAACTCGTTACCGAGAGAAAAACACGAATTTGAACTCGTTAATATGAAGAAAACATGAATTCGAACTCGTTACCAAAGATAAAACACAAATTTCTACTCGTTATAAAGGGAAAACACAAATTTCCGGCGATGTCCACTCGTTATCGAGAGAAAAAACCTTTTTTTCTTCAAGGACAACTCGTTACCGAGAGAAAAACACGAATTTGAACTCGTTAATATGAAGAAAACATGAATTCGAACTCGTTACCAAAGATAAAACACAAATTTCTACTCGTTATAAAGGGAAAACACAAATTTCCGGCGATGTCCACTCGTTATCGGAGAAAAAACCTTTTTTCTTCAAGGACAACTCGTTACCGAGAAAAACACGAATTTGAACTCGTTAATATGAAGAAAACATGAATTCGAACTCGTTACCAAAGATAAAACACAAATTTCTACTCGTTATAAAGGGAAAACACAAATTTCCGGCGATGTCCACTCGTTATCGGAGAAAAAACCTTTTTTTCTTCAAGGACAACTCGTTACCGAGAGAAAAACACGAATTTGAACTCGTTAATATGAGAAAACATGAATTCGAACTCGTTACCAAAGATAAAACACAAATTTCTACTCGTTATAAAGGGAAAACACAAATTTCCGGCGATGTCCACTCGTTATCGAGAAAAAACCTTTTTTCTTCAAGGACAACTCGTTACCGAGAAAAACACGAATTTGAACTCGTTAATATGAAGAAAACATGAATTCGAACTCGTTACCAAAGATAAAACACAAATTTCTACTCGTTATAAAGGGAAAACACAAATTTCCGGCGATGTCCACTCGTTATCGAGAGAAAAAACCTTTTTTTCTTCAAGGACAACTCGTTACCGAGAGAAAAACACGAATTTGAACTCGTTAATATGAAGAAAACATGAATTCGAACTCGTTACCAAAGATAAAACACAAATTTCTACTCGTTATAAAGGGAAAACACAAATTTCCGGCGATGTCCACTCGTTATCGGAGAAAAAACCTTTTTTTCTTCAAGGACAACTCGTTACCGAGAGAAAAACACGAATTTGAACTCGTTAATATGAAGAAAACATGAATTCGAACTCGTTACCAAAGATAAAACACAAATTTCTACTCGTTATAAAGGGAAAACACAAATTTCCGGCGATGTCCACTCGTTATTAGAGAAAAAACCTTTTTTTCTTCAAGGACAACTCGTTACCGAGAGAAAAACACGAATTTGAACTCGTTAATATGAAGAAAACATGAATTCGAACTCGTTACCAAAGATAAAACACAAATTTCTACTCGTTATAAAGGGAAAACACAAATTTCCGGCGATGTCCACTCGTTATCGAGAAAAAACCTTTTTTTCTTCAAGGACAACTCGTTACCGAGAGAAAAACACGAATTTGAACTCGTTAATATGAAGAAAACATGAATTCGAACTCGTTACCAAAGATAAAACACAAATTTCTACTCGTTATAAAGGAAAACACAAATTTCCGGCGATGTCCACTCGTTATCGAGAGAAAAAACCTTTTTTTCTTCAAGGACAACTCGTTACCGAGAGAAAAACACGAATTTGAACTCGTTAATATGAAGAAAACATGAATTCGAACTCGTTACCAAAGATAAAACACAAATTTCTACTCGTTATAAAGGGAAAACACAAATTTCCGGCGATGTCCACTCGTTATCGGAGAAAAAACCTTTTTTTTCTTCAAGGACAACTCGTTACCGAGAGAAAAACACGAATTTGAACTCGTTAATATGAAGAAAACATGAATTCGAACTCGTTACCAAAGATAAAACACAAATTTCTACTCGTTATAAAGGGAAAACACAAATTTCCGGCGATGTCCACTCGTTATCGAGAAAAAACCTTTTTTTCTTCAAGGACAACTCGTTACCGAGAGAAAAACACGAATTTGAACTCGTTAATATGAAGAAAACATGAATTCGAACTCGTTACCAAAGATAAAACACAAATTTCTACTCGTTATAAAGGGAAAACACAAATTTCCGGCGATGTCCACTCGTTATCGAGAGAAAAAACCTTTTTTTCTTCAAGGACAACTCGTTACCGAGAGAAAAACACGAATTTGAACTCGTTAATATGAAGAAAACATGAATTCGAACTCGTTACCAAAGATAAAACACAAATTTCTACTCGTTATAAAGGGAAAACACAAATTTCCGGCGATGTCCACTCGTTATCGGAGAAAAAACCTTTTTTTCTTCAAGGACAACTCGTTACCGAGAGAAAAACACGAATTTGAACTCGTTAATATGAAGAAAACATGAATTCGAACTCGTTACCAAAGATAAAACACAAATTTCTACTCGTTATAAAGGGAAAACACAAATTTCCGGCGATGTCCACTCGTTATCGAGAGAAAAAACCTTTTTTTCTTCAAGGACAACTCGTTACCGAGAAAAACACGAATTTGAACTCGTTAATATGAAGAAAACATGAATTCGAACTCGTTACCAAAGATAAAACACAAATTTCTACTCGTTATAAAGGGAAAACACAAATTTCCGGCGATGTCCACTCGTTATCGGAGAAAAAACCTTTTTTCTTCAAGGACAACTCGTTACCGAGAGAAAAACACGAATTTGAACTCGTTAATATGAAGAAAACATGAATTCGAACTCGTTACCAAAGATAAAACACAAATTTCTACTCGTTATAAAGGGAAAACACAAATTTCCGGCGATGTCCACTCGTTATCGAGAAAAAAAACCTTTTTTTCTTCAAGGACAACTCGTTACCGAGAGAAAAACACGAATTTGAACTCGTTAATATGAAGAAAACATGAATTCGAACTCGTTACCAAAGATAAAACACAAATTTCTACTCGTTATAAAGGGAAAACACAAATTTCCGGCGATGTCCACTCGTTATTAGAGAAAAAACCTTTTTTTCTTCAAGGACAACTCGTTACCGAGAGAAAAACACGAATTTGAACTCGTTAATATGAAGAAAACATGAATTCGAACTCGTTACCAAAGATAAAACACAAATTTCTACTCGTTATAAAGGGAAAACACAAATTTCCGGCGATGTCCACTCGTTATCAGAGAAAAAACCTTTTTTTCTTCAAGGACAACTCGTTACCGAGAGAAAAACACGAATTTGAACTCGTTAATATGAAGAAAACATGAATTCGAACTCGTTACCAAAGATAAAACACAAATTTCTACTCGTTATAAAGGGAAAACACAAATTTCCGGCGATGTCCACTCGTTATTAGAGAAAAAACCTTTTTTCTTCAAGGACAACTCGTTACCGAGAGAAAAACACGAATTTGAACTCGTTAATATGAAGAAAACATGAATTCGAACTCGTTACCAAAGATAAAACACAAATTTCTACTCGTTATAAAGGGAAAACACAAATTTCCGGCGATGTCCACTCGTTATCAGAGAAAAAAAACCTTTTTTTCTTCAAGGACAACTCGTTACCGAGAGAAAAACACGAATTTGAACTCGTTAATATGAAGAAAACATGAATTCGAACTCGTTACCAAAGATAAAACACAAATTTCTACTCGTTATAAAGGGAAAACACAAATTTCCGGCGATGTCCACTCGTTATTAGAGAAAAAACCTTTTTTTCTTCAAGGACAACTCGTTACCGAGAGAAAAACACGAATTTGAACTCGTTAATATGAAGAAAACATGAATTCGAACTCGTTACCAAAGATAAAACACAAATTTCTACTCGTTATAAAGGGAAAACACAAATTTCCGGCGATGTCCACTCGTTATCGAGAGAAAAAACCTTTTTTTCTTCAAGGACAACTCGTTACCGAGAGAAAAACACGAATTTGAACTCGTTAATATGAAGAAAACATGAATTCGAACTCGTTACCAAAGATAAAACACAAATTTCTACTCGTTATAAAGGGAAAACACAAATTTCCGGCGATGTCCACTCGTTATCGAGAGAAAAAACCTTTTTTTCTTCAAGGACAACTCGTTACCGAGAGAAAAACACGAATTTGAACTCGTTAATATGAAGAAAACATGAATTCGAACTCGTTACCAAAGATAAAACACAAATTTCTACTCGTTATAAAGGAAAACACAAATTTCCGGCGATGTCCACTCGTTATCGAGAAAAAACCTTTTTTTCTTCAAGGACAACTCGTTACCGAGAGAAAAACACGAATTTGAACTCGTTAATATGAAGAAAACATGAATTCGAACTCGTTACCAAAGATAAAACACAAATTTCTACTCGTTATAAAGGGAAAACACAAATTTCCGGCGATGTCCACTCGTTATCGGAGAAAAAACCTTTTTTTCTTCAAGGACAACTCGTTACCGAGAGAAAAACACGAATTTGAACTCGTTAATATGAAGAAAACATGAATTCGAACTCGTTACCAAAGATAAAACACAAATTTCTACTCGTTATAAAGGAAAAACACAAATTTCCGGCGATGTCCACTCGTTATCGGAGAAAAAAAACCTTTTTTTCTTCAAGGACAACTCGTTACCGAGAGAAAAACACGAATTTGAACTCGTTAATATGAAGAAAACATGAATTCGAACTCGTTACCAAAGATAAAACACAAATTTCTACTCGTTATAAAGGGAAAACACAAATTTCCGGCGATGTCCACTCGTTATTAGAGAAAAAACCTTTTTTTCTTCAAGGACAACTCGTTGACCGAGAAAAACACGAATTTGAACTCGTTAATATGAAGAAAACATGAATTCGAACTCGTTACCAAAGATAAAACAAAAATTTCTACTCGTTATAAAGGGAAAACACAAATTTCCGGCGATGTCCACTCGTTATCGGAGAAAAAACCTTTTTTTCTTCAAGGACAACTCGTTACCGAGAGAAAAACACGAATTTGAACTCGTTAATATGAAGAAAACATGAATTCGAACTCGTTACCAAAGATAAAACACAAATTTCTACTCGTTATAAAGGGAAAACACAAATTTCCGGCGATGTCCACTCGTTATCGGAGAAAAAACCTTTTTTTCTTCAAGGACAACTCGTTACCGAGAGAAAAACACGAATTTGAACTCGTTAATATGAAGAAAACATGAATTCGAACTCGTTACCAAAGATAAAACACAAATTTCTACTCGTTATAAAGGGAAAACACAAATTTCCGGCGATGTCCACTCGTTATTAGAGAAAAAACCTTTTTTTCTTCAAGGACAACTCGTTACCGAGAGAAAAACACGAATTTGAACTCGTTAATATGAAGAAAACATGAATTCGAACTCGTTACCAAAGATAAAACACAAATTTCTACTCGTTATAAAGGGAAAACACAAATTTCCGGCGATGTCCACTCGTTATCGGAGAAAAAACCTTTTTTTCTTCAAGGACAACTCGTTACCGAGAGAAAAACACGAATTTGAACTCGTTAATATGAAGAAAACATGAATTCGAACTCGTTACCAAAGATAAAACACAAATTTCTACTCGTTATAAAGGGAAAACACAAATTTCCGGCGATGTCCACTCGTTATTAGAGAAAAAACCTTTTTTTCTTCAAGGACAACTCGTTACCGAGAGAAAAACACGAATTTGAACTCGTTAATATGAAGAAAACATGAATTCGAACTCGTTACCAAAGATAAAACACAAATTTCTACTCGTTATAAAGGGAAAACACAAATTTCCGGCGATGTCCACTCGTTATCGGAGAAAAAACCTTTTTTTCTTCAAGGACAACTCGTTACCGAGAAAAACACGAATTTGAACTCGTTAATATGAAGAAAACATGAATTCGAACTCGTTACCAAAGATAAAACACAAATTTCTACTCGTTATAAAGGGAAAACACAAATTTCCGGCGATGTCCACTCGTTATCGAGAGAAAAAACCTTTTTTCTTCAAGGACAACTCGTTACCGAGAGAAAAACACGAATTTGAACTCGTTAATATGAAGAAAACATGAATTCGAACTCGTTACCAAAGATAAAACACAAATTTCTACTCGTTATAAAGGGAAAACACAAATTTCCGGCGATGTCCACTCGTTATTAGAGAAAAAACCTTTTTTTCTTCAAGGACAACTCGTTACCAGAGAAAAACACGAATTTGAACTCGTAATATGAAGAAAACATGAATTCGAACTCGTTACCAAAGATAAAACACAAATTTCTACTCGTTATAAAGGGAAAACACAAATTTCCGGCGATGTCCACTCGTTATCAGAGAAAAAACCTTTTTTTCTTCAAGGACAACTCGTTACCGAGAGAAAAACACGAATTTGAACTCGTTAATATGAAGAAAACATGAATTCGAACTCGTTACCAAAGATAAAACACAAATTTCTACTCGTTATAAAGGGAAAACACAAATTTCCGGCGATGTCCACTCGTTATCGAGAGAAAAAACCTTTTTTTCTTCAAGGACAACTCGTTACCGAGAGAAAAACACGAATTTGAACTCGTTAATATGAAGAAAACATGAATTCGAACTCGTTACCAAAGATAAAACACAAATTTCTACTCGTTATAAAGGGAAAACACAAATTTCCGGCGATGTCCACTCGTTATCGGAGAAAAAACCTTTTTTTCTTCAAGGACAACTCGTTACCGAGAGAAAAACACGAATTTGAACTCGTTAATATGAAGAAAACATGAATTCGAACTCGTTACCAAAGATAAAACACAAATTTCTACTCGTTATAAAGGGAAAACACAAATTTCCGGCGATGTCCACTCGTTATCGAGAGAAAAAACCTTTTTTTCTTCAAGGACAACTCGTTACCACGAGAAAAACACGAATTTGAACTCGTTAATATGAAGAAAACATGAATTCGAACTCGTTACCAAAGATAAAACACAAATTTCTACTCGTTATAAAGGGAAAACACAAATTTCCGGCGATGTCCACTCGTTATCGAGAGAAAAAACCTTTTTTTCTTCAAGGACAACTCGTTACCGAGAAAAACACGAATTTGAACTCGTTAATATGAAGAAAACATGAATTCGAACTCGTTACCAAAGATAAAACACAAATTTCTACTCGTTATAAAGGGAAAACACAAATTTCCGGCGATGTCCACTCGTTATTAGAGAAAAAACCTTTTTTTCTTCAAGGACAACTCGTTACCGAGAGAAAAACACGAATTTGAACTCGTTAATATGAAGAAAACATGAATTCGAACTCGTTACCAAAGATAAAACACAAATTTCTACTCGTTATAAAGGGAAAACACAAATTTCCGGCGATGTCCACTCGTTATCGAGAGAAAAAACCTTTTTTTCTTCAAGGACAACTCGTTACCGAGAGAAAAACACGAATTTGAACTCGTTAATATGAAGAAAACATGAATTCGAACTCGTTACCAAAGATAAAACACAAATTTCTACTCGTTATAAAGGGAAAACACAAATTTCCGGCGATGTCCACTCGTTATCGAGAAAAAACCTTTTTTTCTTCAAGGACAACTCGTTACCGAGAGAAAAACACGAATTTGAACTCGTTAATATGAAGAAAACATGAATTCGAACTCGTTACCAAAGATAAAACACAAATTTCTACTCGTTATAAAGGGAAAACACAAATTTCCGGCGATGTCCACTCGTTATCGAGAGAAAAAACCTTTTTTTCTTCAAGGACAACTCGTTACCGAGAGAAAAACACGAATTTGAACTCGTTAATATGAAGAAAACATGAATTCGAACTCGTTACCAAAGATAAAACACAAATTTCTACTCGTTATAAAGGGAAAACACAAATTTCCGGCGATGTCCACTCGTTATCGGAGAAAAAACCTTTTTTTCTTCAAGGACAACTCGTTACCGAGAGAAAAACACGAATTTGAACTCGTTAATATGAAGAAAACATGAATTCGAACTCGTTACCAAAGATAAAACACAAATTTCTACTCGTTATAAAGGGAAAACACAAATTTCCGGCGATGTCCACTCGTTATCGGAGAAAAAACCTTTTTTTCTTCAAGGACAACTCGTTACCGAGAGAAAAACACGAATTTGAACTCGTTAATATGAAGAAAACATGAATTCGAACTCGTTACCAAAGATAAAACACAAATTTCTACTCGTTATAAAGGGAAAACACAAATTTCCGGCGATGTCCACTCGTTATCGGAGAAAAAACCTTTTTTTCTTCAAGGACAACTCGTTACCGAGAGAAAAACACGAATTTGAACTCGTTAATATGAAGAAAACATGAATTCGAACTCGTTACCAAAGATAAAACACAAATTTCTACTCGTTATAAAGGGAAAACACAAATTTCCGGCGATGTCCACTCGTTATCGAGAGAAAAAACCTTTTTTTCTTCAAGGACAACTCGTTACCGAGAGAAAAACACGAATTTGAACTCGTTAATATGAAGAAAACATGAATTCGAACTCGTTACCAAAGATAAAACACAAATTTCTACTCGTTATAAAGGGAAAACACAAATTTCCGGCGATGTCCACTCGTTATCGAGAGAAAAAACCTTTTTTTCTTCAAGGACAACTCGTTACCGAGAGAAAAACACGAATTTGAACTCGTTAATATGAAGAAAACATGAATTCGAACTCGTTACCAAAGATAAAACACAAATTTCTACTCGTTATAAAGGGAAAACACAAATTTCCGGCGATGTCCACTCGTTATTAGAGAAAAAACCTTTTTTTCTTCAAGGACAACTCGTTACCAGAGAAAAACACGAATTTGAACTCGTTAATATGAAGAAAACATGAATTCGAACTCGTTACCAAAGATAAAACACAAATTTCTACTCGTTATAAAGGGAAAACACAAATTTCCGGCGATGTCCACTCGTTATTAGAGAAAAAACCTTTTTTTCTTCAAGGACAACTCGTTACCAGAGAAAAACAAGAATTTGAACTCGTTAATATGAAGAAAACATGAATTCGAACTCGTTACCAAAGATAAAACACAAATTTCTACTCGTTATAAAGGGAAAACACAAATTTCCGGCGATGTCCACTCGTTATCAGAGAAAAAAACCTTTTTTTCTTCAAGGACAACTCGTTACCGAGAGAAAAACACGAATTTGAACTCGTTAATATGAAGAAAACATGAATTCGAACTCGTTACCAAAGATAAAACACAAATTTCTACTCGTTATAAAGGGAAAACACAAATTTCCGGCGATGTCCACTCGTTATCGGAGAAAAAACCTTTTTTTCTTCAAGGACAACTCGTTACCGAGAGAAAAACACGAATTTGAACTCGTTAATATGAAGAAAACATGAATTCGAACTCGTTACCAAAGATAAAACACAAATTTCTACTCGTTATAAAGGAAAACACAAATTTCCGGCGATGTCCACTCGTTATCGAGAGAAAAAACCTTTTTTTCTTCAAGGACAACTCGTTACCGAGAGAAAAACAAGAATTTGAACTCGTTAATATGAAGAAAACATGAATTCGAACTCGTTACCAAAGATAAAACACAAATTTCTACTCGTTATAAAGGGAAAACACAAATTTCCGGCGATGTCCACTCGTTATCGAGAAAAAACCTTTTTTTCTTCAAGGACAACTCGTTACCGAGAGAAAAACACGAATTTGAACTCGTTAATATGAAGAAAACATGAATTCGAACTCGTTACCAAAGATAAAACACAAATTTCTACTCGTTATAAAGGGAAAACACAAATTTCCGGCGATGTCCACTCGTTATCAGAGAAAAAACCTTTTTTTCTTCAAGGACAACTCGTTACCACGAGAAAAACATGAATTTGAACTCGTTAATATGAAGAAAACATGAATTCGAACTCGTTACCAAAGATAAAACACAAATTTCTACTCGTTATAAAGGGAAAACACAAATTTCCGGCGATGTCCACTCGTTATCGAGAGAAAAAACCTTTTTTTCTTCAAGGACAACTCGTTACCGAGAGAAAAACACGAATTTGAACTCGTTAATATGAAGAAAACATGAATTCGAACTCGTTACCAAAGATAAAACACAAATTTCTACTCGTTATAAAGGGAAAACACAAATTTCCGGCGATGTCCACTCGTTATTAGAGAAAAAACCTTTTTTTCTTCAAAGACAACTCGTTACCTGAGAAAAACACGAATTTGAACTCGTTAATATGAAGAAAACATGAATTCGAACTCGTTACCAAAGATAAAACACAAATTTCTACTCGTTATAAAGGGAAAACACAAATTTCCGGCGATGTCCACTCGTTATCAGAGAAAAAACCTTTTTTCTTCAAGGACAACTCGTTACCAGAGAAAAACACGAATTTCAACTCGTTAATATCATGAGAACATGAATTCGAACTCGTTACCAAAGATAAAACACAAATTTCTACTCGTTATAAAGGGAAAACACAAATTTCCGGCGATGTACACTCGTTATTAGAGAAAAAACATTTTTTTCTTCAAGGACAACTCGTTAACAGAGAAAAACACGAATTTGAACTCGTTAATATGAAGCAAACATGAATTCGAACTCGTTACCAAAGATAAAACACAAATTTCTACTCGTTATAAAGGGAAAACACAAATTTCCGGCGATGTCCACTCGTTATCAGAGAAAAAACCTTTTTTTCTTCAAGGACAACTCATTACCAGAGAAAAACACGAATTTGAACCCGTTAATATGAAGAAAACATGAATTCGAACTCGTTACCAAAGATAAAACACAAATTTCTACTTGTTATAAAGGGAAAACACAAATTTTCGCCGATGTCCACTCGTTATCAGAGAAAAAACCTTTTTTCTTCAAGGACAACTCGTTACCAGAGAAAAACAAGAATTTGAACTCGTTAATATGAAGAAAACATGAATTCGAACTCGTTACCAAAGATAAAAACACAAATTTCTACTCGTTATAAAGGGAAAACACAAATTTCCGGCGATGTCCACTCGTTATCAGAGAAAAAACATTTTTTTCTTCAAGGACAACTCGTTACCAGAGAAAAACACGAATTTGAACTCGTTAATATGAAGAAAACATGAATTCGAACTCGTTACCAAAGATAAAACACAAATTTCTACTCGTTATAAAGGGAAAACACAAATTTCCGGCGATGTCCACTCGTTATCAGAGAAAAAACCTTTTTTTCTTCAAGGACAACTCGTTACCACAGAAAAACATGAATTTGAACTCGTTAATATGAAGAAAACATGAATTCGAACTCGTTAACAAAGATAAAACACAAATTTCTACTCGTTATAAAGGGAAAACACAAATTTCCGGCGATGTCCACTCGTTATCAGAGAAAAAACATTTTTTTCTTCAAGGACAACTCGATACCAGAGAAAAACACGAATTTGAACTCGTTAATATGTAGAAAACATGAATTCGAACTCGTTACCAAAGATAAAACACAAATTTCTACTCGTTATAAAGGGAAAACACAAATTTCCGGCGATGTCCACTCGTTATTAGAGAAAAAACCTTTTTTTCTTCAAGGACAACTCGTTACCAGAGAAAAACACGAATTTGAACTCGTTAATATGAAGAAAACATGAATTCAAATTCGTTACCAAAGATAAAACACAAATTTCTACTCGTTATAAAGGGAAAACACAAATTTCCGGCGATGTCCACTCGTTATCAGAGAAAAAAACTTTTTTTCTTCAAGGACACCTCGTTACCAGAGAAAAACATGAATTTGAACTCGTTAATATGAAGAAAACATGAATTCGAACTCGTTACCAAAGATAAAACACAAATTTCTACTCGTTATAAAGGGAAAACACAAATTTCCGGCGATGTCCACTCGTTATCAGAGAAAAAACCTTTTTTTCTTCAAGGACAACTCGTTACCAGAGAAAAACACGAATTTGAACTCGTTAATATGAAGAAAACATGAATTCGAACTCGTTACCAAATATAAAACACAAATTTCTACTCGATATAAAGGGAAAACATAAATTTCCGGCGATGTCCACTCGTTATTAGAGAAAAAACCTTTTAATCTTCAAGGACAACTCGTTACCAGAGAAAAACACGAATTTGAACTCGTTAATATGAAGAAAACATGAATTCGAACTCGTTACCAAAGATAAAACACAAATTTCTACTCGTTATAAAGGGAAAACACAAATTTCCGGCGATGTCCACTCGTTATTAGAGAAAAAACCTTTTTTTCTTCAAGGACAACTCGTTAGCAGAGAAAAACAAGAATTTGAACTCGTTAATATGAAGAAAACATGAATTCGAACTCGTTACCAAAGATAAAACACAAATTTCTACTCGTTATAAAGGGAAAACACAAATTTCCGGCGATGTCCACTCGTTATCAGAGAAAAAACATTTTTTTCTTCAAGGACAACTCGTTACCGAGAGAAAAACACGAATTTGAACTCGTTAATATGAAGAAAACATGAATTCGAACTCGTTACCAAAGATAAAACACAAATTTCTACTCGTTATAAAGGGAAAACACAAATTTCCGGCGATGTCCACTCGTTATCGAGAGAAAAAACCTTTTTTTCTTCAAGGACAACTCGTTACCACGAGAAAAACATGAATTTGAACTCGTTAATATGAAGAAAACATGAATTCGAACTCGTTACCAAAGATAAAACACAAATTTCTACTCGTTATAAAGGGAAAACACAAATTTCCGGCGATGTCCACTCGTTATCAGAGAAAAAACATTTTTTTCTTCAAGGACAACTCGTTACCAGAGAAAAACACGAATTTGAACTCGTTAATATGTAGAAAACATGAATTCGAACTCGTTACCAAAGATGAAACACAAATTTCTACTCGCTATAAAGGGAAAACACAAATTTCCGGCGATGTCCACTCGTTATTAGAGAAAAAACCTTTTTTTCTTCAAGGACAACTCGTTACCAGAGAAAAACACGAATTTGAACTCGTTAATATGAAGAAAACATGAATTCGAACTCGTTACCAAAGATAAAACACAAATTTCTACTCGTTATAAAGGGAAAACACAAATTTCCGGCGATGTCCACTCGTTATCGAGAGAAAACACCTTTTTTTCTTCAAGGACAACTCGTTACCGAGAGAAAACACGAATTTGAACTCGTTAATATGAAGAAAACATGAATTCGAACTCGTTACCAAAGATAAAACACAAATTTCTACTCGTTATAAAGGGATCTCTCTACGGGGTGTTTTTTTTTATTTCTTTATTAATGCGACTTAGAGTATGTTGACTAGATTTGACAGAAATTTGTCTATCATGAGGTAATTGTGTGTTAGTAGATCATTTTAGTTACTATGTTTGATTTATGATAGTCCTTGCATTGTAAACCAATAAACCACACCAAACCAAACTGAAGAAATAAAAGACCGAAATGAACCAAACTGAATTTAATAGGATTGGTTTTGGTTTCATCTCTTTCAAAGCGAAATATTTGGTTTGATTTTAAAAATCCTCAAAACTGAATCAAAGCGAACCGTGAACAGTGGCGCACGCAGAATCCTGGGTGGGGAGGGGGATATTACCAAAAAAAAAATTACAACTAGTAATATGCATACTAGTGTTTTTAGGGGGTTTATTATTTGCACCCCACCGATTCTACCGGTGCACTACACAAACACAGAATCGCCTTCGTAAAGTCTATTCTTGAAAAACGACTTTCCCAAAGTCGTTTATCACAACCGGCCTTCGAAAAGTCACTTCTTGACTCAAGAATCGACTTTGTGAATGTCGTTTTGGTGTGGTGCAAGGGTACTGTGGTGTATCGGTTGAATCGCGGTGATGCAAAATAAAGACCTCTTTTTTTCCGCCCAATTGAATTTGAAGAGAAACACCTATATAATAAAAATAAACACTGTTATTCATTTTGTAGTATATATTGGAGAAAAATAGTACTATCTATCACATTATCCGAACACATTAACTATTCTACTCACATAAATAAAGATTTCACACATTAAAAACAATATTGTGAGAGAAAAAACATTTCACACATCATGATTTTTTTTTTATAAGTAAAATCTTATTAATATTTGTTTAGATATATAACTCTTGTAATGACTATGTATTTTTATTTGCATGATAAAAACATTATGTCAATTTATGCGATTTTTATAGATGATAGGGGCGAATATAAAATTTAGGAGGGTGTAAAAAAACACATAAATATATAGTAGCGTTTTTCCCGGATCCGAGGAGGGACGACTGCCCCCACCCACCAAAGTAGATCTGCCACTGACCGTGAATTGGACATATGCATTTGATGGGAAGTTTTTGTGTGGTATATCCACATGCACCGAATTGACAGGTAAACAAATCTAGACCACACTGTTTGAATTCAGTTTAAAAATAAAATGTCTACAGTTTGACACATGGATGCACTCCGCATATGACGGGTGCATCCAATAACTTCCCACATTTGATACCAAGAATTTAATAGCAACATTCAACATTTTAAAAAGAGGTTGTCCATTAATCCATCATTTTACCCTGTGTGACCTTGTAACTAGTGAGATTGTACTTGAGGGAATATGTATTAAAATACGAAAAATTATGAAGGGTGAAAAATGTGCCATTGGTACCGTGTGTAAGAGCATATGCAATAGGTTAAAAAATGTTATTGTGCATAGCAACTTTTTGGAAAGTGACAATGTGGTCCAAATACAAATTCTACAATAGGTTGAAAATAGTCATTTTCAATGGTCATATTGTGAACATAATAGTGGTTCTACCCACTAGCATATCCACAACAATTTTAATATAATAATCAGAAATAATGCCTTGAAAGTTCCACCCAAAATTTCCCCCGTTAATTAATAGTGGCTGCTGAATTTTTTAGTCCAAATATATTTGAGCAGACCCACTGAAACAATGGTGGTGATGAAGATATGAACTGAGTCTATTGTGGAAAAGATTGGGGAGAGGAATGAGGATGTAATGCCACCTAGTTGCCACATAGGATATTTTGAGTCTTTTTTTGCAAAGTGACATTGTGATTGGCATGTGCTATTGTATGTGCTCTAACGACCTGACCCAAAAACTCAAGCATTTTCGGAAAATGGACCGTTCGTCTGTACTCCGAGATAAAATCTCGTACATTAAGTCATTCTTACTAAAATATTTTCCATAATGTGCGGAAGCTAAAACACCACAACTTGGGTCTAGAAACATGTAACATCCCTCTATAGATACCAAGTTTTTAATCGGAAAAGAAACGTTCGACACCTGACTTTTGGCATGATCCCAATAACCACATATGTCTGATGTCATATCAGTACACAAAGAGAAACGTGGAAGCAACAAAATGGAAATACTCAAGAACAAACCCTCTGGGTCTCGATACCACTACTGCGGTCAAGTCTACCGCGGGTGTGATAACTTTTATGGAAGAGATAGTTTTTGGGAAAACTTAAGAATTTCATTGATGGATCAAACATATATATACAAGTAGTAATAAACTACCCACTAGTCCACTTCCTACAAAATAGGAAACATGGGATCATGGCCTTAATCTAAAATAACTACTCACATTCTTCCTATAAACAAGGAATCATGGGATCCATGATCCCATGATTCCTTGCTTCTGTTGTTTAACACAAGATTCTTGGATAGCTTGATAGTTGAACTATTGTCACAGTACATAATTGTTGGAAAGGTGTCCTAAATCCAATCGGGTTGGACCGGATCCGACCGGGTCGGGTCATTTACGATCCTATTTAGTTCATGTAATAACTTTATTATGATTAATAAAAGCACTTATGTTATTATATATTGTTTATCTTCATATTATTTGTTGTATATATATAGTAACGTCCCTAGTATCAATCATGTGATAGAGAAACCATGATAGTGATTATGGTTGATGAGATCTCTAATCACTATAACAAGGTTGGTGCTTAAATGTCTCTAGTCTTACATATTATCAAATGGGACATTGATAGTATAATCGACTAGCACGTATTGGATGTCTTCTACCTTTTAGAAGGTAGGGATAGATCTCGTCTATCGAAGTGCGAGACACACTTGGACCGTACGTGGACGTGTATTAGAGAATGCGTACGTTAGACCGACCCACTTACATTAAGTGTCACACTATGTGGCGGTTGTGTAATTATCCTTTTGACCGGAGTCTTCATGGCATCACGGTGTGGATTGTCATGCTTTGACACTATTGAGATTTCTCCTAACCACGGGGCGATCATGCGGTAGTGATTGGGTATGATATTGAAGCATGCGGAGTATACATGATTGGTCGTCCGGGAATCGCGTATCCTATGATTGGGATCGAATATCCGAAATGGCCTTCTTATAAGCAATGTCTAGCTCTCGAGAATCTTTGCAAAGTGGGAGTAAATGAGTTACTTCGAGAGAGCATGATATCCGATTATAAGATACGATCGTCAATGTATTGACACTCGAGATACGATCGTATGGATATTATTACGGCGATAGGATTGTAACTTACACGGTAACTGCTTCACATGAAAGGTAGTCGTCATTGCTTTTGACTCTTCCGATAATTGGGGGTCACGGTGTGTTGCTAGACGCTATCCCGTGATCGTTAGGTATGAAGGGCATTTTAGTAAATTGCTCTTTGTGTCTACGGCCAACATATTCGGAAGCCTATCGGGTCACACACATATGAACATCGAGTCGGATTAAAATGCGGTTATAGTTGATAACCAAATAAGGAAAGTTTATCTCTAGACTATAAAGGTTATAGTGGTAAATTAATATGGTGGTATTTATTTATTATGAATAAATAAAATACAAGATATTAATTATATACAAATTAGATTAATTAAAGAATATTCCGGAAGCCAATTAATTGGCATATGGGGCGCCACTTTTGAGTGTATAAGATACACTTGGATTGTGCACTTTAATTAATAAGATTGCCATAATATTAATATAAGATATTAATTGATTTTGAAAAATAGATTTATGGTAATAAGATAATTATAATCAATATATGATATTGGCAAAATAAATTATAATTAAAGAGATAAATCAATCTAGTTGATTTTCTTTTATTTTATTGGAAAAAGGTTTTCTTCTCCTACACACCATTGGGGCGCCACCTTCTACTATATATAGGAGGTGGGTGTCAAGCTCTTTTGTACAACACAATTGCAAGAGCTCATAGTTCTTGTGTAAAATAAGAGAGCCTTCCATAGTGAGTTTGTGAGGGAAGAAAAGGTCCGGTCTAGCGGCCGGAGTTTTTCCGATAGCAATCCAAGGAGGATTCCGGCGAGGGGTTCGTGTGGATTAGCGATAGAGGCCGGACGCGTGGACGGCTTGCGCATTGAACTACTCTCCGTTGGCGGTCAAAGCGACGATCTTATAGATCATCTAAGGTATAACCGTCAAACTACTTAACGTGTTTATTGCATTAAACGAAGAACGATCTAGAAAAGGAAATCAAATTTTAAATTCCGCTGCGTTAAACTAGTGATTTCCTAACAATAATATCCCCGGTCCGCGAACTTGACCTAGAACTTCCAAAGATCCTCCTTAACCATATCACCGACATGAACAAGGTGTCTTCGCAACAAACTCTCGCTTCGCCGTTGTGGACAAAGTGACTATTGGTTGCTTCTTTGAGGACCAACTTATAGCACTTCTTCCATACATAAACACAAACCAGAAGTACTCTTCCTGTCATCAATGTCCCCTGCATAATCACTTTGTCGAATATCCAACAACGAGCTTTCTCGTTGAACCATACTTGATGCCAAAGTTGATGGTTCCATTCAAGTATCTTAGAATCCTCTTCACATAGTTTAAGTGGTCTGCTGATGGTGACTCCATGTATCCGCTTGCCACACTTACAAAATACATAATGTCGAGTCTTGTTGTCTTGTCAAGTATAAAAGACATCTTATCATCTCGTTTGTATAAGATGGGATTCACCTTACCACATGTTCCTTCTTTGCTTTGAGTTTCACACCGCCATAGGGTGTGATTGCTTTGGTTCTTGTCATTCATACCAAACCTGCCGAGTATTTCGATCACATACTTCTTTTGAGAGACGAGTATACTTGACTCTCTCTGTCCGAACTTCAATGCCTAAGAAGTATTGCATTAGTCCCATGTCCGTCATGCTAAATTTGATCTTCATTGCCTCCTTGAACTCTCGTTATCATGCGAGTTCACCGCAACGGTAAAGATAAGATCATCCACATACAAACAAGCAATCAGTAGCCTTCCCGTGCTGTTAACTTTCACATACAAGGTAGGTTCATATGGACACCTTGTGAAACATGCCTTCACAAAATATGTATCAATGCAACTGTACCAAGCCCTTGGGGCTTGCTTGAGTCCATATAGGGCTTTTCTAAGCCTGTACACTTTGCTTTCTGCTCCATTTTTCACATAACCTTGTGGCTGATCCACATATACTTCTTCTTTCAGTTGACCATTCAAAAAAGCTGACTTCACATCCATTTGATGTACTTTCCAATGGTTTTGAGCGACCAAGGATAGTACAAGTCGATAGTTTCCATCCTTGCTACTGGGGCAAACACTTCATTGTAGTCAATCCCATACTCTTGCTTGTAGCCTTTGGCTACTAGTCTAGCCTTATACTTGCTGACTTTTCCATCTTCATTCAATTTTGTCTTATAGATCCACTTGACACCAATAGTCTTGTGTCCTTTTGGTAGATCTGTAAGACTCCAAATCTGATTTCTTTCAGTGGCTGTGATTTCTTCATCCATAGCATGCCTCCATTTTCTCGTCTTTGTCTTTCTTTCTCATAAGTGATTGGATCATCACTAGCAAATAGAGCATAGTAAGTGGCCTCCTCTAGTTGTGGTAAACATGTTACCTCAAAATCTGTCATCCAGCCCGGTCTTTTTATAGTTCTCTCGAGGTCCGTCTGTCGAACCCTCGCCCGCCGCTTTGCGTCAATTCAGTGTCTTGAGTCTGCTGAATCTCACTCAGCTGATCTTGAGTCTGCTGACCCTCAGCTGGTTCTTCATATATCAGATTCTGAATTGGATGGAACTGAGTATTGTTTGATTCCCAATCCCAGGTGTTTAGTTCATCAAACACCACATCTCTGCTGATTACAATCCTTTTGGTTATAGGATTAAACAATTTGTATGCCTTGGACTTTTCACTGATCCCCAATAACACACATTGCTCCCCTTTATCACTGAGTTTCTTCCTATTTGCATCTGGAATATGAGCATAAGCAATGCAGCCAAAAAGCTTAAAGTGACTTACAGATGGTTTGATTGAGCTCCATGCTTCTTCTGGTGTCATTTCTTGAACAGAAAAAGATGGACATATGTTCAAAATATGCACACTCCAACTTACTGCCTCTGGCCAGAATATTTTGGGTAGATTTCCATAGGCCAACATGCTTCTTACCATATCCAGAATAGTCCTATTTTTTCTCTCAGATACACCATTTTGCTGTGGTGTGTAGGCTGCTGTCAATTCCCTTCTGATTCTATTATTGGTACAGAAATCTTCAAACTCTGCTGAGCAAAATTCTCCTCCTCTGTCTGTTCTCAGAATCTTGATATACTGACATGTCTCATTTTCTCTTAGCAGTTTGAAGTTCTTGAATGCATTCAATGCTTCAGACTTTTCTGACAAGAATTTAACCCAAGTTTTTCTAGATAAATCATCGGTAAATGTAATGAAATATCTCTTACCTCCATTGGATGATGGGTTGATTGGGCCACACAAGTCCGAATGGATTGTTAGACTTATTTCTTAGTTTTGATGATGAGTGCCACACTAGGCTTGTTATAGTGCAAAGGCAAAAAGATGTCTAGATAAAATGTATAGGTTTATTAGAGTTTGATTCATAAATAGGTTTGATCAAACAAGCAACGTAAAAAGTGGCGATTGTTTATCGACGGAGATGAGTGCCACACTAGTCTAGGTCGGTAGGGTAGATAGGTCGGTGGGCGGTGCACGGAACCTGCGAAGGCGAAAGAAGCGAAGGTGAGGGTTCAAACTCGGTTAATGAAGGCTAAGGGATCAAACTTAGTAATTAAAGTCAAGGATATGGAATCGGATTATAGGCAAGTCGTGATGACCTAAGCGATTACATATGCCTTGTGTAGAAGGTCTAAGTTCCACAAGTTGGATGATGTTTGGAACTTGGTTATATTTAAAATGATGTAATCTAACTTCACAAATAAAAGTTGGATAAAAGAAATCGGTTTGCATTATATTTTACGGACAAAAATATGATGTTCGGCGGAGACGATTGGTTTTACGACGGACTAATGAACCTGGCGATATATACCTCGATTAATTCAAGATTATTGGAAAGTTACATGGATAAGAACGACCAACTACCTCGACTTATCAAGCAAATCAAAGGCTGAGATTAAAAAGACGTTGGGATGATTCATATTTTTATCCATTGGATACAAGTCAAAGGGGTGGACGGTACCCCTTGCTTGTCAAAAAGTAATCTGACGGTGTCGATCCTATGAATAGTGACGAGAATGCGGTGCGGATGGGACAAATACAAGGAACGGTCACATTTGAATTTTAAAATTCAACTCACATGCACTCTTACCTATAAATAGAGGACTTTCAACTCAAGAAGATGATGATGAATTTTGGAATAAACTTCAAGTGATAATCTTGAAATTTGAATAACACCTGTTGAACTTGCTTGAGCTTAAAATTTCTTGATCTAGTTATTTTCTTCAAGTGCTTTACGTGTTCAAGCTTTGCATCAAGCATACACACTTGAAGGCGCAAGGCTGCTTGATTACATCATCCTAATCAAAATGCTTTGCAAGCTGAATCATTTATTT
Organism: Gentiana straminea; assembly: GCA_036785695.1. Lineage (NCBI taxonomy): Eukaryota > Viridiplantae > Streptophyta > Magnoliopsida > Gentianales > Gentianaceae > Gentiana > Gentiana straminea. Next base: position 482,557 of record JAVUPR010000422.1, on the reverse strand, counting down.
GATTCACTTCTTATCTTATAAAGAATCTGTGAAGACGATGAAGCATACGTTGGGTGTGAAAGATTTGTTGGTTTGTGGTGAAGGCTGGTGAAGAGGCAATCCTACCCTTCAAGGACCGGTGGAAGACTCGGGAGCGGCAATCCTACTGTTCCCGAGTTTTCGGTTTGTGAAGCCATAGTTATTGGTGAAGGACAAGCAACCTAGGACTCTTTGTAACGAGATAACTCAAAGATCACTAGTGAATTTCCTCCAACATCACGGGAGAAGAGTGGACGACGGGATTACATCACACTGGAACCACTATAAAATCTCTCTACTTACTTACTTGCATTTACTTTACGCACTTAGTCATTATCCATATCAACTGCTGAATCTAGCAAGCGAAATCACACACAAACACTACGAGTATCTAATACTTGGTAACATATTTAACAACAAGTAACAAGGCTTAATTTTGATATTATTCCATTGCACAAATTCACAAAGCTGCGAACTATCGGTAGACTACGTTTATCGACGGAGCTGCGAGGTCTCGACGGACTGCGAAGTATCGGCGGGGGCTGCTTGAAGTTGCGAAATTTGTTAACTCCAAAGTTTTAAGTGTTAAGTTTATTCACCCCCCCCCCCCCCTCTAAACTTAACTAAAGCCTTTTCAAGGGACCAACAATTGGTATCGGAGCGATTAGCTTACGTTACGAAGGAATCCTACTTGTTGTGCTTGTGAAAATTCTTTAAAACTTTCTTTCAAGTTACGATTTTCAAGACTTACATCATGGATAACACACGGTATGCTAGAACCATGTTGATGTGCTCTCTTGATAGATTTGATGAGTATAAACGTCGAATGCGGGCATATCTTGCTTGCTACTCATGATGAGATGATGGATGTACTAGCGAAGGACCCTTTGGAGATTACAAAGGCGATAACGAGTGGGTGACGGAAGCGAGTACATTCCTAAACCAAAGAGAGAATGGAATGCGAGAAGACGGGAAAAGAGCAAACCTCAACAACATTGCTATTGATATCATCTACGAGAACCTTGGATAGCAATATGTACATGAAAGTCAAAGATTGCAAGGCTTGCAAAAGAACTTTGGGATAAGATCCACTTAATGCGTGAAGGCAACGATGCAATAAAGAAGAACAAAATCGGTGTGGCGAGAAAAAGGTTTCAAAAGTTCAAGATGCTACCTAATGAAACCATTGAGCAAATGGAATCAAGATTCAATGCTATCTTGGATGAACTTACCTGCGAGTGTAAGTTATTCAAAAGAGGAAGTAAACACCAAAATCTTGGAAGCTTTACACTGCAAGAGATGTTTGGAAAATGAAGGTGATTGCAATTGAAGAAATGAGAAAGTTGCATGAAGAAGATACCTTCAAATTGTTCTACGATCTTAAGGCCTATGAATTTAGCAAGAAGGCGGTGCACAGCGAAAAGGAAGAGCCAAAAACCACTTGCATTGGGTACACTTCACATCATGAAGAAACATCGGGAGGACGGGATGATATGCTAGATGAAATGCAAGAGCAAATTGCCCTGCGAGCAAGAAAATCGAATGATGAAGGCGGAAAGGCCCACACAAGAAATTTCACAAAGAGGCCCTGCGAAAGAAGGAAAGAAGAACCAAAGAAAGATAATGACTATCTATGCTTTCATTGCAAGAAACCGGGACACTTCGGACACGATTGTCTGAGTTGAAACAAGGCAAGGAACACGATTATCTTTGCTTCAAGCGTTGTAAGAAGCTGGACATTTTAGACACGATTGTCCGGACCTGCGAAGACCAAGAGTCAACAAAGAAGACATGGCAAGAAGGCTATGGTTGCTTGAAGATGAATCGGGATATGAAGTGGAATGCGAAAAAGGAAATGAATCGGATGACACGACGCGGTTCTTGATATGGAGGATTATGCTTTGATGGCTAATATGGATGAAGCGAGGAGGTATACAACAACGTATCTATAAACACTCTGCTTTGGAAGTGATTGTGAATCAACTTTGTGGTTCAAATCCTAGAAATTCGACAACAATGAGACTTTGGATGCCATCCTTAATCAGCGAGGATAATACAATCTGGTTATGAGGTTGTGAAGGTGAAAAAGAAGCTCTTGAGTTAGAAGTTGGAAGATTGAAAGGCTGAATTAAGGGTTCTCAATGGTAAGGAAAAAGAAGTTGAACGAGAATCGGCATAAGCTGCTTGAACATCCGGCGACCTACGAATCTGTTTGAACCATCTTGTTCCAATACGCATACAAATCGGGAAAGGCTTATGGAGATAGAGCTGGGCTTGGATTTGGAACTCGGCAATCTAACAAGAGTGGATCCGGTAAGGTTCTTGAACCTAGTACCGAGATTTGGTCCTAAGTTTGTGCACACTTGCTAGATCCATCTCCCGGTAAAGGCTGTGAAGCGGTAAAACCCAATGAGAATGCCTCGAGGAAGCAAAATCGGGAGTTTCGAAGTCAACGGCTCTAGTAAAATGAATAAATCCAAAAATAGAATTGCTGTGCCTTAAGCACTGCGATAGCGGACACACTGCTACCAAGTCTATTTGGACCACGAAGGGAAAAAAACGAGAGATATTCCAAGAATAAGAATCCTAAATCCAAAAATGTTGATCATTCAAGGGATACTTATCTCGGGGGAAAGGTAGGCTTGTTCCTGGCGATAATGATTGGAATATTCACTGCATCTAATGCTAGAAACGATCGGTATAACCATACTACTAGGGTAAAACCTAGGCAATGGAATCGGCGAGAGGACTTACACAAGACCTCGGCGGACTCCATATTACGAGGGAATTTCTGTCGACGGCACACCTATGGTTATGCAAATGTTTCTAATAACAAGAATCATTTCAAACGGCATTATGTACCAAAAGGCCGGAAAACATATGTGGTTCTACACAACCTACTTGTTAGAACTTATGGATGTGTGGAATACATGTATGAACCAAAGTATGAACCAAAGTATGACACATTTAGGAGAAGACCTTATGGAAACATACCAAGGGTCATGCTTGCCATTGACCACTATGGACCCAAACGAGGTTTGGGTACCTAAAATGCATTAACTTTGTTTTGTAGGGTGTACGGTACTTTGACGGTGGATGTTCCGGACACATGACAAAGAATAAGCCTTGTATATCAAACTTTGTGGCAAAAGATGGTCCAAGGGTGAATTTTGGCAACAAAAATACACTGGATATACAAGAGGATATGGCACACTTATCGAAATGGACTTACAATCAAGAATGTGGCATATGTGGAGGGATTTGGACTACAACTTGCGAGCCTTTGGACAATTACGTGATATGGGATACAAGGTCACTTTTGACAAAAACAATTGTATTGTCATTAGTGAGAGAGGTGATCAAGTTGTACTTCTTTGGTAGAAGGCAACGAGAACATGTATGTTGTGGATTGGTCTCTTGCGGTTCCGAAACACACGATTGTGCATACCAAATGCGAACTCAATTGGCTATGGCACAAGAAGTTAAATCACTTGAATTTTGATGATATTAATCGGTTGGTGAAAAAGAAATTAGTGATTGGTTTACACGAGATCACATTCAAGAAGGATGCTATATGTGATGCTTGTCGGCAAGGTAAACGAGATAAAGTCAAGTTTCAAGTCAAAGACTAAACAATCAACTAACGAGTGTTGGAGCTTATGCATATGGATCTTTTTGGACCAATAACTCCAACAAGTGTAACGAGGAAAGAAATACACCTTAGTAGTTGTGGATGATTTTTCTAGATACACACAGGTGATATTTATGAACAAGAAAAGTGAGACACTCCAAAGCATGCCTAATCTTTTGAAGAGATTGCAAAATGAGAAAAGTTTAACGATCATAAAGATAAGATCGGATCGAGTCTTGAATTTCTCAACAAAGTTATAAGAGAATATTGTGAACGAGATGGTGTACTACATCAACTTGCTTCTTTTTTGGTACACCTCGGCAAAATGGGGTTCTTTGAAAGAAGAAACGGGACATTAAAGGAAGCGGGAAGAACAATGATTTGTGAAGCATTGCTACTGAAAGATATTGAAATTTGAAAGCGATAAATACGACATGCTATACACAAAATAGAACATCGGTAAACAAGAAGGCTGCTTGAAGACACCTTATGAGATGCGGAATGGAAGGATACCTAATATATCCTATTTTCACCCATTTGGAAGCAAATGTTTTATTCTAAATCACAAAGTTCATTTGAAAACATTCCAACCTAAATCGGATGAAGGCATATTCTTGGGATATTCTTCGGTCGGCGAGCATTCGAGTGCTTGAACAAGAGGTCACTAAAACATGAAGAAACAATCCATGTTGTGTTTGATGAACCTAAGTTCTTGGAATGGAAGATGAAGTTCATGAACACTGCTAAGAATCAACAAGTCAACGATCCAGTTTGTGTGGAAGTTTTGGAAAGATTCAATGACTTAAAAATTTACGATCTTGCCCTGCTTGAACACCTGGCGACAATATTGCGATGCAACAAGCGAAGCTATTCAAGGATCTGCGACCCCCACATAGAAGAAACTACGGCGGACCACTGCGAAGATGATATTCACGAAAATCAAAATAACCAAAATCCACAATGGTTAAGGAATCACCTGTTTGAACAAGTAATTGGCAATGTACGGCAAGGTGTGAGGACTAGAAGACAAGCTTGGAAGCTATGTTTACTGTTTTCTATCTCAAATGGAACCTAAAGTTGTTGAAGAAGCAATTTCGGATCCAGTTGGATAATTGCTATGCAAGAAGAATTAAATGAATTTGAAAGAAATCAAGTTTGGACACTAGTTGAAAGGCCAGTCATGCAAATATCATTGGTACTAAGTGGGTATACGAAAATAAACTTGATGAATCGGTACCATTGTAAGAAATAAGGCCGGACTAGTTGCAAAAGGCTATTCTCAAGCGAAGGAATAGATTTTGATGAAACTTATGCACTGTTGCAAGATTGGAAGCTATCGAGATTATTCCTAGCACATGCTTGCATATAAGAACTTCAAAGTATATCAAATGGATGTCAAGAGTGCATTTTTGAATGGGATCTAGAGGAGGAAGTGTATGTTCGGCAACCTCCTGGATTTGAAGTTAAAGATCAAGAAGATAAAGTGTACGGACTCAACAAAGCACTTTATGGATTGAAACAAGCACCAAGAGCATGGTATGAGACTACATCTCAATTCTTGGTAGACAATGGTTTCACTAAAGGCACCATTGACAAGACACTTTTCGAGAATCGGTGAAGGGGACGGCACCTGTTTGGTACAAATTTATGTAGATGACATAATTTTTGGCTGCGAGAATGAGTTACTTTGTGAAAAGTTTGCAAATCTAATGAAGAGCAAATTCCAAATGAGTATGATGGGAGAAATGAATTACTTCTTGGGATTGCAAGTTAAACGAGATAAAGGATGGAATCTTCATTCATCAAACCAAATATACCAAAGAGTTCTTTGAAGAAATTTGGTATGGAAAACGACACTAAGAATTCAACTCCTATGAGTACAAACATGAGATTAGATGAAGATAAAGAAGGCAAAGATGTTGATCGGACTTTATACGAGAAGGATGATAGGGAGTCTCTTGTATCTCACTTTGCCCGACGGACGGATATATCCTTTCTTGTAGGTGTTTGTGCAAGATTTCGATCTAAACCTAAAGAAAGTCATTTAGGTGCGGTTAAGAGAATTCTCAAGTATCTTAAAGAGACCTTAAGTGTAGGGATATGGTATTCCAAGGAAGGAAGCTTCAAAGTAATATCCTACTCGGATTACGATTATCTTGGATGCAAGATTGATAAAAAGCACCTCGGGAACACAATGTCGGTTAATGGGAAATAGGCGGTCTCTGGTTTAGCAAGAAACGAAATTCTATTTCAACTTCCAACTTCTTGAAGTTTGAATACATTCTTCTTTGGAAGGCTGCTTGTGCACAAAATACTATGGCTAAGACAACAATTAAGGGATTATGGAATTGAAGAAAGGAAATTCCAATCATGTGTGACAACACAAGTGCAATTGCAATCACGAGAAAATCTGTTTTGCATTCAAGAACCAAGCACATTGATGTGAGACATCATTTTATAAGAGATCATGTTGAAAAGAAAGATGTAGTGGTTCTATACATTCCTACGAAGATCAACTTGCGATATTTTCACTAAACCTCTTGACGGTGAAAGATTTGCTAAACTAAGGGCGAACTTGGAATCATAAAGATTGAGTGATATTCGGCGGTGTCTTGGAATTCACCAAGGGGATTAGTCTTTGCTATGTTGGGTGAGCTCACTTAGCGAGATTAGTCATTGGTATCAACAATTCCATGTACTTATGTTTGGACAATTGAGCAAATGAGGTTGCCAAGGGGATTGGTCTTTGTCATTTTGGGTGAGCTCACTTGACGGATCGGTCATTGGTATTAAACCTCATCTTGTATTATCAATTGAACAAAACAAGAAGAAAACAAGGTTCGACGAGTACTTTTGTCGGCGGGGGGCTGCTTTGAAGTCTACTTATCGGCCACTGCTTGAGCCCACCTGTTTGAGGATTACCTGTTTGGAGGGAACGTTACTCGGTCAAAATAATTAAAGTCAAAAAGCATATTGGCGGGATATTTATTTTATCCATTATTACCACGGTCAAACCATCCAACGGTTACAAACGTTATGGTGGAGTAATGGGCCACGTGTCAAGACGGCACCTAATCAAATTTAATCGTGGTTACCTCAATGTACGTGCTATGACGGTTTCAACTACTCACGATCTATAAAATCGGTTGTTATACGGCGGATTTCTCCACTTGCAATTTACGCTTTATCTCTGCAAAATCTACAACGTGTGAACACGATTTGAGAGCAATCTTTCTTCATCTTTTTCTTATTTCAATGGCGGAAAAGGTTGAAGTTCAAATCGAATCTAGCCAAAGTGTTAGAGGCTATGTAGTTGATGCAAACCAAACGAGAGTTGGCCATTAATATAGGTCGAAGAATAAGGAGGTTTGCGAGCTTGGAGAACAAGCTCAATATCGGATTAGACACAATTTCATACACCAATGTTGTTGATTTACGGAAGAACATGGTGGTGGAAGAAGGAAGCTGAAGCATTCAATACAGCTGTGAATCTTTGAGGAGCTTGTTATCTCCCCAGGTCTGTTTGAGGGAAGTGTTTGGATTTGAAGAAGTGGAAAATGGTCCGGTGAATCTGAAGCAATGGGATTGGACAAGTTGGCGTTTGTAGATCAAATCAAGACAAATCAAACCACCAAATCGTTCACGGCATCAATTGCGGACACATTGGGAATGAATACGATCTGGCGAGCAAACTTATTGCCAAGAACATACTTGGATTGGTTGGCGGTATGGATACTCTATCGGGCCTAAGATAGAGTTAATGATCATCATCTGCGGGAGCATGAGATTTGGTAAAATTGGTTACTTTATTCATTATATGAAGAAAGTTGCCAAGGAGGAGAAAATAGGGAAAAGGAAATCCAAGGCCTTACCGCTTAGGTTTGATGATTCGGACCTGTTTTGAATCATCTGGAGGTTCGATCTTGAACCGGTTGCCATAAATCGGTCCGGATACAAAAAGGAGATTGATTATGCAATTCCTGGACTTGATGATGATGAAGAGGTTCTTTGGAGAGCATCTTGGTGATAATGATGATGGAGATGACGGTGATCTTGGTGGTGAGCGAGGTTCGGCAAACTAAGAAGATATCCATCAAACCTGTTGCATCAAAGAAAAGCTATTTGGAAAGAGAAAAAGTCTTGATGTTAGAAAGATTACGAAATCTTGAAATCAAAGAGAACAAGAAAGGAAACGACACGAGGCTAGCTTGAGTCTGTTGAGGGTCAAGTGGAGGTTCGACCTGCTTGTAGTTTACAAGAAGAAGCTGTTGTTGAAATTCGACAAAACAACGAGAAGAAGATAGTAGAAAGAGAAAATCTGCGATGATGATGATGATGATGAACCCCTATCCAAGAGAATGAAGGAGGTTGCCAAAAAGAAGAAGTATGGCAAAGGTAAAGAATTGAGAATCTTGGAAAAACAAAAAGTCCAAGAAGAGGTGTCGGTAGAAGAAGAAGAGGTTTGTTGAGGTGAGCCCTTAAGCTTGTTATTCCACCGGTTGTTATCGGTGATTCCTCAAATGAAGAAGTTATCAAGTCTGCGATCTTTGAACGGGTTATTTTTGAGCAATACGTAGAGGATGTACGACGATCTACGACCACGAGCTGTTGTAGTATCCCTTTAAAGAACCACGACAAACCACGAACACGAACTGTTGTGGTGGTTGAAGAGGTGATTGGAGACTTGGTTGAAGACCACCAAATGTGGCAATAGTTCAGGGGGAAGAGCAGTCTGCTTCTAACCCTGCTGATGAGCATGTAAGTCAGGGGGAACCAAGTGTGATACAGATGGAAGTAGTAGGTACAAATGTACAATCACAGCAACTGTTGACTTTCTAACATCTGTAGAAGATACCATGAATCTGCTTGTTGGAACCTTTGGAGGTCAACAAGCTACGGAAAACTGCTCCCGGGAGTTCTTTTATGCCATTTGAAAGGCATGTGAAAAAGAGCAAGAAAGCGAAGAGTTTGTGGATCCCAAACTTGACAAATTGCTTGATTACTTCCGGTGGAAGTTTGGGTTCTACAAAAGACAAAAACCGAGTACATTTGCTCAACCAATGACGATTTTGAAGAATGGGTTTTTGACAAGTTAGGAGTGGAAAACTTCTTTGGATCGATTGATACAACCTTGCTTTGCAATCAAGGCGATGGATCGTTTGATGATCAACGAAGGAGGAGGGTATCAAGTTCGGAGATCCAAGAGATGGTGATGATGATTCTTCCTCGTCATCGACTCGAGGAGAGATTTCCCCTCGGGACCGGGAGAACCTAGTGGGGCCCCGCTTTGATAAATGATCCACACACTGCACAACGGTCCACGAGTGATGCTTGGTAAGTCTGTGAGGGCCGGCGGAGAAGAAATGGATGAGGATCTACAAGATCTCACCATGGATGATCTAGAAGCATTGATCAATGAGGGAATTACATTGAGTGATGGTAGGCTAGTTGATGAATCTGCTTTGCATTTCATGTTGTAAAGTCTGTTTGGACAACTTTGAAGATGAACGGTTGTTGATTTGGATCAAGAAAAAGTCGGTGACTTTAGTGAACCAAGTGCTAGTTACGAGGAATCCATTGAATATCAAGATGGATTTGACATTGAAGGCACTCTTACTAAAGCTGCCATCATCACTGCACAAGATTGGTCATGCGAAGGTTTTCAAGTGGATAATACTAATATCTTTAATCCACGGGAAATTGAACGGGAGGTACGGAGTTCTTTGGGGTACAAACGACACCTGGACAAAGGTTGGAACGGGAGGTACGAGTGGCTTGAGTCTCAAACGACACACTGGACACGGGTTGGAACAAACTTTGGGTTTGGAGGAAACCCTGTTGTTATTGAGGCTGCTTCTAGTGGAGCCTTACGGAGCCAAGACCACTTGTAGGGAAGGATAATCGACGGGCGGCTAGTGTTAATCAAGAAGAACAGTTCTTTGGATTATGACTACGGTGATGAAGAATTTCAAATTTTTGGACAAGAAGAAGTTCTTTGAGGAACACACACAAGATCCTATCCTTGAAGATGTTCTTGATGCAATGGTTGAGGAAGGACCTCCCCCTGTTTTGGGAGAGATATGAGTAGAGCAATGATCATCGGCGGTCAACGAGGCACAATACGAGTTGAGGAGCCTGGCGATGGATCTGCGATAGTAGAATGGCCGGTGGAGTGCCGGTTGAAGTACTAAATGAGTTGAGAATTTGTAAGAAATGATATGCAACGATTAAGAACTCAAGCGGACGGACAAGAAAGAAAATTTGAAGAGCGCGATGGCTCGATAAATGAAAACGGACAATCTGCGATACGAAATTTGCTTCAAACTTTGCTTCCACTCAAAATGCTTTAAATGATATGATATATGATGTGAGATATATCAAGCAAGGGAACACAACTTTGAAGGACAAGTTTTTGAAAGATCAATTTACATCCATTCATCAAAAACTTGACAAGCTTCTTGAAGGCTTTCTTGAGCTTCTTCTTTGCACAACAACTTTCTTGTACACGATCCCAAATTTGCGAGAGGATCAACGGTGGAAGAGACTACGCAATCTAGGATTACTTCACTTGATACTAGAGCTGGTACTATGGCGGGTCAATTACACGAGTGATAGTATCACGGGAAGCTATTCATGGCCTCGTCTCACGTTTTGTTGATGATGTCACTAAGGGGAAGAGGGCCAATCGAGTTGCGGCAAAGGAGGGCTGCTAGACTCTTTGCACGAAGAGATGGATGATGATACAAATGCCTTTAGGCAACTTTGCACACTGGCGAGTGCAACTCAGCGATGATCTCACTATCACGGTACAAGAAAGAGTTCCATAACGAAGGAGACCACTATCGTGACATGGGATTTCATGAAGGTCTTAACTCCTTCTTGAGTTTGAAGTTTTGGGAGGCAAGGATTAGAGCTTTAAGAGCAAATTCAAGAGGAAGAAGAAGTAGCAAAGGTGAAAAGGTGCTTGCCAATTACAAAAGCAAAAGATTCAACTTGAATGAATTTAAGGAGAGTTTGTATATGAGGTTTGGTTTCGGGGTAAATCGGATCAATCTTGTCTGCTGAAGCATGGAATTGGTGGAAACAAGTCAATCACTATATTGATTTTACACTAATTGAGAATGAATGGATGATTGAAATGATAGAAGAAATCGAGCTTATCGAGCAAGGCGAGAAGGCTAGACAAGAAAGAGAGAAGAGACAATAGATCGGCTACTTTTCACTTTGTTTATCTTTCTTTGTATCTAGTTGTAATAGCTGTGAACAAATATTTATAATGAGAATTATTGAATTTGTTACTTGTTTGTGTTTTTATCTTTTTGCTTTCTTTGATTAGGTGAGGGTAGTGGCATCATCACCAAAAAGGGGAAATTGTTAGACTTATTTCTTAGTTTTGATGATGAGTGCCACACTAGGCTGTTATAGTGCAAAGGCAAAAAGATGTCTAGATAAAATGTATAGGTTTATTAGAGTTTGATTCATAAATAGGTTTGATCAAACAAGCAACGTAAAAGGCTGGCGATTGTTTATCGACGGAGGCGGGTCTAGGTCGATAGGGTAGATAGGTCGGTGGGCGGTACGGAACCTGCGAAGGCGAAAGCGAAGGGCGAGGGTTCAAACTCGGTTAATGAAGGCTAAGGGATCAAACTTAGTAATTAAAGTCAAGGATATGGAATCGGATTATAGGCAAGTCGTGATGACCTAAGCGATTACATATGCCTTGTGTAGAAGGTCTAAGTTCCACAAGTTGGATGATGTTTGGAACTTGGTTATATTTAAAATGATGTAATCTAACTTCACAAATAAAAGTTGGATAAAAGAAATCGAGTTTGCATTATATTTTACGGACAAAAATATGATGTTCGACGGACGATTGGTTTTACGACGGACTAATGAACCTGGCGATATATACCTCGATTAATTCAAGATTATTGGAAAGTTACATGGATAAGAACGACCAACTACCTCGACTTATCAAGCAAATCAAAGGCTGAGATTAAAAAGACGTTGGGATGATTCATATTTTTATCCATTGGATACAAGTCAAAGGGGTGGACGGTACCTTGTCAAAAAGTAATCTGACGGTGTCGATCCTGAATAGTGACGAATGCGGTGCGGATGGGACAAATACAAGGAACGGTCACATTTGAATTTTAAAATTCAACTCACATGCACTCTTACCTATAAATAGAGGACTTTCAACTCAAGAAGATGATGATGAATTTTGGAATAAACTTCAAGTGATAATGCGAAATTTGAATAACACCTGTTGAACTTGCGAGCTTAAAAATTTCTTGATCTAGTTATTTTCTTCAAGTGCTTTACGTGTTCAAGGCTTTGCATCAAGCATACACACTTGAAGGCGCAAGTGCGATTACATCATCCTAATCAAGCTGCTTTGCAAGCTGAATCATTTATTTGATTCACTTCTTATCTTATAAAGAATCTGCGAAGACGAGTGAAGCATACGGTTGGGTGTGAAAGCTTTGTTGGTTTGTGGTGAAGGCTGGTGAAGAGGCAATCCTACCCTTCAAGGACCGGTGGAAGACTCGGGAGCGGCAATCCTACTGTTCCCGAGTTTTCGGTTTGTGAAGCCATAGTTATTGGTGAAGGACAAGCAACCTAGGACTCTTTGTAACGAGATAACTCAAAGATCACTAGTGAATTTCCTCCAACATCACGGGAGAAGAGTGGACTGACGGGATTACATCACACTGGAACCACTATAAAATCTCTCTACTTACTTACTTGCATTTACTTTACGCACTTAGTCATTATCCATATCAACTGCTTTGAATCTAGCAAGCGAAATCACACACAAACACTACGAGTATCTAATACTTGGTAACATATTTAACAACAAGTAACAAGGCTTAATTTTGATATTATTCCATTTGCACAAATTCAGCAAGGCGAACTATCGGTAGACTACGTTTATCGACGGAGCTGCGAGGTCTCGACGGACTGCGAAGTATCGACGGTGCTTTGAAGTTGCGAAATTTGTTAACTCCAAAGTTTTAAGTGTTAAGTTTATTCACCCCCCCCCCCCCTCTAAACTTAAAAGCCTTTTCAACTTAACTAAAGCCTTTTCAAGGGACCAACGCTTTGCAACTCATCAAGAGACAAAGCATCAATGTCTTTTGACTCCTCAATGGAGCATACCACATAATCAAATTTTGAGATTAGTGACCTCAAAATTTTCTCCACAACTGCTACATCCTCCATCTTTTCACCAAGAAATCTTATTTTATTGCAGATTTCCATGGTTCTGGCTAGAGGTGGCCAAATGGTGTAACCGCCGGTTTTTCTAACCGGCGGTTTGACGAACCGCCGGTTTGTCAAACCGCCGGTTTGAAAAACCGGCGGTTTACTGTTCAAAACCGCCGGTTGCCGGTTTGGGCCGGTTCCGGTTTGCTCCCGGTTCAGATCACGGTTCCAGCCACGGTTTTAAATTTTCATATTTTTTTCTTTTCATTTTTATATAACACTTATTATTTTCACTACAATAACAAATTTTTATTATTTTAATTATAATTATTAAAGCGAATGTAATATATATATTATTTTAAATAGATTTCTATTCGGTTTTAAAAATAATATTAATATTGTGTTATTTTATTTATATGTAAATAATGTTATTTTAAAAAATTATGTTGTTTTTCTTATATGTAAATTGTGTTATCTTTTCAACGCTTGTACCGGTAATTCGGCTGTCTACGTATTTTTTATGTGTAATCGTGTCGGAGGCACAACACATATAAAAAAATCAAAGCGAATGTAGTTCTAATTGTTTATGTTTTTAGTCTTTTATAGTTTGTTGTAATGATTTTATAGTTATTTAAGTAGGTTTTAAGTATACTTTGATTATAAATGTTGTTTTATAGTTTCTTATAACTTTTTTTATAGTTTGTTATAGTTTTTTTTATAGTTTGTTATTGTAGTATTTTATAGTAATCTTATGTGTTTGTATTACATAGTTTCATATAATTTTTTAGGTTTGTATATGATTTTTTTTAGGTTAGTATATAATTTTATAGTATTTTTTAGGTTTATAATTTTTTAGGTTTGTATATAATTTTTTAGGTTTTTTTTTTTTATAGTTTTTATGGTTTATTTGTTTAAATTGTTTTTATTGCCGCATCCAGAAAAGAAAAAAAAAAAAAAAAAAAAAAAAACTAAACTGTTGGGCTGGTTAAACCGGCGGTTCCGGTTCCGGCCGGGTTTACCCGGTTCCGGTTCCGGTTCCGGTTACCAATAACACAAACCGGCGGTTAAAAAAACCGGCGGTTAAAAAAACCGGCGGTTTTCGAACCGCCGGTTCCGGTTTCGGTTTGGCCACCTCTAGTTCTGGCACAATAAGTTGAGACAGATTCACCTTCCTTCATTTGTAAGGTCTCAAAATATCTTCTTAAGGCCTGTAGTTGTGATCTCTTCACTCTGGCGTTTCCTTGGTACTTCCTCTTCATTGAATCTCAGATATCCTTTGATGACTCCTTGCTGAGAATGGTCTCCAAGATAGCTCTATCTATTGCTTGAAACATATAGGTCTTGGCCTTCATATCCTTGAGTTTTTTACTGTCAAAATATGCTCTCTGAGCCTCAGTTGGGGGTGGATTTCCTGCTAGTTCAACCACTCATTGCTCAATGATGGACCAGTACTCCTTAGAACGTGGGAAGTTCTCCATCAACATGCTCCAGTGATCATAATGCTGTCCATCAAATTTTGGGATGGAAGCTTGAACAAAATTTGTTTCTTCCATGGATCTTTTCTCCAACTGCGGTTGAGAATATGGATCTGATACCACTGATAAATTTTATGGAAGAGATAGTTTTTGGGAAAACTTAAGAATTTCATTGATGGATCAAAGATGAAGAAGAGAGATCTATTTGTCTGGGGTCACATATAATGCTTGATTTTAATCTTCACTATAGATCTATTTGTCTGGGGTTGTATTTCGGAACCTTCGGATTAAGTGTCACAGTAATTACTACCAAGTCAATACCTTGTTGGTTTACTGAGTCAATACCTTGTTGGCTCACCGAGGAAAAAAATATGTGTGTGTGTATTCGTATTTGTCCAAAAAATAAAGTAAAAAATGTACATGTGAACATGTTTAGTGGACAATCCATAATAAGACATAACAATTCTTAATCGAAGTAATGGCCTTAAGTCAGTAATCAAATCGGTAAGAATTTGATTGATGGATCAAACATATATGTACAAGTAGTAATAAACTACCCACTAGTCCACTTTCTACAAAATAGGAAACATGGGATCATGACCTTAATCTAAAATAACTACTCACAATCTTCCTATAAACAAGGAATCATGGGATCATGGCTATAAGCCATCACAACTACTCTAAAAATGAAAAGTATGCTGAAAATCGAAAGTAACTTGGCTAACATAGCCTTAGGTAATTAAATCAACCTAATTAACACAATACTCAATTTAATTCTCTAACAGGGTGCAAAGCTAGTTTACTGTAAAATTACTTAAATACCACTTCTGCAAACTAACATCAGAAATATTGAACAGGTGCTACAAAATCCTCATAACCAAACAACTAAAAGATAACAATTTTCATATTTCCAAAGTTGCACCATGGCCTTTATGGTAGGTTTCATCATGCGTTATACCCCCCGAATATCTGATATTATGTGTTGAAACAAAAAATAAAAACATGAATATGACGGATAGTACAAGAACATGAATATATTAAGTAGATAAGAAACATGAACATGATAGATAAGACACTAACATGCTATGTAAGTAAGTACGAATGGTTTGTAAACCAGACATTGATAGGTAAATAGCTTACATAAGTTTGACATGCAGGATAAATATGGTAAGTAGTTAAGAAACCAAACAAGTACAACATGATTAACCGAAGTATGTTTTTATGCATTTCTTCGAGTATGCTTTTAAAATATTTTTGCTATGACTCAAGGTTATGCTTTAGAATTAATTGGAGTTCATATTGTTTAACTATGTTTCACCGGTGTTTTTAGTTTGTTTCCTTTGAATAAGGCATGTATTCAAAATCAGTTATAGTAGTGGATTTAGTAACGGTTTCACTTCTTTATAAATATAGTTATGACATCAATGGCATTATTGTTGGTAGTGTTTTTAAGAATTACCTTGAAGGTCTGTCCACTAAGTCTCAGAATTTTTTTCTTCCGCGAATTCGGTATTTACGTCAGACTTACGTAGATTATAGAGTTTTCTCTAAAAGTCACGTGCCGAACGTTCAATTTTTGGATAATGACTCGATATACGGTAGCGGGCGTTCAGGGCCGGCCCTCCTGTGAGGCCAGAGAGACGGCCGTCTTAAGCCCAACGGTGCCGGGAGGGCCCAACGGTACATGTTTCGCTAAAATAAAAAAAAACCGTGTAGATTCAATCCGATCCAACCTAATATAATATGTTTTTTTTATATAAAGGCCCAAATTTGTTTTTACTCCAATCGATAAAGGTCCCAATAAAAAAATTTACTTGGCCCAACAAAAAAATTAGATATACAAACAAGTTTTATTAATTTTTTGTTTGGAAAACTATACGAGGCCAAAGTTATGATAATGGTGCTAACATGAAAGGTCATTATTGTTGGAAAATTTTGATGAATAAGAATTTGACGAAATCGTAGAAGACTCCAAGACACGCAAAGCGTTATCTTTTAAGGTTCATGCTAACATGAAAGGTCATTACTATTGTATCCATTCGAAGGTTCATGCATATATGAAAATCCGAAAAATGCATATCCCTTCATATCTGAAAATCCGAAAAATGCATATCCCGTTTCGTTGTGATAATATTAATTCGTACGACAACTCGTATGCAAGCGATAATCAAAATATTTAAGGAAAAATATCTAACAATTACAAAGGTGTTCAAAGTAGATTGCTTAACTTGAATCCTAGAGCATTTTATACGCCTTGTGCTTGTCATAGTTTGAATCTTACATTGTGTGATATGGCAAGGTCGGCACAATTCAACGCTTTATAGCTTCAACTAAAAGGCCCAATTCGGGAATTTGACATTAAGCCCAAAAAATGTCAGGACCGGCTCTACATGCGTTACATTTTGATCATTATACAACTATTAGATTAATAATAGTAAAAAAATATTTTAAACTTTTATCAAATTTATGACATTTTTTCTATTAACTATGTAGAAAAGTCATAATGTCTTGTATTATGAGACTAAGATACTATCTATAATAATCTCATACCGGGGTGTATGAGTCATGTAAGCAAGAGATATCGCATTTTGTATCAAGTACAAAATAATCTAAAAAATCTGAAATAAGTCATTAGGACTTGACCTATTGATAAATGGTTTGATTACTTAAAAATGCAGTTAGGGCACTCCCAGCAGAAGCCCTAAATGGTGTCATATCTCTAAAATGAAGATAAAAAATAGAGTTTATCTCAAAATAGCTTCCACAGCAGAGGCCATATCCCTATTTATTTTTAGGGATATGAACAGTGTATCCCTACTTGTGGGGATGTACTATTCATGCCCTAAACATATTTAATTATTAAAAATTATAGGGATAGAGATATGGATGCTGCTGGAGTGAAATAATAAATACTTAATGTGTCCCGTCCCCAGGCGTAGGCCAACAAGCGCGGCGCTGGGCCTCCGCCAAATTATAAAATTTAGGGCCTACAAATTTTTTTTTGGTTCAACAAGTCTAAGTACTAAACGTATTATATCAACATACACCATTTGCTTTCTTTTCGAAAGCTATCTTCGATAAATTGGGCAGGGCGCTTAAAAACACAGGGACGGCCCTGAGGGTTGTGAGGTAGAATATGTATTATTTAATATTATTTGAAATGTTATAGGGATAAGGATATGAATGCTGTTGTAGAGGTTTTTGAATTGAGATGTTGTAAAATATGGATATGTATTATTTTATATTATTTTAGGGATAAAATTTGATGCATCTGCTGGGACTGCCCTTAGACGTTAAGGTGAAGTGTGAAGTTTTAAACCTCATAAACATGAGACTTTTTTCATTGTTTCTTAGCACTTAACCGTGGTTAGAGTTTATCCATTTTAAGAATCGGAAATAAAAACGATACCGGTTGCTACTAATTTCCTACTCTCGTATTCACATGCAATACAATGATTACAAGCATGCCTATTCATGACCGACCCGACCCATGGAATCAAATGTTTCTTCACGTGATTTAAAAGGAAAGTGGACTTTTGAAAAACATCAATTAGTTGCCATGATTAAAAGAGGACTAATTCTTCAAAGAAAGAGAAAAGGAGGGGGAGGGGGGACTAGTTAGTGCAATCATGGGACAGCATCAGGAAAGTGATACAATAACCGAAAAAAATCACCGAAAATACATCATTCACCTTTTAGATGTTCTTTTCTCTTTTTTTTTGAAAAAATTCGGGGGATATATCTTTCCGGAGCATTTTTTACATTTGCTATGTGAAGGCGAGGAAAGCTTAATAAATGAATAAGAAAAAAGATGCTACATTTATGCAGTTAAAGCTAATGGTATTAAAAAAAAATTAACAAAAACACAAACAAACACGTTGTATTAAACATCACTCATACATGCACATTGTATATGGTATATAGTAACTACATTATAATCGCTCTATAATATATATTATATTATGTAGTAACTATATATATAATATATAGTGTATATCGCAAGCATATAATTAAATACTATGGTAAGCCAAGAATATACTATATAGTAATTAGGCTGATAACTTCTTGTCCCTTTAGGTATGAGACGTTTTGCGCATTCCTTAGTGGGTAGTTTGTTCGTGAGAGTTTGATGAGATTTATGGAGTTAGAGGAATTGAATGAGGAGTAGAGAGGGGAAGGAGATGAGTCGGCGAGTTGGAGGCAACAGAGGTAGGGTTTAATTTCTGTGGGTTTTTTTTTAAGAGGAACGTAGTTTTAACCTATGTCTATGATATCATATAAAGTGTAACTAAAATATATTTCATTGTTTGTTTTAGAATAACAATGAATGGATCAATATATAGTATACAATTAACTTAGCGAACAAGAAATAAGCATTAGCTACACTAAGCGAGCCGAGCTCGAAATCAACTAATTTCTACCGCTAACAATTATGCTTACTACATAATACATACTATTGAACGATTATAATACATTACTTTATATTAAACGTGTTAAAATGATGCAACACTTTATACTCTCTTTTTACTAGCAGGTATTTATGAACGTGATTAGGATTCATCTATACACTTATACAAATTGCACCATAAAATTTCTAATATGCGATACTTACATACAATTATATACTATACTTAAAATATACTTTATATTGTGTGTACATACTTATGTAAAATACTTATTATATTATTTTAATATAGTATTATTAAACGACCGATGCAAATGATGTAAGCATGAACAGATCACTTAAAATAATATATTTTTTTTTTTTTTGTATAAAACAACACTTCATCTAGTCCGTGAGTTTTTGATTCTCCTCCACGTGTCCCACAATCTCTTCTAATCATCAGCTCAGATTACACATGGTGCCTCCGCCATAAAGCGCAGCCGAAAGTAGCTAATTTTGAAAGTAGCAAAGCAAAATTAGCAACTCCCCATCACCCCCATTCCCCACTTCCAAATATAAACCCTCTTCAAGAATTCCTCAAAATTGGGCACTGCAAGAATTCCTTCTGTTTCTTCCCCCTTTGAGCATATAAATCAAAATGGTAAAGGTGAGTAGTACTAAAATGTTGGTTTTAGCGGTGGTGGGTTTGATGATGATGCTAGTACCAGATGTAACCGAGTGCGCCGGCGGCGGTGGCCCAGCTCCGGCGGTAGACTGTTCAAGCCTGGTATTGAACATGGCGGACTGCTTGTCATTTGTGACAAACGGAAGCACGGAGGAGAAGCCGGAAGGGACATGCTGCTCCGGTCTGAAATCGGTTCTCAAGACCGGTTCTCAGTGCGTGTGTGAAGCTTTCAAGAACAGCGCTCAACTTGGTGTTACTCTTAATATCACTAAGGCTTTGTCTTTGCCCGCTGCTTGCCATGTCTCTGCTCCTTCTGTTAGCAGCTGTGGAAGTATGACCATTTTCTCTCTCTCTAATATTTCGTAGAGTAATGATACGGACATGAACGGTTGTCCCACAACGAAATGTATTGTGATAGTTATCTGCACCGTTGTTCATAATGAGTCTAAATTGATATGATATGATGTAAATATAACATGATCAACGATGCAGATAACCGTTGTGGCATAACCGTTGTGCTTATATCATTACTCTATTTCATAAATGCCAAGTGTTATTTCTTTCTTCTATTGATTTTTCTCTTTCTTGATAGCTAGTATTAAAGGAGATATGATAGGGGTTAAATTTGGTTAAAAGCATTATCGATGATGCACGAACACTTCGTAAACGAATCGGATATTTAGGATACACCCTTGGAGACAAATTTGTAATCCTCATCACTCGGATATGTGATTCATACATGCATATTCATAAATCGATATCTGAAATGAGGAACAATGTGAGATACGTGATTCGTATATATGCGTATTCATAACTCGATATCTAAAACGAGGAACAATGTGAGTAACACCGTCAGGCTTTAGATAATGAATGAAAATCGGTCTAAAATTGATGAAATGCTATTAAAAAAAATGAAGGTAACGGGTCCTTAAATTTGTAATATTTACACATATGCCCTTTAAACCCATATCATATATTTTACACGTATCTCGTATCCATGTATTTGTACTCACTTAGTTCAACCTAGAGCATTATCATCGAGTGATTTTTGGCATTGTCAGGGCAAATGTAAATGTTATTAGTACATATGGTAGTGTGTTGTAAAACTCAAAAATTTTGCTTTGTATTATCGTCTCCGGTATTACCAGTTTTTGCTCTGCCAATACTAATGTCGTCCATTTGCAAAGGCCATATTAATCTTTTCCGTATCGTTTCGGTTTCGGATGTCCGAAGGAAGGGACACCGTTAAATTTTTATAGACAAGCATTTATTTATGACCTAATAGACATGCATTTATGGGTGGTATGTTTTTGTTGTTAATGCAGTGAGCCTTGGACCTGGTGCTGCTCCTGGTAAGTGAACATCTCATCTTTTCGCTGCATTTAAATTTCTAACACTTATAATTTTATATATCATCATTTTGAGTCGTGTTCGTCAATGTTTTTCATACATGAAACCAAATGCTACAGGCAGACATAACGAGTGATACATAATACTTTTACAGTACTTGATTAGAATCAATAGATAATTAATGATGAAAATATATGTTGGGTCACTCGTCTCGTCGCTACATAAACGTGGTGATTTCCTTTTTGTGCGTGGGTTATTGGTGTTGAATCTTTTGGTTTTTGACGTTCAAACTCATTCTTCCAATTCGTTGTAGTAGGTCACGTGACACTCAGGCCATTTCATTGTGGCTTTGACTATTCATCGTCAGAATGGTCCTCCTTGGTCAAAATTTGTTATTCCAGTCCTTGGGAATTTGCGTGATTGCTGATTTTATCTTTTCGTCCTATAATAATAATAATATAAGTGGAGTACAGTTTACCTACCTTACCTATGGGAGTTATTATATATATATTTTTTTTATCTTTAATTTATATTTGTTTCAAAAAATTTCTCTTATATTACCTTACTACTATAACATTACACACGGTTAAAGTGTATTTTAAACTTTTTACCACTTGCCATTCTTACGCTATTAAACTGTGTGGAAAAAAATTAAAAGACCTTATATTATAGGACGGATGGTACATGTAGTACTTTTGCTTATTTTGTCGATTTACCATGATGGTGCGTTTGTTATTCATGATCAGAATGAAATGAATTGGGATTAAATCACATTTCATTATTGCGTTTAGAATACGAAACAATTGAATAAAACAAATTACATAATATGTGACACTTTGAGTTTGAGCAGGGCATGGTAGTGTATTCAGGTTGGGTGAGGTTGAATAGGATAGGGTGTATAATGTAGATGTGGAGTAGTGAGGTACGCCAGGGTAGCTCTAACCCCACACCAATTTACCCTATCACTCCTCCCTACTACATCTGTCCTACCTTACTCTACCCACCGTGTCTTACCTTCCCACCTACTTTGCCAGTCACCCTTATTCTTTACCTTTCCTACCTTACCCTACGTCACTACCCCAACCTACCCTATAACCCTACCTTGGACCCACATTACCATTATACCTTTCTATCCTACCTTATCTAACTTAGGTCTACCTAACATAACCTACGTCACCATGCGAACCGTACCCCCATCCCACCACACAACCATCCT
The DNA here is from genome assembly GCA_036785695.1 of Gentiana straminea. Taxonomy (NCBI): domain Eukaryota; kingdom Viridiplantae; phylum Streptophyta; class Magnoliopsida; order Gentianales; family Gentianaceae; genus Gentiana; species Gentiana straminea. The sequence goes on along the minus strand of JAVUPR010000422.1, from coordinate 460,591 downwards.
ACATCTCACCCCATATTACCACAACTACTATATTGTATCCCATCGCACCCTACCTCTCTACCCATCATACCCTACCTTACCTTACCACCCCAATCTACCTCTTTACTTTCCTACCTGACCGTACCCCACAACCTTTCCCATCATCCTATCCTACCCTAACGTACCCCACCCTACCCATCACCCCGTCTTACCCTACCTATTTACCCATCATACCCTACCTTACCTTGCCACTCCAACTTACCTCTTTGCTCTCCTACTGTACCCCACACTACCTTTCGCATCATCCTATCTTTACCCTACCACATCTTACCCCACCCTACCCAACACCCCGTCTTACCCCATCCAACCCCACACCACCATGCGGTACCGTACCGTACCCTACATCATTTGACCATCCACTATACCATATCCAACCTTATTCCACCACCCACCCCTATCCTACCCATCTTACACTACCACATACGTAACCATACCTTACCCCTACGGCCCTACTGTACCTTACCCACCTATCCTACCGTATCCCACCCGATCCCACCCGATCCCACCTTACTTCACCTCACCCCACCCCACCTCCCACCTTATGCCGCCTTACTCATACCCACCACCCACATGTTATGTCGATTTTCATTCCATTCCACCTATTTTCAGAAGTATGAAAATGGTCATTTTTCATTCCATTGGAATAAATTTCATTTCATTTTTTACCTTATAATCATACACAAAAATGGGATGTTATGAAAAATCATTTTGTTTCATTCCTTTTCATTCAATTCTCTTCTCGTATAACAAACAAAGCCATTAGAGATTTCCGTTTCTACGGAATTGTTGTAGTGTGTTAATTATTTGGCAGCCTTTTAATTTGATTTTAAAGAGGGGATTGAAATCATGGTAAAATTCTTAACATAAAAGAAAACTATTCTTAACCAAAAAAATGTCAATGGGAGAAAGGAGTGAGGATTTTTATTATATGTATTAGGGAGGAGACGGTGTTTTGAACCCTAGTTGATATAGTAAGTGCGATGATCCTCACTACGAAGCCAAGTTCAATCCCCAACTATTCTCACACTATGCATGTCCTATACATATTATGTTTATTGTGTGTGTGTGTTTTTTTTGGTTGAAACACTCCCACTCATGTAAGTCATCTAATGATATGTGATGTGGTATGGAACATAACCCTGGTTTTAAAAAATGTAGCTATGTCACCAGTAGCAGTGTCTCCTAGTTCCACTGTAGCTGCAGCTGCTCCTACAGACATTGGTGGAGGATCAGGAAGCGAGGTTTCGGCCCCTGCACCAACTCCCATACCTGGAAGTGGTACATCAAGTTCTTCTGCAATTGCTTTCGTTGCATCTTCTTTGCTTATGGCTGTGGTGGGAGTGCATCTTTCTTTAGTTTGATGAGTGCATTCTATGATTTGTTTTGTTCGACGAAATGCCAGAGAGAGAGAGAGATAGCGCAGTAGATTGATGTTTTGATGTTTCTTCCATCTTTTTTGTTGCCCTTTAATCACTCTACTATACTGTTTTCATGGATCATTTTGTTCTTTGTGAGTTATGGATGTAGACAGGGATTTAGTATTTAATTAGTGGGTATTGGTGCTTGTTTATTATTGTTACCATTATCACTGCTTGTGCTTCTTTTGTACTGTCATCTCTCTTTCTTGATACTTAAGAGCCTGAGGGTTTGAATAATTGCCTTGGATTAGCTTCATTTTATCTACGTTGTTAGTTTCATGTGAGAAATTTGGACGTAAAAAACGTACTCCAGAAAATAATCTCCTATTTTTGGTAAATAGTCAAAATAGTCCATGCGTGAACTATTTAGTTATTCCCATTATAATCCATAAACTTTTTTTGTTACCAAATGAGCCCCGTTAACTTTATATATTTTTCATTACAAGGCCATATTCATTTTTTTAAAGACATATATGGAGACATCAAATAAACTCATTTAGTCACGTTATGATTACCTAGCTCCTTTCACATTCATTCGTTTTTTTATTTTTATTTTTATTTTTATTTTATTTTTTTAAGTGCGATCTTTTTATTGATAACTCAAACGGAAGTCTATAAATACAGCAAAATGCTAAAAAAAATAAGGAAACAACAAAGAAAAGCTCAAGAATGATCAAAATGCCACGCTAATCTAATATTCTGGACACGAGACTCAGATTTTGAGAGCATCACTTGGATCGGGGGTGTGCTTCATGGAGTCCATGATGAATATTATTTCTCCAACGCCAAATATTATAAATCATGTCTCTAAACTGGTAAGCCCACTTACTATGCAATCCCCTACCATTTAGATACTTACGGATCCACTCAATAGGAGTTGTCTGGTTGAAGAACTCATTCCACTTTTGCCTGGGCACAATATTCATCCAAAGTTGCTTTGCGGTCCTACAATCCTTGAGTGCATGAAGGCGGGTTTCATCATCGAGTGACGGACCGAGGGCGGCGTGCGAGAGGGGGAAATGTGTCTCTGTAGAGCAAAGACATGGTAGGCAAGGTATTATGTGCCGCTTGCCAAATAGTAAAATTCAACCGGGCCGGACCCTTAAGTTGCCGATTTCCATCCGGAGGTTATCGGTATCTCCATGGGAGGAGTACGACAAATAAGCATAGCCCTCGCAACAAAATGTTTTCCATTACTTCCGGTTGCCAAATAATATTATCCCCGACCACCGCAAAGCCATCCTTCGGAGTACGCGGCCAAACAAATGCTTTTCCAAACCGGAGAACAAGTTGCTTGCGGTGTTTCAAAAAGACTTCCATATTTTTGGACCGAATCTTTACCCACAAAGAGTGATCGTCCACGAGGATTTGCCACACCGGCTTGCCTAGGAGGGCAATATTCATATTCTTCAAATTTTTGAAACCCAAACCACCACGATCTTTGGGTAAAACATAGCGAGTCCCAAGAAAGAGTATGCATCTTACGTTCCCCGACCTCCTCGCCCCAATTTTTTTCTACACATCATTTCCATTTCATCAAGGCAAGATTGGGGCGGTTTTAAAGTTTGCATACCATAGAATGGATGAGTAGCAAGAGAGCTTTTAACAAGTATCATCCTTCCCGCTTGTGACGGATACTTAATCTTCCAATTCGCCAATTTCCTCCGCATTTTATCCACTATAAACCGGAAACTGTCCTTGGAGACCCTAGAATGCAAAAGGGGCATGCCCAGGTAGAGGCCCAAATTATCCATATAGAGCATATTAAGATGTGGATGAATCATATCCTTCATGTGGACTGGAGTGTTTTTGGACGCATGGAACTTAGACTTGTTAGTGATAAGCTTCTCGCCGGAGTAGGCTGCGAGAAGTCATCAAGGACTCCTTTCATAGTATCGATCGATCCACGAAGCGGCCCCAAAAGAACCGGATCATCGGCGAGAAAACACATGACATAGAGGAGGAGAATATCTACCGATTTTGACTGGTTTCCAGATTCCTTCCCCCACGGCTTTATCAATCTGATGGCTAAGGCATTCCATGCATAGATCAAATAAATAGGGGGCAAGGGGATCCCCTTGTCTCAATCCCCGTTCAGGTTGGATGGGACTTAGGACATTTCCATTCCACAAAATCCTCAAGTTTGAGGTACGGGGGGAGAACATGATAAGGTCAACAATTTTGCGATTGAACCCTATCTCAGATATGACCATCTTAAGGAAATTCCAATCCACTCTATCATAGGCCTTTTCCAAGTCAATCTTCAACATCATCTCACCTTTTCGCCACTCTCGTGCTTGAAGTGATATAGAACTTCTGCACCGAGAATTATATTACCAGTGCTAACCCTACCCGGGATGAAAGCCGACTGGGAATGGCTCACCGGCTTACCAATATCCAATTGTAGTCTATTAGCTATTACCTTGGAAATGAGCTTCACACAGACATTAGTCATAGCAATGGGTCTACACTGTGATACCTTTTCAGGAGGAGTTACTTTTGGGATCAAAGATATCATAGTTTCATTCAGCATGTCATCAAATTTACCTTCTTCTAAAGCCTTAGCAACAAACGGTACAAGCATTTTACAAGTAATGGGCCAACACTTCTTATAAAAGTCCGCAGGAATGCCATCCAGATCTGGGGCCTTGAAGTTTCCCATCTCAAACGGGACATCCTCTATTTCGTTCTCGAAACATTTATGTTGAGCGAGGTGAATGTCAAAGTCGAAAGTCTATTGAAGTGTAGGTTAGGCCTAATATCGGAGCAACATGTTCGGATTTATACAAATGCGCATAGAATTTCCGCACCATAGACTCCAAACCAGGTACATCAACAAGCCATTCACCCTATTCATCTTTGAGGCAACTTATGTTTCTTTTTTGTTTTCTCTTTATGGCATATAGATGATAAAAATATGAATTGTTATCTCATTCCACTATCCATTTCAGCTGAGACCTTTGATGCCAATAAATCTCCTCTTGAATTAAAATGTCATCAAGTTCCACGTTTAGCTGGGCATGAAGACTAGAAAGAAAGTTGGAAGGGGCTCGGTCCAAACTTTTTTCATTCCCCTGGATCTTGGTCAGACATGTTTTTTTCCTATGGAAAATATGACCAAAGACATGTTGATTCCAAGAAGTGGCTGCCTTGGCAAACTTATGTACCATGTCAAACATACACAGCTCATCATCCCAAGTGGCGTAGACAAAATCCTCAAAATCTGAAAGCTCCAACCAGGCCCTCTGAAAAAAGAATACCTGCTCTCTCCTCCTTTTATCAATTCTGAAATCAGTATCCATCAAGAACGGATTGTGATAAGAATGTTCCCTGGGCAGATGCTTGATCAATGCATTTTCAAATTTTTCCATCCAATCAGAGTTGCTCCAACCTTGATCAAGTCTCTGATAGATCTTCTGATTGCCATAAATGGTTCCTTCCCAAGTAAATCTGGGTCCTTGGAAAAGAAGTTCCGGGGAGCTCGCAATGTTGCATCGTGTTCCAAAATTTAGCTCTATTATAACCACCTACACTTCTTCCTCCCCGTTTATCTCTCTGGAAGGTCGCTTGGTTAAAGTCGCCCAACAGGCACCATGGCTTTCTGAAAAAATTAAAGAGTCTGCAAAGGTAGTCCCAAAATTCATTCCTGGCACTGGCTATGGGTGAAGCATACACCATAGTCAGAATCCAGTCTACATCCTCTTCATTAAGAATCGCCATTGAGAGGGATTGGTTAGTACACGAGATATATTTCAAAGGTGTTTCCGCATTAATCCAGAAGCACCACAAACCTCATGCATACCCCCTAGCTTAAAAAACAAAAAGGTCGGTGAAATAAGTTTTGTGCAAAATCTCCTTAGCTCTTACACTCGAACTTCTAGTCTCCATCAAGTATTGAACATTGGGTTTAGCGTCCTTTAGAATAGATTTAAGATGTTGAAAGAAGCAATTAGAGCAGGCCCCTCTACAATTCCATGCAAGTATCCTCATGAATAATTGATGAGATGGAAGGATTGAGGTTTGGGCTACACTCACTTCAACCTCAAAAAGCGGATTATCATCTAAAATGGTCTTAGATAAATCACCTTGTTGCCTAGTTGATCCCACGTCCGGTGGATCAGATTTGAAATGCTCCTATTCTTCTTTGTGAAGATGGAGTTGTGTCTTTGTTTAATAGTTTAATCGATTTCCATGAGCGTACGGGGTCGACCGTTGCCTAGTCTCGTTTGACGGGTCGATTAAAGCTAACCGAGCCACATTTTTTGTTTAGTATTGGCCGATCTTTTCATTTGATGCCCTTGAATTCCAAAATCGGTAGGTTGATCCTTACCTCTACCCATATCGGACGAACTGTGGTTGGGTCTACTATTTCCCTTAGTTGTTTTTGATCCTCGCTTACTATTACTAGTCCCCGTAGTTGTTGATTTACTCTTGTTACTTGTTCCGGAGGAGGTTGATTTGTGCACCTCCTTTGTCGTAGCCTTTGTCCTCCATGCGATTCAATCTGCTTCGCATTCTCCCTTAATCCTCTCAAAGCACTTCCGGTACAATCTCTACATCATCCTCCACGTCCATCAAGGCCCCAAATCGAACCCGAAGGCTAGGTATTTTGAACTACCTCCATCTCATCATTAACAATCGGTTTGGGGTGCTAGTACTTCAACTTCTTTAACATGATTCGAAGGTTCGACCCTCTCGTTCGATGCGCGGTTGGTATTTTAGTTGTTTGTGGTCCCTTATCCTTGGTTGGAACCCATTTTCGACGCCTAACGACAATCATCCAAGGACCATACGGGTTGTCCGGTGTAGGTCCTTGTTGTTTTTGTGCTGTTTGTCAATCGTACCGGATTCTCGCGTTTTCTTGTCTTTGCGGCAAGGACAATGGAGCATGATTCTCTCGCTATGACCAAACTTAACACAACAATGACATATTTGTTGTAATCCCTCGTATGCGATTTTGTAGCGTCGTCCATTGATCACCATAGATGATTTTAGTCTCTTTTCGAGGTCCACTTCACACATACTCTTGCAAATCTTCCATGTTCATTAAAGGCAGTCTTGAGGTCAATTTTCACAGCTTTCCCCACCAGATTACCCAATTTCATCAATAGATGTTCTCTAAAGATTTCCAACGAGAGGCTGGAGAAGCGAACCCTGGCAAGTATAGTAGAGATCTTCTCCGACTCTGGTTGGAAATCCATTTACGGACTGCAAGATAATGTCCCATTATCACCCACGGTCCATATTCTAATGCAACCTCATAGTCTTCTTTCTTCATATATCGAACCACGTAGTAACCGTGTTCAAGGTCAGTGATTTCAATCTTGCCTTTATGCTTCCAGAGGCCAGACATGCGTTGGCATAGAAATTTATAAGTGATAGGTTTCCCAGGAGTTTGATGATCAAGGCTCTCCTCCAAGGCTTCCAAAGTTCCCAACATTCCTCCAATAGGATAACTAATGCATCCTCGTCTTCTTCAGGGCCAATAAAATTATCACATACCTCAGAAAACTCCCCCATCTCGTCTTCTTTGCCTTCACCAGTGTAAATACTCGAATCTGCATACCTCCCCTTCACAATGTCTACGCCACTCGTGTTCATCCACGCAGTCTGCAAGGATTGTAAGTTCGCGTCTTTCTGTCGCTCCACTAATCGGTAGAGGAGATCCCTTTCCTCCTGACTCCTATCGACTGTCATACATTCCGTTGTCATCGCCGAAATTTGGATTGAGACGGGGCGGCGGGTGGATTCACCGGAACCTAAGCCAATCTCCTATGATCAATGAAATTCCTATGATTTTGTGAATTCCATTCATTGGTTTTTTTTTTTGTTTTTTTTTTTTTTATTGATTGATTGAATTGGTTGTTATGAAATGAAATTGAACATATAATCTCAATCGATCCAAATTTCCCTAAATAAATTTCTCGTTTATGAAACCTAAGTAGGCTAAATTCTCTTTTATTTTACACGGACAATGATTTAGGCTCCAATTTTGTGCACATAAAAATGTACCGATCCCTTCTAATATCATACACTTTGACTTAAAAAAGAAGCAAAAATTCTGCAACACAAAATCAAACATTTGGGAGACGTGTGGGGGTTATAGTATGTGTAATAATCGTTTTCCTATTTTACACATCCATACATGGGAACATTTACACAGAACTACATGGGAGCTGGGACCAGGGGCGGATCTAGTAAGGAGTAAAGGGGTTCCACGGACCCCGTTAAAAATAAAAATACCCTACATTTTACCATATAAAATATTTCGGACCGTGAAAAAACATCGCAAAACATTCAAGCCTCCGCCACCCATGGTTTGGACTCCAAGCTCATTTTTTCGCAAGCCCTCGTCATTGGTCAAGCTAGGCATCTTCACCTCTGCAGCCACATTTTTCATAAGACCGAAGAACTTCATCAAACTTGTCAATATCGCAAAGCCGATTTCTAACAAATCAAAGAAAGACGTCGTGGAATTGGAAAGGAAGAAAATACGGACTAAAAAAGTTAAATCATGTTGTTAACTTGTTGATAATTTGTTTTGTTGGAGGCAATGGCTGATTTGCAACCGGTAAGTGCGGTTGCACCAGAAGGTGTGGTGGTGATAATACAGACGATGGAACAAGGGAGATTAAATGACTTTCAAATAAAGTTCCATATATACCCTAAGAAAATGAATATGGACTACTAATGAAAAAGGAAAATATATAAAGTTAACGGACTCATTTGATACCAAAAAAAAGTTTATGAACTATAATGTGAAAAGCTAAATAGTTTGCGGATTATTTCGGCTATTCGCCCGGTATTTTCATAAAAGTGTATTTTAGTTCATTGTTAATTGTTAGTTTTATCAATTATTTAATTCTGGAGAGGTGGAGAACGACTGAACCTCTATTTAATTGAGATTTATATTAAAGAGAAGATAAATCTAGAAGGAAATGTCACCGAGTAAAAAATCTAGATCGTTGAAGACTATTGTATTATTTTACGCCGTTTTTCTCTAACTCAATTTACTTTTGTTAAGCAGGAGGGTAACTTTCTCGCTCATCTTGTAGCTAAAGAAGGTCTTAGCCTAGTCGGTAGTATGACCTAGGAAACAAACCCTCATCCTATTGTACTTTTTGCTGTATTGATTGACAATGAATAAATTGCGGCAATTGCCGCGTTGGTCTCGTAAAAAAAAAATTAGATAAATTAAGGAACTAATTGATTTATCCTATTGTTATCTCAATTGTTTCAAAACACAATGCCACACTAAAAACAAATGGTAAACCCTACCATTAAGGGTCCCCTCACCCCCGATCCCACAGGTGTGATGAGAGGTTAATCGAAGTAACCTACAGAAAGCCTTTCCGACGTAGGTGCCTTTTATAACCTCTATATCGAAGGGTGTTATCAATCGGAAATCAACCCCTTTACGGGAATCGAACCGTTGACCTCCAGCTTAGGTAAGAGGTTGCACTACGCACCCATGCCTTCACCACTAGGCCATATCCAGGGGATCAATGCCACACTATATTTCCCGCAAAAGGGTCAACTTATCTCCTTCCCTAACAACCCATCCCATTCTTCTTTCATCAATAACTTACAAAACGTCAATACATCATGCTCTTCTTTAAAAGACAAGAAGAAAATTCAATATCTTACAAAACGTTTGTCTGTTTTTCAGCCGCAAGTTAAAACGACCGGAGCGAAAATGATATCGTTATGAGATAATCACTTAGTGAAGCATCGATGTAAATCCCCCCTTGTTATTCTTGTTCAATTCGGCCCTAATGTCAAATAAATAGGCTTCGTTATTAATTTTCCTTAGTAGTAGATACAATAATAAATATGATAAAGTTGGATAATTTAGTTGGAAAATTTGTAGATCAAATTTCGAGCAAACAGATGGTTGTAGGAATTCCAAATTAAGAGGTAAGGAGGTATAATCATGTGATTTTTATTTGTATGATAAAGAATGTTAAATTTATTGTTTCCAGTTAAACTTCATTTATCATGAAAATTTTATTTGTATGATCGATTGTATGCATAACTAGGTAGTTTTATTGACGAACATACGAGGCATGTAATGCATGCGTCACCCCCCATGCTAGTAGCCGCAGCGGACGAGCAACTAACCAACACATATTCTCGTCAAGGATCGAAGGACTAAATACTAAAGGAACGCGTATTGAGAAAACCACCCTATGAAATCTGCTGACAAAGTCCGTTTGAACATGAATTTTTTAGGTTAATATTTATGAAAATATAAATTCTGTTTAAATTATTTTCGAATTGTATCGATTTTTGTGCAAACATAATTAAGAATAAAATTAAAAGAGAGAATATTTTTTTAAAAATATGGATAGTGTTGTTGTTGTTTTTTTTTTCTTTCTTTTCTTTTCAAAATAAAGTTGTTTTTGGTTGGGTGAATAATGAGATGTTTTTTGTACTCCGATATATACCCTAGTGGTAATCCACTGGGTCTAACCTTGCTGGCTCTCAGTATGGAATCGAGGGTTCGAACCCTGTTTGAGGCGGTATGTGAGTTATCCATTTTTTTTCTGAAAAAAAAATAAAATAATGAGCTTTTTTCCCCTTTCCCAACCGGATGTTTAATGTGTTTTTCCCTTGATCAAAGTGGACATTGAAAAAACTTATGATAAGGTAAATTGAGACTTTCTCCGTCATCTTCTTCATCAAGTGGGATTTAATGACGCGATTGTGGATATCATTATGTATTCTTTGTCAAGTATCTCCCTAGAAATTCTTTGGAATGGATCCCCACTCGAAAGCTTCCAACCGCGCCGTGGCCTGAAACAAGGAGACCCCCTAGCACCCTATCTTTTCGTCCTCGTCATGCAAGTCTTAAGTTGCCTTATCAACCGCTCCATTGATGCGGGAGTTTGGAAACCGACATTGTCTCCCGCAGTGGTCCTAAAATCTCACACATTTTCTTCGCGGATGATCTCCTCCTTTTTTCGGAAGCTTCGATTGAGCAGGCAACTGAAATTGAACATGTTCTCTCTATTTTTTGCGGCTTCTCGGGTCAGAAAGTTAGCATGGCCAAGTCAAAATTTGCCACGTCCGCGAATACATATGAACATACTATTCGGCTCATTGAAGCGGCCTTGGGTATGTCCCATACGGAACATCTTGAAAAATACCTTGGAGTCCCCCTCCACCATACACGAGTGAAAAGGGAAGACTTTCAGGGCATAGTTGATAAAACCAGACTGAAGCTCGAACCTTGGAAGGCAAATACTTTATCAAGAGCAGGTCGTGCCATCCTCTCTCGGACAGTGTTATCAACGACACCGTACTACCATATGCAAACAATACGGCTACCTATATCTATAACTCATGAGCTTGATAAGATAGTCCGCTCGTTTTTATGGGGACATGATACGAACGAACGAGGACTCCACCTTGTGGCATGGCACCTTATCAGTCAACCGAAAAATAAAGGAGGCCTTGGCATCCGTAATGCACGAGACATGAACACTGCTTTCCTTGCTAAACTCGCATGGCAGATCCTGATAGAACGGGGCAAGCTTTGGGTACAACTATTGCACCAAAGATACGGATCCCCTCTTGATGCGTCAAAACCAAATTGCTCTTTCGTTTGGCGACACATCTGTTATGCAGCAAACTGCCTACGGGATGCTTTTGAGGTCGATGAAAATGGAAATGTCGTTTGGAAGCCAACTACTTCAGGTAACTTTACGGTCAGCTCAGCATACCATGAAATTCAAGCCTACAGCTGCACACCGGGTATAACAAATGATGCTATTTGGAGCTTAATTTGGGGTATTAAGGGTCCGCTCCGAGGTAACATGTTACTCTGGTTAATTTGCCGTGATGCTCTACCTACTGTGGCCCTCCTACCAACACGGCACATAGGAGATAATAATGCTTGTTTCGCCTGTGGCACTCAGCCCGAGACCACGATGCACGTGATGAGAGACTGTCCTTGGACTACCTATATGTGGAAGCAAGTCATTCATCGCCACAACTGGACACTTTATTTCGGTTCCCACACGACACCGGTATGGTTGGAAGACTGCTTGAGAATAAATATGTACAAGCATGATACTATTGACCTATGGAGGTTCCTTTTCCGAAAAATTGTGCAAGGCCTATGGTACTGACGCAATCACGAGCTTCACCAAGGTGACCGATCACGCCCCCCAAGATAATCTTCATATCGGAAGTATCCGCCGAAAGACGGAACTTATCTTGGGGAGTTGATCTCTACTATGTCTTCTCTTTACTAGCTGTAGCCTGCTTTTTTGTATAGTTGTTTGAAACCTTCTGTACAGCGTTGAATTTTAATAAAATATCCGGTTTCGTAAAAAAAAACGGAAGGAAAAAAAAACGGAAGGAAATAAGCACTAGCTTATAATCGACGCGGATCAACGCTATTTCAGGACAAGTACTAGCTTTTAATCGACGCAGATCAACGCTAATGCAATTATAAATTTGCCCTGCGATACGACCCTTTTCCCTCCTCAATCTTTCGAATTTCATATTTTTTCCTTTGAATATACCTTAAATCTTCCAGCCATTTGCTTTTCTCTTGTTCATCAATCCTTACTAAGTAGTAGACTAGGTTTTACTGGTCTCATATTTGCTGCAAGTATACACGGAAGCAGGAATCAGTTTCAATGGCCACGTTTGGTGCTGCTTCTAATACGAACCCAAACCGTTCCATCGAGGTATTATTGTTGTTTATTCCCTTTTGATTTCTTTGGTTTTAAATCGTTTTGATTTATAGCAGCTAATGTCCTTTTTTTTTTTCTAATCCTATGGGTGTTTTTTTTTGTTCGCTAATATCTGTTAAGTTTAACATTGAGCTGTGTCGTGGTTAGGGTTTGTTTGGTATAATTAATGTCTTCCTTTCTGTTGTTAATTTGTGCAATTTTGGTTGAAGGTGGTGCATCCTCCAAGCGATTCTATTTCTAGCCTTTGTTTCAGCCCCAAGGCTAACATCCTTGTTGCTACTTCATGGGATAATCAGGTAGCGTTTGTAGTTTCCTACATAGGTTGAACTCTGGATTTATTTTTGTTGTGTTATATGTAACTTTAGGTTCTGCTAGAATCCTTATGACATCTTCACTTGTGCACCGCACCGCTATTCAAGTTCGCTATTTGCAGACCTGTATTGTATTAAAAAACAAGCGCCGCAGACTTATTATTCCTGTGCATGTGTTGTCTGATCATAGATTTGTTAGCGTTATTAACACGGGCTAGCCTTTGTCTGACTTACAGGTATGTTGCTGGGAAATAACACAGTCTGGCAATAATGTGAACTCTGTGGCGAAGACATCTATGAAGCATGATCAGCCGGTAATATGTTGGTTGTGTATATTCTCAGGAACAGCATATACTAATAAGTTTATTCTCAGGACAATTCAGTTTTAATGCCTTTTTTTTGTCAGGTTTTGTGCTCAGCTTGGAAAGATGATGGAACAACTGTTTTTTCTGGAGGCTGTGACAAACAAGTTAAGATGTGGCCTTTGTTATCTGGAGGCCCACCTGTACAAGTAGCCATGCATGATGCTCCTGTGAGGGAGATTGCTTGGATCCCTGAAATGAGCCTTTTGGTGAGCGGAAGTTGGGACAAGACGCTGAGGTGATGTCAAAGAACTTCTTTCTATTGACACTTGTTGATGACTTTCTTATTGGTCAAATGACAAATATTTGAAGGGATGAAAATACAGTAAACGCCCCTGTTCTTTAAGTGTGGCACTGTGAATCATTTCGAACAATATTTTTCTGACCAGATGAATTTTTCATAACTGCGCCTTCTGACCTTGGAATTAACAGGAATTTGTTGCCACAAACTTATTTATAGAATTAACAATGACAATCTTCATGAAGTGTAGTCATTTTTCACATTCATTTCTAATTTTTATCCTCTTCCTGTATCATGCTAATCTTCTTGTGTGTGACAAAATTTGGTCATTTGTTTTCATGCATGTCTTTTGGGTGCCGACTAGTTCTTTGTTCTGTCTACTTTGGCATGGTAAATTTGATATATACAAGAACTGCCAGCATTTTAGGTGTTCAATGTGCATTATGCATGGTTTTTGGAATGTTTTAATATCTGTACTTGAATCTACTTGTGGCAAGCCATGGCTTTTTTGTTTGTGATGTCGTGTTTGCTTTTAGTAAATCTTCCTTACCTAAGTTCGATAATTCATAGGAGTTTCTATCTGTTTTTCAGGTACTGGGATTTGAGACAGTCGACTCCAGTTCATACCCAACAACTACCTGAGCGCTGTTATGCCATGGCAGTCAAACATCCACTGATGGTTGTTGGAACCGCTGATAGAAATTTGATTGTTTTCAATTTGCAAAATCCTCAGGTACATCCTTTTGTTTTCAGTCAGGTGGTTGAAACACTCAACTATTTTGTACATTTGATGATTTGTTTTGACTCTTCTCAATTTTTTGCTTTTCTTTTTGTTGATAAATATGAGTAGAAATGTATTACCGCCTCTTGTAAAATGCCTTTCTGGCAAAGAGGCAGTAACAGATATTTTGCCTTATGGGCCTCTATAGGTAGGAGAAGAAAGATAAAAGTAGGCATAGGGGTGGAACTTTTGTGTGTGTGTGTGTGTGTGTGTGTGTGTGCTGGGTAAATTTAAAGACGCTCAGACACATCAGTGCAAAAACAAGTTTCTGTTTGTTGGAGGTGCCTACTTGGATCCTTATTTTTAGATTGCTGCAAGATGCTCTAACGTTTCAAATTCTGATAAGCAGGAAGTGTTTTGTTTTCTAACCTGCAAACAGTTTTGCATTGACTAGGCATTGGAAGTGCAATGTGACTAGTTGTCTGTATGCATTTTTATGCTTTTGCCTAGTTTATTTGATGCTATACGTAATAGTCTGGTGAACATCCCATGCCTGTTTTTGAAAACCTTCACTCTCCCCGGTTTATGACTTAGTTGTGAAAGTCTATCTTCAAGACTGAAAAGGGCCTTCATGATGTTTTTTCTCTTTCCTAAATCTAGGTGTTGGAAGATTTGAATAAAAAAATAGCTGTCATTTTTTGGTTGTACAATAGTTTCCTTTTTTTGATTTACACGATTATTTGCAGCTGTAGGGTTTGTTAGTTTGTTTGTCTGTTTCAACATTAAAGTTTACAGCTAGGATAGGATTTTGAATTGTAGATAAAGTTGTAATCCAGCCCTCTATATGTATACAAATTGATATAGATAAAGTTGTAATCCAGCCCTCTATGTATACGAATTGATATACAACAATGAAACATAAGCAAATCTTCAAAATTACCGTGCTCAGTTTGTTTGTGGTATCAGAGCAGAATTGAAACACACTTTCAATCTTGCTGTTTCGTATCCACACTTCCACCATTTGAGAAACTGATTCCTCACAAAATACTAATCCTACCCCAAGCAACGATCCATGATAGTCCATCCCCCCAAATCACTACAATGAAATTAAATGACTCAAATTATATGCATTGGTCTCGGTCCATGAAAATGATTATTCTGTGACGAGGAAAAATGGGGTATTTATTAGGAATGGTTAAAGCCCGTACTTCAGGTCATCTAAATGCTTCTTATCAGTGGGAAACCGAGAATGCCATGCTTATGTCATGGTTAACTAACACCATGGAGTCTGAAATAGGGCAAGTTCATCTATTCCTCTTTACGGCGAAAAATTCTGGGATGTCGTAATGCAACTTACTCAAATCGTGGCAATTATGCGCAAGCTTACATTGTCAAAACAAGCTTGCGAGATATCTGTAACTGGTTTTTGCTGCTACATGTTATGTAACCTGTGCAGAATCGATTCTGTCCTTTTTTTCCTAGTCTGTGCTATGACTCAACTTTAATTTTTCCGTCTTTCCTCTGCTTAGTGTGGAGTAGAGTATGCAAATTAATACAGGGTAAATTTGTTTAAAGGGCAACTAAAGTTTCAACTTTCATATTTTGAAAAGAGGGTTGCATAATGTGGATTAAGGGACCAAAGAAGAACATTAAAAACTGATGTTAATCTAGATGAGTCAATATAATTAAAAACTAAATGTTTGAAAGTTATTCTCATGAATAGATTTCTGATTATAAGAAAATTTTGAACTAACTAGCTTTACCGTCACTGCCCCTATGATTTTTTTAAATAAATGGAAGGTGAAGTAAACTATTGGTTATTCACGATTTCTTTATTCGTTTTAATTTTGTTTTATACATATTAGTAATTCGTTGGAAAAAAGGATGTTTTGTGTTTTTCAAATTTATATTGCTCTTCACAAATAGTGTTAGAATGCAGACTGTAATTTAAAATGTTTATCATACACAATGCGCATACGCGAATTTTCACCACTATTGATATAATTGAGTTTGATTAATTTTTTAGCATGTTGATTTACATGAGTTTGATTAATGCGATTTAGTTTGATACAGGAATTTCATAAAATGAAGAGAAACCTTGCATAGAGCTAAAAGCGTTGTCGTGTACTTAGAGGGCACGGGTTTCGAGCTAGGTCCTTCTCCGGATGCTGCATAAGCAAGATGCTTTCGTGCATCCGGAGGTTCCGTTTATAGGAATTCTAAAAGAAGCAATGCTTTTAGAATGACCAGTTAGCCATGAAGAGTAGGAAGGCTAAACTTTTCCTGAAGGGTCTCGTGCCCCTTCTGAGAAGTCCAACATCTTTCTTGTCTCTTAATCTAAATTATGTAACATTAGCACCCTCTTAATGAAATGGAACTTAATGTGCTTTTTAGGGCAAAATTTCCCATTATTTTTTAGGAAAGAGAAGCGGCCTTTTACCTGCTGACGTCTCTATGTGTGTGGGGTGTTGATGAGGAAAGCTTTAGGGGTTATTTTTGTAAGTTTTAGGGATACTATGGAGCACAAACTTGCTTATCAAACACTTTATGTAAATGTGTACTAGTGTCATTGCAGCACGATAGGGGTTATTTATGATTGTTTGTACAGAATTTTGGTTCTGGACTTCTGTATGGAAACACGATAATGTCATGATTATAAGTCCTTCTGGCCCTTGTATTATTAATTTTACATTTGCATGGATATTGTATTCTAACATAAATTAAGAGTTCATCTCTGTCAAATTTTAATGTTACAGACAGAATTTAAAAGGATCCCCTCACCCTTGAAGTACCAAACAAGGTGTGTAGCAACCTTCCCTGATCAGCAAGGTTTCCTGGTATGGTTTCAACATTTCTTTTAATTCCCTCGCTTACATTACATGGCCTTACTTAGTTTTAACCATGTTGAGGTGATAAGCACATATTGTGGGTTTCAACATTTCTTTTAATTCCCTTGCTTACATGGCTTTACTACCATGTTACTGTGGGGTGATTACCACATATTGCTTACTCACATTTTATTTTAACCTTTTTAATGCAAATACCTTTATTTGTTTGACCGTTAAACATGAAGGTGGTGTTTCCTCTGTTTTAAAATTTTTTCTCATCAGAGTTTTTCCATCAGCCCAACCTATACTAGTAGCTAAGGATGGTCAATAGACCCATCTTCTTTCAGCAACTATTCTATGTTTGAAAAAGGTTACTTGATAGATGTTTAAGAATGTTGATGCATGCATTTAACCTTTTGGATTAGGTCTGTTGAATTACTTCCAACACATCTTATTCAGTTCTTACACTTGTACAAATCTTTGTTTCAGGTTGGCTCGATTGAAGGCAGGGTTGGGGTACACCATCTTGATGATGCACAGCAGAATAAAAATTTTACCTTTAAATGTCATAGGGATACCACTACCCATGATATTTACTCTGTCAACTCGCTGAATTTCCATCCTGTAAGATGTGTCTCTTTCTCTTTTCTGGGTCAATACCAGCAAAATATGCTTATACTCGCTGCAATGAACATTATTCTTGGAAGAGTCCTTACTACTACTAAATGCGATGTTTATTATCCATAGTGATATATGGAGATTGTAGCTACTGTCGGTTTCCTGAAGTTCTCTATCCTTATTTGAGTGCCTTTAAAGGAAACCTTTTTGCGTGCATTCAAACTTTGCAGTAATTTAGTTTACTGTCTTTTGAAGAGCAATACATATTTGTTATTTTAATTAGTTTGACGGGTAATACATTTTTTGTGTATGATAACAACGAGGCTTAATCTCTCAGGTGCATCACACTTTTGCAACTGCTGGATCTGATGGTGCTTTCAACTTCTGGGACAAAGATAGCAAACAGAGACTCAAGGTAATCCCCTCAAAAAAATAAATAAAAAAAAGAAAAAGAAAAAGACTCAAAGTAATCATAGCATCTATTCCACTTCCCTGGCTGTGATTACCAGGGACTTAGTGTCCTTGATAACAAGGCCAAGTGCCTGCTCATGGTCTAGTAATATATTTTTTTATTATATTTATTTTTGTTTATTTTTTACTGTTGTGATGTGGTGATATTTCTTATCTCTTCAAATCCAGATTTTTTTTTGTTTTGTTTTGTTTTTCAGTTTATAAAAGTCCAGTTGAATTGTACTGCCTCGCCCTCTATTGGGTTTGGTCTTTTGAATGTTTGCTGGACTTCCCAGCTAGTAACACTATATAATAAGCCTACGAACTGAACTCTGTGTTATTTAAATTGGGAGATTAGTTGTAAGATTCTATCTGAGTGTTCATGTAGATTGGGGGTAGATTAGTCTTTTAGCCTTTGGCGGCTGGCCCAATTCTCTCAGATGTGGTTGTAAATGATTGTTGTCTGAAATGGAGTCAGCTATGCATATTGCTTGCCATGCTTATGATGACACAGGAAACTGGCAGAGTCTGAAGACATATTTACGTAATTGCTTTTATTCTTTATACTACCTCCGTCCCAAAATGTAAGTCCGTTTGGGTTTTTTCACACAGATTAAATTGGTTGTGTTGTTAATTTTGAAGAAAAAGTCTACAATGACCCTTGACTGTTATTAATGCAACTTGTGAAAAGTTGGTGGGTAAAAAATAAATGTAGAATGAGAAAATCGTAATAAATGCTTCCTTGGTTGTCTAAACGGACTTGCATTATGGGACAAAACAAAAAACCTAAATGGACTTGCATTTTGGGACGGAGTTAGTATTATTTTTCTGATGTGAGTTAATTTCCTCATACTTACTGCTGTGAATCTTCATTCTGTGGTGGTTTTGCCTACACTTATTATTGTTTGTTGGACAGGCTATGAGCAGGTGCAGTCAGCCTATTCCTTGCAGCTCTTTCAACCATGATGGCTCAATATATGCATATGCGGTATGTGGCAATGTTTGTAAATAGGGTCGAGTCCTGTATTATATATATAGCCCACCTCCCTCGCCCTCTGTTTGTTGATGATTCGTTTGTACCTTGTTGTAGAGTACTGCTATGTTAGGGTATATTCTTTTTTTTTATAGGGTAATGATATGTTGTTTTCTCGTCGCTACCATTATACCACCGTAGGTATGTTATGACTGGAGCAAGGGTGCAGAAAACCACAATCCAGCAACTGCTAAGACAAATATATTTCTGCATCTGCCCCAGGTAAATATTACTTGGCTTATCATGTATAGATATTTATTTTTACAGTAAAATGACCCGTGCACAACATTGAGATTCGAGAAATCTTACAAAATGCAAATTGTTGTGAATGCAGGAAGCTGAGGTTAAAAGCAAACCGCGACTCACATCAGGTAGAAAATGAAGCTGCTGCTGCTACCGGGGTTGGTGGGGTGGTTACATAGTAAAGAGCATAATAGTAGTAGTAGTAGTAGTAGTAGTTCGCCTTTTGAACAGAGTTGGTTTTCATGTCAAAAACACGAGTCTTGGTTTCCTAATTTTTCTTCTTCTTGGGATTGGAAATGAAATATGTGATGAGGATTCTTTTTTTGGTGCTCTTCTCCTTAATCTTCATCGTTTGTTTTATTGACTAGCACACGCATATGAAGGGAGCATTTAATTGCATCCTGTTTTTTCTACGTGATGCACCACAACAGAGTCAAGAATTATTAGTCATCAATAATTTCGTGTGGTATGACCTTTCTCAGGGTACCATGAATAGTACACCGATGAACGATATGCAAAATGGTATTCTTTGAAAGTGATCAATCATTGGATTTGATATCACATTATACTTTAACAATAGGTAAAACAAAAGAGAAGTCAGGTAGTTGTTGTTGTTGTTGTTGTTTTAACCACATAATCTATGCACAACTATTTGATAACGACACATATCTAGCTTCTGTTGTACTCAATGCAACACTTGGTTGTTTCTTAAGTCCACGAGATAATCATATCTGAAATAAAATAACAAGATCCACTAGCGTTTTTCCTAACAACTTTGCAAACACCAAAATCTGCTTCACTATAAGCATAAAGATCAATTTTAGATGCCTTACCGTACCACAAAACTAAGTGACGGGTATGTCTATGATATCTAAAGATTTTCTTTACTGCTTTGCAGTAACACATCATAGGATTGACTTGAAATATGGAACAAAAGCACACAAAAACCATGATATCAGGTCAAGATTATGTGAGATAAAGCAAGGACCCTATCAGACTTATGTAAGATGAGCATCAAAAGGTTGATCATCAGGTGCAAAGCACAAGTTTAGTGGATGTGCTGCACATAAAGGTCACAGAAGGTTTCATGCTCTCCAAGTTAAACTTCTTGAAGATCTCATTTACATACTTAGTCTGGCTATGATGTATTCCCTTATCAGTTTCTTTAACTTGAAGTCCTAAAAACATTGGGCTATGGACAGTAGAGTTTATCTTCAGTGATACATTTTACCGGTACATCTAATGTTAAAAACTAAAGACTTCATTTATACTAGAACCTAAAGGTCAAATTAAAACTATAGTCGAGGTGGGAGTTTTAGTCATACCGACTTAACAAATTCTTCACATTGCGACTAAAGCCCACATTCCGGAAATTGTAATAATGCTTCAACTTCTCCACAAGCTCCCGATAGCAAAAACCTGTCCAAGCATTGCTAGGATAACTAAAAGAATGTGTTTTCTAATATTGATCTTTGAATATAAACTTGTCTCTTGAAAACCGTTGTCTTTCTGGATGATTCTCCTTCTCCTCGAGCAAGAAACATCGAAACCTCAAAATTGTAAGGTTGAAGTTCTTAAAATAATGCTTAATCCCCTCAATTTTATAAAAGCTTTAGCTAATGACTATTAAATTTTTTTTTTTAAACGTAGAAAGAAAGAATTTTTTTATTATATTAAAAGTAAAGTTAAGGATTGAACAAATAATGTTTCTCTATTCCATTCAATTCAAATAAAACGATTTTTCTTTTTTCTTTTTCCTTTTCAACAGTACTTCATATCTAATTTATTCGAAATGAAATACAAGTCGATTTAAACGAAATTTTCAACCCCATGTAATAAAAATTGTAACTCAAATGAATGAATGTGTAAACCAGCCCACCATTTGCCTAGTGGTTTTTACCCGGGCTCCGGTGGTTGGAGACCCGGATTCGATTCCCCCTCCCCTCATTTCGTTTCAGAAAAAAAAAATGAATGTGTAAACCAGCCCCACCATTTGCCTAGAATTGCACAACGAACACACGTCTAGCAGCTTGCTTTCATAATGCAATCATCAACAAGAATTTAAAAGCGTGACAATATCTTATTAGTGGGTTTGTTACAGTTAGTTGTTATTATTAATTTGTTGTCCCACAAACCCATGAACTCATGTCTTAAAAAAGCAGTACGCAAACTTCTCTATAATTCAATTAAGTTCATTCACTCAATGGTATTGGTATATGTATAGTTTGTGATGATATCACTTTACAAACCGATGACATTTAAACCAATTGCTGGTCTATTCTTAGTTGATTAACGGTCACACTCTATGCCTACACGCATATTCCAGTTGTTCCTCATGACAATCCTGTGATACCGGTTTGCTTTCTCATTCCCTCTTCGACCCTTAAAAGACATCCCAATAAATCGACCCGAGAGCGATGTTTAAAGATATACGGTTACCTTACCGAGTAGTGATAGTGCCATAGTAAAATTACTACAATAAAATGAACAACACATTTTTGAATTATTGATTATGACGTGAGGCCTCCTGATCGATTCTTATGGGTCTCAACAAATCAAGATTAGTGATACTGCCACAACAAAGTGCACAACACACTTTTACATCGTTGATTATGATATGTGACCTATTGATTCAAATGGGACCCATAAAAATCAATGGTAGAAAAGGTTGTTGTGGTATGACGATGTCCGGATTAACTTTTGCCACGTGTCACTCACTGAACGGCCAAGCATTAAATGTAGACAGAGAAATAATAAGGGCCAATGGCCCCACTTTATCCCTAAAAGCCGGTCTGAACCCCAGGTGCAAGATCAGCTTGGTCCGCTCCTCAGTCCACCGCAGGTCGGTCGGGACGCAACGGAGTCGGGTCAGCGCAGTTCGGGCCAAGAAGGCGTGGGGGCTCGATGCAGGTTGGCCAGAGCCCCCCCATACTCGCTATTTGCACACGTGCTCATAATATCAGATGTATGGAAAGAATCCTAAGTCATAAAGACTCCGATCATGACATTCAAACACGTCCATAATTATCCCAAAATCAATGGGATATACTGATATACACGCAATAATAATCCTTAGGGGTTGAGAATAAGAGTCCTTGTTGGACAAGAAACTGGACGCCATGTCCTCTATATAAACAATTCCTAAGGAACTACGAGAGACTTGATTCCTGAATTATCATAGGATACGTAGGCAACTTGGGATTCATATCTCAGACTCAGTCTAAAACACACATAAAACCATACTCGTTTTTATATCTTTTGGTCTTGATTAATTGTCTCTAGATTATTACAGCTGGATTTACGCACAAACGATATCCAGCATCGTCAATTGGCTAGAAGGAGGGTCTTCTATTGACAATTTCTGTTCAAGACCTATTCTCATCAACATGGTGAAAACAACCAAACAAGCAACTGCAACCGCCGCCCAGGATGGTGGTCAAAACACTGACGATAGAGAGGCAACATCCACCAACACCGAAACCCAAGCCGAAGGGGTTGACTTTGACCCAGTCCAACAAGTGTTGGTGGATCAGTTAGTGGCCATGGATGCGGAGACTAGACAAGCCATCCTCCATGCAGCCACACAGGTTGAGGATTTGAAGGATGATGAACATGAAAAAAATGCCTACTCCTGACCCTAAGCGAAGTAAGCAGGGTGATCAATCATCCACAGCAAGCTTGGGGAAAAAGCCGCTTGATCCCCGAGCGTTGAAAGCAGCCAGAGACAAACTAGATGCCATATTAGGGAGAAGGTCAGATGAATTTTCGTTCACATCTCCTTTGACTGAACATGTCGAGAATTATCCCCGACCTGTGGGGTTCAGGGTGCCCAAGATGGACTCTTATGATGGATCCAAGGATCCCACAGATCATCTCTTCCAGTATCTCAATCATATGAATTTGTACTGCGCATCCGAGAGATGAAGTGCAAAGCGTTTCATGCACTACTCATAGGCAGGGCCCGTGAGTGGTTTAGAAAGATCCCAGCCAGGTCGATCTCCGACTCCAGATGCTGGGCATGATGTTCATCAATGCCTTTGTCACCGCCAAACCATTTCAGAGGAACGCAACCTACCTCATCACCCTCAAACAAAATAGGGATGAGTCTATGCTCCAGTACCTGAAGCGCTTCAATGACGAGTCCCGGTAGGTCCGAGACGCAGACGAGCACCTCTTAGTGACTTCCTTCGTAGCAGGACTACGGGAGGGAAAGTTGTATTCTAAGCTAAGTAACAAACTCTCTCATTCTATGGAAGAATGTGTAGATGTGGCTTTCAAGCATTTTCAGGGAGAAGAAGCAAATCGGTTAAAACGTGAGTCAGAAATGGGTGAATCCAAGAAGGAAAAGCCTGAAGAAAAGTTCGATAAGAAGAGAAATCCTGTCTGGGAATGCATGATGGCATCCGTTACATATCGACTCGGCAAAAAATGATAATTGCAAGAAAGGAACTTTATCCCTCTGAATAGGTCGCACGAGCAAATTCTCGCCATTATGAAAAGAAAAGGTTTGGCCCGAACTCCACCTCCGATGAGGGGACCTCCGGAGAAAATGGACCAGAGTAAGTTTTGTGCATACCACAGAGACGTGGGCCATGATTCAAAGAGCTGCAAAGCGCTGCAGAGAGACACTGACGCAACAATCATGGAAGGAAAATTGGACGAGGTTGTAGATCGGTCTCAGAACCCTGAGTCAAAAGGAAGAAGAGACTTCAAGCGGATGAATTATTGTCAAGAAAGGTGTAGGCAAGATGAGCCACCACGCAGAAGGGACCGATATCTAGATCCGGATTGGCAGATCGATAACCAACCGATCAACACAATTAATACCATTTCTGGTGGTCCAAGTAACCCATCTCAGAAAGCGGATGAGGGCAGTAGCGGGTCTGCTGGCCCCTCGGCATCCAACAAAAGACAAAGATTCTCGGGGAAGTGACTTACGGCCCCAAGGATTCGCCCTCTCTATTCATAATTAATGAAGGATGGGTAATTGAAGCTGTGGTAAATCAACACTTAGTGAAATGGATTTGCGTAGACACCGGAAGCGCAGTAAACATACTTTACTACTTGGGTTTCCAGGCGATGAAGTTGAAG
The DNA here is from genome assembly GCA_036785695.1 of Gentiana straminea. Taxonomy (NCBI): domain Eukaryota; kingdom Viridiplantae; phylum Streptophyta; class Magnoliopsida; order Gentianales; family Gentianaceae; genus Gentiana; species Gentiana straminea. The sequence goes on along the minus strand of JAVUPR010000422.1, from coordinate 436,530 downwards.
GATTCTGAGCTGACGCCGGTTTCTGCTCCGTTGTCGGCTTCGCCGGACCTCCGGTTCATCCAGTAGGGATGATCAGATTAGCTACCACCTTTGGCAAAGAACCTAAGGACATGACCCTTATGGTGAATTATGTTGTGTCAAAGCCCCATCTGTATACAACATTATAATGGGCAGGCCAGCCTTGATCGACCACCGAGCTGTGATCTCGCCAACTCATATTAGCTTGAAATTCCCCACAGTTGACGGTTCAGTAGAAATCAAAGGGGACATGGAAGCACCCAGGAGTTGATACACGGCCACGGTTAATGGGAAAATGCTGGTACAACATGTTTTTATCGAGGAGTTGCTTCAGGAAGATGAAGAAACATGGTCCTCAGGGGACAAGGTTGAGGAAGTCAGACTTTGGGAAAATCAAGCAGACTTAACAGTAAAGATTGGAATCTGGATCCAAGATCAGCATAAGAAGCTGCTCATTGACTTAGGGAACCGATTGTTCGGTACAAACGTTAAAAAAAAACTTAAAATTTGTATCTTACTTACATCAACCAAAATTTTAAGCATAACACTTATTTTATACATAACATACCACGTTATTATAGAAAAACGATACAACTTTTACAAACAACATTTATTTCATACATAAACTATCATGTTGATTACAATAGAAAACGATTTAAGTTTTATAAACAACACTTATTCCATACGTATAAACTACCATATTAAAATAAATAAAATGTCACGAATTGTATACAAAAACACTTACGTTATAATGTAACTTAACATTTATATCTTATTTCTATACAAATTTATCTTACATAATTGTTTATAATCAACGCTTATTTTCTTTATTTATAGAAATGTAACATAAATTATTCAACACTTATTTTATAATCTATCGTGTTTATATATAGATACTAGTGAACGTGACCCGTGCAAGGTACGGCAGACCCAACATAAATCGTTACCAACGATAATATCAAAGAATAGATCCACAACGTGAAATAAATCGCGTAAGCTTAAACTGTAACAAATCTAAGACACAAGACAAAGAGAGCAACATAAACTATCATATTCTCGGCAAGAGGTAGCTCTTTCTTAGAGACGTGAAAATTGTGAATCACTTTTCTTCTAGCTCTATCAGGAGTTTCCACCTACAAAATAAACCACAATATGATGTATCGGAGAACAATATCATAAAGTCGATCCCTTTAGCTTCGACTTTACGTAATGAAACATTATAGAAAAATAATAAGCAGACCATAACTACACGGTCAAATCTCCCGGGGCGCCTTAGCTTCCAGATCATTAATATGCTTTAAAATGTGTTCCACTCATTTTCTATACGATCTGAAGAATATAAAAAGTGATTTGGTATTCCAACGTCAATTTTAATGACGTTCGTACTGCAAACGGCTGTCGGTTCCACCGACGTTATGTTGTTCAAAATAATAAAAACATTTAATGTGGTGTCCACGTGGTCACATGTGGGCACAACTTTTTTGTGCGGATATTTGCTTGCCCTGATTTTTTTGTTGTTGTATTTTAAAACTAAACTTGACTCATCTTCCATCGTACAGTACACAGTAGAACTTCAAATCTGTCGGTCTTTCCTTTTTCTTTTTTTTTTTTCCTTCCTTTTCTGCACAAACTACTAACGGTACATGTTTGATAAAAAAAAAGTACACGGTTTTATTCAATTGTTGTGCCGAAATCGAATCGAAAATTTTCGATTCATTGAAATTTAAAACTGAAACCGCACTGTCAGTTGGAGGTACTAAAAATGAACCGTATCGAAATATATACTTTGGTTCGGTTTATGTAACGGAGAATCGAACAAAAAAATTCGGTTTCTATATAATGCTAACCGAAATTCCGGTTTTTACCGAAGGAAAAAAATAGTCCACGTTTCAGCTCAGGAGGTTGCCACATGGCCAATTGTGGAGCAACCTCCTTAGCTCTAGGAGAACAATGTCATAAAGTCCATCCATTTAGCTTCGACTTTACGTAATGAAGCATTATAGAAAAACAATAAGCAGACCATAACTACACGGTCAAATCTTGCCTTAGCTTCCAGATCATTAATATCCTTTAAAATGTGTTTCACTCATTTTCTATACGATATGAAGAATATAAAAAGTGATTTGGTATTCCAAAGTCAATTTTAGTGACGTTCATACTGCAAACGGCCGTCGGTTCCACTGACGTTATGTTGTTAAAAAAAATATTTATGTGGTGTCCACGTGGTCACATGTGGGCACACCTTTTTGGCGCGGATATTTATTAGCCCTAATTTTGTTGTTGTCGTATTTTATAGTTAAACTTGACTCATCTTCCATCATACACTACACAATGGAACTTCAAATCCGTCGGTCTTTCCTTTTTTTTTTTCCCCCTTTTCTGCAAAAACTACTAACGGTACACGTTTGATTAAAAAAAATACACGATTTTATTCAATTGTTGTGTTGATATCGAATCGAAATTTTTTGGTTGATTGAAATTTAAAACTGAAACTGCACTGTCTGTTGAACGTACTAAAAATGAATCGTATCGAAAAATACACTTTGGTTCGATTTATGTAACGGAGGATCGAACAAAAAATTTCGGTTTCTATATAACGCTAACCGGAAAAAAAACTGCTGTTAAAATTTAATTAAAAAAAAGTGTCACGTGTCAGTTCAGGAGGTTGCCATGTGGCCAATTGTGGAACAACCTCCTTAGCTCTTTATGATTTATAGATTATAGATATAAGAAAGAAAATGTTTTTCGCTCATTTTCTATACGATCTGAAGACTATAAAAAGTGATTTGGTATTCCAACGTTAATTTTAGTGACGTTCGTACTGTAAACGGCCGTCGGTTCCACCGATGTTATGTTGTTCAAAATAATAAAAACATTTAATGTGGTGTCCACGTGGTCACATGTGGGATCACATTTTGCCCTAATTTTTTTGTTGTTGTATTTTATAGCTAAACTTGACTCATCTTCCATCATACATTACACAGTAGAACTTCAAATCCTTCGGTCTTCCCTTTTTTTTTTCCCATTTTCTCTGCACAAATTACTAACGGTACACGTTTGATTAAAAGCAAAAGTACATGGTTTTATTCAATTGTTGTGTCGAAATTGAATAAATTTTTTTCGGTTTATTGAAGTTTAAAACTGAAACCGCACTGTAAATTGGAGGTACTAAAAATGAACTGTATCGAAAAATACACTTTGGTTTGATTTATGTAACGGAAAATCGAATAAAAAATTTCGGTTTCTATATATATAACGCTAACCGAAGAAAAAAAAAGCTGCTGTTAAAAATAAAAAATGACACATGTCAACTCAGGAGGTTGCGACGTGGCCAATTGTGGAGCAACATCTTTATAAGATTATATATAGATATAAGATAAGATAACGCACCGTGTGAACTATGGAACCGTGGAACTACCCCCTGAACCGCCAGGCCATGCCGGTTCTGTGCCAGGCCGGGCTGGGTCAACCATTTGGTCAGCTCTAGTATCACGGAATTACTTGAGACACTATATATATATAGACACACACATCTGGCACCATAAATATATTCTTTTTTTTGTTTAATTCCCGCACTACATTGTGAACGTCAAAGTCGCCGACATTACTTTTAAAAAAACGCATCAGCGGCTATGACAATACTCATCACCTAATACTTATGTAACAATACCGTCAGTACTACTGGTGTTATTTTCGAAAAAAATGACTTGTCAATGACATTGACGTTATTTTCACAGCAAATAACATCTATGATGCTCGAAAATAAATAAATTTTTATATACTTGAAGTAATCATGCATGTGTCGAAAGTAAATATGTGATGCGAATTAAACCCTTAAAAAAAATAAATTAATGAAAGAATAGTAACATGTCACGTAAATCAAAAGCAAAATCAGAAGAACTGGTCGGCCCATTTGACATGAGATTGAATTCTAGCCCTTGAAATTCTAAAAGGCTTGGCTGACAGATACACCGCATCATAGCCGAAAGAACAGCGCTCTAAGCTAAGTCACACACAACAAAGTATTCACGGGTGTTTTTACTCTTTTACTGAGAAAATAATATTTTCTGTATGTATTCTCTCTCTAGTTTCAAACAAATTTTACCTCTTTTGCAGGTACAAAATAATGCATTTCCTTTTTTTAGACAAGCTATAATGTATATTTTTGACCTTTTCACATTCTTTGATTTATTATTACGTTATCATAATTAATGATATATGATTATGGAAAATGCAGGGGGACCACACAAAATAATCATATCAACAATAGCTACTTATGGCATTACCCGATTTATGAAAGTTCTATTAAGTAGGTGCATTATTATACTCATAGTAGTGCTATCAGTATTACGATAAAAAAAAAAAATAGCGTTAACAACTGACACAATATATGTTTACTTCATTGATTATAAATTGATCAATATTAACAATGACGGGCCATGAATTGACGCTCGAATGGGCTAATTACCTATATTCGGACAAGTGGCTGATCGAATTAGTGGACAATATTCCGACAATTGGGTGAGAATTGAGTTAGTTTATACAGATTTTTTGGTTTAGAAATTTTTTTTTAGTCAGTTGCGCTTAGCCCCCCTCAGCCCTACACATAAGTCCGTCCTTGAATATTAATCAATGTATCTTATATGATGATGAAATAATAGTGCCTTGTCTCAATTGATGTGGTCATATATATATAGCATTTTCCGTTTATTTCTACATTCTTTACACGTACACATCTCTTTTGTGTGAAAAGAAAACTAAAAATGAATAAATATTATAAACTTTTACGTGGGAAAAAAGTAAAATGAATAATTATTAAACGGTTATATGGTGATTGACCCAATATTTTCGTTTTTCTTAACCAATTTTTTTAATTCAACTTATCAAGTCATCCGAACTTAATTAACACATCTAACATCTAAGTATACGTCAATTTTTTGTTTATCACATTAGCAAAAAAAAAAAAAAGAAAAAAGAAAAAAAGAATCATTATGACTCTTCTAGTTGAGGGAATGACAAACAAAATTGTCGTTGAATCACATTCGATACTATAATGTCACGTACTATATTAATTCCTTTCAAAACCTTTTTATTTTAAAGGAATTATTGAAAATATTCTGAATACACAAAATCATATATTCTTGATACACAAAGCCATTAAGAATAATTTTTGTAATCAATCTTATTTATTGCATTTACATTATAGTTATGTAGTATTATACTTAATTTTTTTTGGAGACTATATATTATACTCAATTAAATCAATGAAAATTCAATTTTATCACTCGAATTCCTTTCAAAAACTAAATAGTATAATATGTTAAAAAGAATCAAACAATCGAAATATTAAATGTTATATTAAAAAAAAAACTAGCTTAATAATCTTATCCATCACGGGTTGCTAGAAAACAACATGTGCCCAAAATTCTCAATTTTTATTATTTAAAAATTTTTTTTTGTTTTTTTAGGAGAAGAACTCTCAAAGCTTTTGTCACACTATAAAACCTTCTCAAAACTAAACCAAAACAACAACACTGCCTTAAAATTTGAAGATTTCATTTTCCATTTTTCCCTTTATCCTCTAAAAACACAAAAGAAACCAATACCAAAAAGAAAAAGAAAAAAAAAAAAAAAAAAAACAATGGCCTCCATATACAAACACTCTGTTTTTCTCTCTTTCCAGCTGATTGCCTTTTGCCACTTTATTATTGTTCTAAACAAAAACATCAAATCGGTTTCTGCACAGAATCCCACTGCTTATGGGTGTGATGTTGTAAGCAATCCAGGATTAGCTAATTATAGCTTCTGTGACACGTCATTGGACACTAAATCAAGGGTTGATGATCTTGTGAAAAGGCTTACATTACAGGAGAAAGTCGGGTTCTTGGTTGACGGCACTGTCGGCGTGAGCCGACTCGGCATACCCAAATACGAGTGGTGGTCGGAGGCTTTACACGGCGTTTCTTACGTGGGACCAGGCACCCATTTCGGTGGTTCGATCCCGGGAGCCACTAGTTTCCCTCAAGTCATTTGTACTGCTGCTTCTTTCAATGAGTCCCTCTTTGAGATCATTGGCAAGGTGCTCCTTTTTTTTTTTTTTTATTTACTTTTTTCCTTTTTTTTTTTTTGGTCACAAACTACGTACATTCCTGTGCAATCGAAAGTCAGGTCCATTCCTGTGCAATCGAAGGCCAATGCCTTTTATTTTAAGGCCCTTGACCGTGTAAAAAAAAATTATAATAGTTATTTTAGATTTTTGTCAAGAACGACAAACTTACTTATAAATCAGGGAAACTGAAGATTAATCATGACGAATAAATACCGTAAACTTCCAACAATACCGTTATTTATTAATAGTTATAAAAAAAATGATGATATGCTAAAAAATTGGTATATAAGTTGGTTAGAATTCTTTTAATTGAATATAGTACTTGCTAATTTTAGTTTTTACTAATTTTTTTAGTTTATGTAAAAACTAAAAAATTGACCGAAAATACGATGGAATGATATAAAGATGGGTCTAAAAAGTATGGATTTGACGAGGGCCCTCGGTTGAGGGGAATTATTTTTGGTATTTTCTGGTAATACCAAATGAATGAGTGTGATGCATCATACTCACACTTACACACTCCTAGTGTGTGAGAGAGACGACAAACACTTTAATAAATAAATAAATTAATTAATGCAATGTTTTTATTCATACCATTTATTAACCCGTCCGAAAATGTAACTCCTTCTGGATTTTTTTCACATAGAGAAATTGGTTATGTGACATTAATTTGATGAAAAAAAATCTAAAATAAACTTTCATTTAGTAAAAAATAAGTGAGTATATAATAAATGAAAAGTAAAAGAAGAAAAACATAATAAATATTTTATTGATTTTTTTAATTGACTTACATTATTGGAACAAAAAAAAAGATATATGAACTTACATTTTAGGTAAATAAAGGTAAATGTAGTTAAAACAGAATAAACATTTCTTTAGAAATAGAACTAAATCAGCTAAAAACAACAAAAAAAAAAATTGACAACTCAGTCTGACGGAAGGAATATCTCGTAGTGTACTAATTAATGTTTTAGTAGTAGTAGTGATATAAAAACGACATTAGCATTATCAGAACATTTTAATATTATATTTCATTCGATTTATTGTACGATAAACAAATTCAATGCAACAGTGAATGATTTTGAGTCAATAAATTTATAATTTGATGCAATATTTTTATGTCTTTATCATTCGCATAATGATTAAGCCACCGAGTATATCCCCAGCCCATCTCCCGACAAACGAGTTTTGTGGTCTGGATTTTCCATTTTTTCTTTTCTTTTAAGTTTCAATATTAATACATGGCTCCCTTCAAAAAAAAAAATATTAATACATGGTGTTGAATAATTCGGTGCATTTTTTTGGGGTGCATTTCTCGGTGTCTAAATCACCATCTTCCTCAATAAAAAAAAAAAAAAAAATTCACCATCCTTATCCTTCAGTGTTACAATAGCACAGAAAATTGACACAGAATATGATCTAAGCCACCCAATTACCAAACCAAAAAAAAATAAAAACAAAAAACCCAAAACGAAAACGCACACCCCTTTGGTTCACCTTTTTCTCTACATATTTTGTACACAAATTGTAGAGGAGTACGTGTGATTAATTATCATACTTTTTCACACATAATAGATGTGTGTATGTGTGACATGGATTGATCATGTCCCGACACTTGCTATACTTCTAAAAATAACTCTCTTACCATAATTTTTTTCTTGTGTGCCTAAATAGTTTTCCTTTCTACCTTTTATTGACGGCGGTTGGACACATGATTTAGTGGACATATATATATATATATATATATATATATATATATATATATATATATATATATATATATATATATATATATAGGGATAAAACAGTGGCAGCACGGTTGGTAGATTATAAACGGCAGGAATTATTATCCCACCGTCCAACAATCAATCTTCCAAACTAAGTTTGTAGTATTATCTGTACGGTACGGCCATTAAAAACTACTACTAATTAATTTGTTGAGACTGGAGAAAGTATAAAAAATCAATTTAGAATAATAAATTAAGCTTTTATTTATTTATAAAAAAAAAACATTCTTGTCCTTATTTAATAGTAATGACATTCTCTTTTTTTATTCCTCGTTAAAAAGTAAAGACAAGTTGGATATTACATATGTATCTCGTGCAAATGACATAGTCATGTTTACATGATGTCATATTTTTGTTTGGGGTGTTCTATCAGTAGGAATTTCTACAGTAGGGAGCTACTTACGTGGCGGGATCTGGACCACACAATTTTCTGAGGTGGAATACACAGTACCCGTGTGTGGAAATTGTGTGGTCCAGATACTGCCACGTAGACAGTTCCCTAGTAGGGAGTATGATAGAATTTTCCTTTTGTTTATATGTCATGGTTTGAAAGTTGTCTTTTATTTATTTATAATTATTATTTTTATAAAAGAGCCTCATATGCACATGCACAATTTTCTTAAATTGACAAAACGCTATCACTTTTTTTCTGCTTTTCATTTCATGTTTTTTTTTTTTGTTTTTTTGTTTTGAGAAATTTCATGTTTTAATAACATTAAATGGTAAATATATGTCTAGCCGAAAGTGGATAGGATGACTGTCAATATTAAAAATGACAGATTGAGCCTCAATTATTCTGACATTGTGTCAAAAGCCCTTTTTTATTTTCTAAATTGATCGACTAAGTCCCTACGTTCTCACCAAAATTGATTACGTACGATTTAGGAAATATATATATAGCTAGGGATGAATATGTATAGGTGTAAAAGGTTAGGGTTTGATTTTGATAATAATAATAATATTCCCTACCAACTGCTAAAAACATAGCAATCTATAATTAATATGTATCGTGCACGTCGTTTGTCATACCAGCAAGAGAGGCTGGATATTAAAAAAAATAAATACATAAAAAAGGACAAAATGAAAAAGAATACATTATCCGACTTTTAATAAAATGATGCTTTTTCAAAGATAAATATTTCAATAGCTACAGACTTTTTATCGTCTTTCTTTTTTTTTTTTTCAGGAAAAGCTACTTGTATGATTGAGAATGCGAAGCTTTTATGGGTTTTAGTTTGAAAAGCATACGTAAAGTATAGATCAACACTGAAAAAAATAAAGTATAGATCAACACAATCACAACGCACCTTTTTATTTATTTATTTTAAAAATAATATACAACTATAAGACGGGTGTAGATACAATAAAAATATTTGAAATAAAAAACTAGCATTTTCATTTTTTAAAAATGAAAATGAAATTTTATGCAACTTGTCAAGAAAAAACAACTCGATGGTCACGGAGATCCAAAAGACCAGAATGTAAATAGAATCTTCCAAATACACGTACGTAATGATGCATTATATATATATATATATATATATATATATATATATATTTGCTTTTAGTTACTGTGGTAGACATTGTGGATCTAGAAATTTTTTTCTTTTCCCCTAAAAAAATGAAATTTTTTCTTACCCGGATATGGGAGTGTAAAATTATGATGATTATACTTATATTTTTAACGATAAAATTATTATTTTTCAATAAAGAAGAAAAAAATTCGGATCTCAACGAGTAATTGCCCTACTTACCCTGGTTTTATCGTATAGTGGTAGATAAAAATAGGTCTAATAATATAAATAGAGATATTCGATCTCCATACAGGAGAGATCTTCTAAGGTGGTGACTCCAATATAAGGAGTCATCTATATAGCATCATTTGAACCAAATAATTTTATTGTAAAATAAAACTGCGTGATTCAAATAAGGTAACATAAATGTCTCTTCGATTATTAAAAAATCGTCAGAGATGTCAAATGTGTGACGAGTCACGGGATGGGATTCTATTCTGATGAGATAGTGGTCCAATCAAATTGTTAGGAAATTAAGTCCGTGCATTCATGCATGTAGAAATTTTACAGTTTTGTAGTCAAAATTTTGGTTATTTTCAAACATTATGAAAGTTTATTGAAAGGAAATTAAGTCCGTGCATGCATGCATGTAGAAATTTTACAGTTTTGTAGTCAAAAATTTGGTTACTTTTTAACATTATGAAAGTTTCTCGTGTTCCATAAATTTTAGGTTGGTCCAGGACCAAATCCTAGTTGGTGTGTTTTCTCCAATTAGAAATATTGATTTTAAATTGGGCTCATACTTATAGAAAAATCCACCAATGAATTTCCTCTAAAATGATGACATGGCGGTCTAAAGTTTGTATCTGGACCACCCTAAAATTTGTGGTCGTGTTTTAGCTTTTAATTTTGTTTGATCAAAAGAAAAAAAAAAACATTATGAAAGTTTTTTGGTAGGAAAAAACGTGAACAATCATGATGGTAGTTACTTGCACAATGATTTACTAATTAAATTGATTGATCTATCTTTTCACACAAGGTTTCGGTTACGAGAAGTTATTGTGTGGTGAGGTATTTTGAGGTGAAGTGACGAGTAAAACGATCAGAACCGCACGGTTTAAATACAGAATAAAACTGTGTGCACCGTGTGGAGACACCACACAATAACTTACCTTCGGTTTACTACTTATTTTTCATCCTATGTATAGTCCTTGACAGCAAAGGAGTAACAATGATATGATGGTCATTTATTTATTATTTAATAAAAGCTCATAATTAAGTTGCTAAAATTTGATGCCTGAATGCGACATTCCCTTTTCTGGTGTTTGGGTTTGGAAAGCCCATGTTTGACTGACTGGTAATCCAATTGTTCGACAACATAGTTGATTTACAATAATGGCTATAAGTTTGAATACCAATTTGAAAATTGTATACATATATATATATATATATATATATATATATATATGCCCGGGGTATGAAAATACACCTTCAAAAAATAATAATTAAAAAAAAAAAACTGTCTTATACATTTTATTTTATTATTAGCTAACATATATATCAATTAACCATTTACTAAAATGGTGACATTAATTAATTGTTGGATAAACAGGTGGTCTCCACCGAAGCAAGAGCAATGTACAATGTAGGATTAGCAGGATTAACATTTTGGTCACCAAACGTGAACGTATTCAGAGACCCTAGATGGGGTAGGGGCCAAGAGACCCCTGGAGAGGACCCTTTACTCACTAGTAAATATGGTGTTGCCTATGTTAAAGGTCTCCAACAAACCGACGATATCGGTTCTTCGAAAGACAAGCTCAAAGTTGCTGCCTGCTGTAAACATTACACAGCTTATGATCTAGATAACTGGAAAGGGCATCAAAGATACGATTTTAACGCCGTGGTTACACAACAAGATTTGGATGATACATTTCAACCCCCATTCAAAAGTTGTGTTATTGATGGTAATGTTGCAAGTGTGATGTGTTCTTATAACCAAGTCAATGGTAAGCCAACATGTGGCGATCCCGACCTCTTGTCCGGTGTTATTCGCGGGACTTGGAATCTAAACGGGTATAATAATTTACTTGTTTTTAGTTATGTGTGATTATATAAAACGGATTTGATTAATTATATGAAAAGTTATAAACATGGTTTCTTTTCTTCTTGTTGTTGTTGTTATAGGTACATAAGTTCAGACTGTGATTCTTTAGATGTCATTTTTAACAACCAAAAGTACACCAAAACACCAGAAGAAACTGCAGCTTTGGCTTTAAATGCTGGTATATAATAATTAACTACAAGTTACTATTTTGGGATCATATTGTTATCAATAATTTTGCAATCTTGAAGTTAATAAATGCTGGTATATTTGTGATCAGGGTTGGACCTCAACTGTGGGACATTCTTGGCAAAACACACAGAAGCAGCGGTAAATCAAGGGCTCGTAAAGGAATCAAGAATCGACATTGCACTCACGAACAATTTCGCTACACTGATGAGGCTAGGATTCTTTGATGGTGATCCCAGAAAGCTACCGTATGGAAACCTTGGTCCTAAAGACGTTTGCACCCCTGCGAATCAAGAACTTGCTCGTGAAGCGGCTAGGCAAGGGATCGTGTTGCTCAAGAACAATGTAGGATCATTGCCTCTATCTCCTTCATCCATCAAGTCCTTGGCGGTAATCGGACCAAATGCAAATGTAACGCACACAATGATTGGAAGTTACGAAGGCACTCCATGTCAATATGTGACTCCTTTACAAGGCTTGACGGCATCTGTCTCAACGGCGTACGTACCAGGTTGTAGCGACGTGTCGTGTGCAAGTGCTCAAATCGACGCTGCTACGAAAATAGCGGCGGCTGCAGATGCCGTGGTTCTTGTTGTGGGGTCTGATCAATCAATTGAGAGAGAGAGCCTCGATAGAGTTGACATTACGCTTCCCGGGCAGCAATCGCTTCTTATTACATCTGTTGCAAATGTCTCGAAAGGTCCTGTTATCCTTGTTATAATGTCTGGTGGAGGTTGGGATGTTCAGTTTGCAAAAGACAATCCCAAAATCACTAGCATCCTTTGGGTTGGTTTCCCAGGTGAAAAAGGTGGTGCAGCAATTGCTGATGTAATATTTGGTTTGCATAATCCAAGTAAGTCCCTATGTTGCTTGCTCTTTAAGACAAGAAGATAACATAATGTTAGAAATGTACTAATTTAATTAAGTGTGTTCTTTTGATAGGTGGAAGGCTTCCTATGACATGGTATCCACAATCATATGTTGATAAAGTCCCTATGACTAACATGAACATGAGACCGGATCCGTCTACGGGTTACCCCGGTAGGACATACCGGTTCTACACCGGTCCAACCGTTTATTCATTCGGAGACGGGCTAAGTTATTCAACGTTTAGTCATAACCTAGTACAAGCACCCAAGTATGTCTCGATTCCTCTGGCGGACGGGCACGTCTGTCATTCATCGTCGTGCAAATCCGTTGATGTTGTTCAAGAAAGTTGCAAGAAGTTAGTATTTGACATACATTTGAGAGTCAAGAATGTGGGGAATAGAAGTGGAAGTCATATTGTGTTCTTGTTTTCTAGCCCACCTTCAGTGCACAATGCACCCCAAAAGCATTTATTGGGATTCCAAAAGCTACATTTGACATCACAAACAGAAGGGGCAGTGAAGTTTAATGTGGATGTTTGCAAGCATTTGAGTTTGGTGGATGAAGTGGGCAACAAGAAGTTGGCATTAGGGGAACATGTACTTCATGTAGGGGATGTGAAGCATTCATTGACTTTGAGGATATAAAAGATATATCTCTTAGAAATAAAAAGAAAAAAAAAAGTTTATGGCATAAATGTTATACTAGGTAGTATGTCTACTTTTTGTTTGATCTTTTTCATTCACATGTGAACATGTGTATAATCTAGTCCTAATCTATAATCACAATAGGGGGACATATATAATGTACACATATCTACATTTGATTGAGATAGTGATCACATCAAGTAGGCATGTAACACGATATAACGTTATCATAAAATTTATCATCTGAAGAGGGAGAATGTTTTCTTATTTACACGAAAATAAATTCGGGTGAAATGTGTAATGCTATCATTTAGACAAGTGAAGAGAAGGGAAGCAAGGAACCCTTCACCTTACATAATGATTTTTTTTTTTTTCTTGCTTATGATTTTTATTTTCGAAATTAAGAAGAAAAAAAAAGTGGGGAAAATATGTCAAGGGAAATTGGAGGCTAGAATATGTTTTTCAAATGATTGTGAGATGCTTATCTATTCTTTCAAATGTCAAACTATGTTGGATTAAGGAGCAACTAACGAAATTTATTGTTGGTTGATATAACGTCCCGTTCTCGGATACCGAGTCCTTATCCGAAAAAGAAACGTTCGACGCGTATAATATCAAATAAATTCAATATTATCCGTAAGCCTCTACTACGTCGTATCGAGTTTAGCAAACGGAAGCTTAAAAGACTCGGCAAGCATCATAAATGCTACTAAGAAAAGATACAAACCAACTAAAATGGTAGGTTATCCTTACAACAACGAAAAGAAGCTTACAAAGTACGATGTTCCAAAAGAAAAGAAAACACTTGTCTTACAAACTTGAAATAAAAGTACAACATAATCTACTACAACATTTAATAGAAAGGGTAGAAAGAGAGCTTCCTTTTGACATCAAGATCATCAAGTTTGAGAAAGCCTCGGCTTTGGATTCATCAATAGATGATCAAGTTTTGTGGTTTCATTTGGTTGATTTCGTAGTTCCTTTTGTTTAGAAGCTTTGATCACAATTGTTTCATGTTCAATTGGTTGATCAAATAGGTTTCTTGGAGAAGTCTTAGAAGTGCTGCAGATGTTCTTGAGTTTTGCTTTGGTTTTGCTTGCTAATAAGGTAAGAGGTTCTTCCTAATGTTTAATTAAGGTTTTTATGATGTTAAGGTTAAGGTTAAGTTTTAGAGTTGGTTTGTGCTTAGAAATCATGCCTATTGTTATTAATGTGGTATGATTTGATATGTAATGTTTAGAACATGTTTTGTTGCTGTTTCGTTGTGTTTTTTATGATAATCATGTTGGGAAAGGGTTGGAAATCGTGAAGTGCAAAAAATTGCAGGTTTTAGGGTGCACAAGCGCACGCTTGACCAGGGAAAGCGTACACTTGATCCGGCTGAATGAAAAACAGAATGCTATTAGTTACACAGGCGTACGCTTGACCAGGTCAGGCGTACACCTGCACTGGCTGAATGAAAAACAGAATGCTAATGGTTACACAAGTGCACGCTTGACCAGGGCAAGCGCACTCTTGACCCAGTTTCTCATGAAAATATGTGTATTAATACTATACTTGGTTTAGAAATGTTCTACGGGATCTGATAACATTAAATGAACATGAACAAGCCATGATTGAGCTTCAGATGCGTTTAGTTCCGGCACCGAATGTACTATTCAAGGGAGTTGAAGTTCGGGACCGTCGGAAAAGCATGATTGGCTTGTGCTTTGATGAATTAGTATTCATCAATGTCCGTGTTTGTGCTAGGCCTTGTTCGTGTCTAATGGTCTAAGTAAGAGAGTAGGAGTTGTGAGGGAGCTTATTTGAAAATACTTAGGTGGCTAGTTAACAACATAATAACAAACGTATTTGTGTAGCTAAAAGATTAAACATCAATCCATTCTTGGTAAGGCACAAGTCTATATCGCGATGTGTGGGCGTTCAGATAAAGTGGATAACTTCGTAAGTCTTTGGACCCTACGTACGGAAGAACACCACCCCGTAAGTCCGAGACCCTACGTACGGAGGGACTTCGCCGAGCGTGCACACTGTCGGGCTTTCCCCCGTGGATATTGGTGTGATCTGCCAATATGTTGCACCCAGATACTTCATGATGAGTAGCACCATGCGTAGTGCCCTTGAATGATGATGTAACAAAGATAAGCTAAGCTAGAAACCAATAGTCACAACATGTTGATGAGCATGAAGTGAACCCTAGAGTTTGAGTAGTCTCACAAATATAACTTAATAATAATAATATGAACCTTTCGTTGTAAGACTTAATTATACATTAGCTTCTTCCTCTTGCTTAATATTATACGTGCCGAACGTTTATTTTCCGGATAAGGACTCGGTATCCGGGAACGGGGCGTTACAGTTGATCCCTTATGTTTTCAATGTAAAGGGAACTATTTTTTATTTTATTTTAGGAATTGTTGGATTAAGGCGCAACTAACGAAATTTATTTAGTGTCAATGACCTATTCAAGTCAATAGAGACTTCATATCGGCTCAAACAAGATCAACAAGACAATGCACCGGCATTATGTAATGACAGAGTAAGTAAGCAAGCAAGAATCAATCACAAAGCCGTAAGTGAGCTTTGAGTAAGTGACACAGATGTGTAGACAAGTTCCAACAATTAGATATAAAACCTCCATCTTGCAATCAATCATATACCAAGTGTGACCTTGGATTTGTATCTCCCTCCAATGAGATTTCTTTTAGTATCCCTTAGATTTTGTTACAAAGAGTGTTACACCTCAGCTACATCCACTTAAGCCAAAGTTGAATCACAAGATTGAAATCGACATCCTAAAGGTCGGTTGTACAATCAACCTTGATAAAGTCGATTTATTGAGCCATAATCGATAGTAAAAAAAGTTGTGTTTCTTAGAATCGACTCGGCTACAATTAATTTTGCTCAGAATTGACCTTGCTACGGTCGAATTTGCTAAGGATCGACTCTCCTACGGTCGATTTGTTTTGGACGAATTTAAAGACATGCACTTCATCATCATTCCAACTGCAAATCCGAAATACTTGTATAATGAATATATATCATGTATCATAAAACATTTATACATATTTATCATAAGGAAACAATATCCAAAAAAAGATTTTGTTTAAAAAGCACTTTAACAAAAAAAATAAAAATGAAAACACACTTTCTCCTACGAGGATGTTTTATACCATGGTTGAGTTATGATTCTTTTTACTACCTGCGTCTAGAGGTGGCCAAACCAAACCGAAACCGGCAGTTAGAACCGGAACCGGCGGTTTGGTCAACCGCCGGGTAGGCGGTTGGGGGTTTTTGGCAACCGAAACTGGACTGGAACCGGCGGTTGGAACCGGTTGTAACCAGCCGGAACTGGCTGTTGAACAGGCCCAACGGCTATTTTCTTTTTCCATTTCTAAACACTTCAAAAAAATCCTATAAATACTACCCCATTCCATTTCCAATTTCCTACACCAATCTCCTCTCAATTCTTACATATTGTTTCCTTAAAAAAATATTACTTACATCTTCTACTCATTTCTTTGATTATCAAGTTTGTTTATTTGTTAAAAAACAACAATCAAATTTACTTTACGATACCGATTTTTGAAGTTGTTCTGATTTAATCGTTACTTCAATACGGTTTTAGTTATAATTAAGTAAATTTGGTTTGTATTTTATTCAACTAATTTTTTTACAAGTGTAAAAAAAATTCCATTTTATAACAAATTTACTTTACTAGACCGATATTTGAAGTTGTTCTGATTTAATCGTTACTTCAATTCGGTTTTAGTTATAAGAAAAATTGGTTAGTTAAATTAATTTTTTTTATAATCGTTAAATTTAATTTAGATTTTGTACAATGTCAAGAAGAGGTGAATAATCATAAGGCAATCGAAATGTTACTTTCCGTGATGAAACTGTTGTGCCGGAATCGGGTGATCTTCCTGGTGGCTATAGACCACAACATTTTACAAACCTTGTCACCGGTAGTCACATTTCGATTCCTCACTTCGATACACCTTTAGGTTACAATCCTGATGATTTTGATAGTCATTACGACGATATAATGTCTCAACCTGTAAATTTTAACATCAACCTTAACGAAGCTGAAGATAATGAGCCTCGTAATGATGAAGCCTACGTTGATGATGATGTATTTCCGAATGCTTCTCGTCCTAGACAAGGACGTGGTGGGAGTCGTGTAGCTGTAAGAACACCGCGTGGTGCTAGTGCTGATCCCACTACTCCCGAGTCAGTCGATTTAGATGGTGATGAAAGTACCCGATCTAGAGCACAAGAAAAAAGGTTAAAATCGAGACTTTTTACGGAATTTTTCACAAAAGGTTGCTCGGCCTGATGAATTAGCATAAGCTAACACCGGAAAGTATTTCTTCGGGGTGTGCAATTTCTGTGGCACAAAATACCAATTTAAAGGGGGTGGTGGTTACTGATCGATGCGGGGTCACATGTTAAGTAAACACCCGAAAAAATTGGAAGATAGTGCGTCTCAAACCCAGCTAAACATGCCGAGCTCCAGCGGAGGTAACACTAATCCACTCTTTATTTACACTTGTGATAACTGTAGAGATCTAACCACGAATCTTGTTGCGGGGATGGGTCTTCCTTTTAGCTATCATGAGAATCCTATTTTTGAAGGTTACGTACAAGGGGCTTTGCAGCCGGCTTTTACTCGTATCCCTCGTGCAACGGTTACTAGGGATTTTAAAAATAAATTTATTAAACGACAAATTATTATTAAAGAAAGTTTGAAAAAAAATAAATTCCGAATATGTGTATGTGCCGATATTTGGGAAGATAGGAGGACCAACAATTTTTATTTGGGCGTGTCGTCTCACTGGATTGACAACACTTGGATTGTCCAAAAAAGGTTACTTGTTTTTCGTTTATTTAACGAAACTCATAATGCTTCCAACATTGCATCTTTATTAGTTGATATTTTTTAGGAATACGATTTAAAAGATAAAGTTTTTTCTATTGTGTTTGACAATGCTTCAAACAACACTGCTTCTATTCCCGACTTATCCCGATATTTTGAACCTCTTTGTAACGGTCAATTTTTTCATGTTAGATGTTTATGCCATATTTTAATTTATGTGTAAAAGATGGTCTAAAAGTTTTTTACCATAATATTAATGCGATAAAAACTGCGATTTCACATGTGTTAGGTAGAAATATTCTTGTTAATAAGTGGTATAAATTTCTTAAAGAGAAATGTCATCGCCCTGTCAAACTGCCGTAAGATATACCGCATAGGTGGAACACCACTTATGATCTTTGGAAAAAACAAACAAAATAAAAAATGCCTTTTGTGAATTTTTAAGTGAACACTGTCCGAGCGAATATCGTTTGTATCCCTCTATTTGGACTATATGCAAGACACTGATGGATGTTTTTGAAGTATTCAAAAAATTTACTGAATTGTTTTCAAAATGTTATCAACCCATAGCACATTTAGTCTTGCCTGCTAGTGTAGAAATAACTGCCGAGTTTGATACCATGGAACACGACGCTACATTATTTCAATGTTTAGGGCCGATGAAGGAGAAATGAATAAGTACATGTTGCATATTCCTGACACTTATCTCATTTCATCTATTTTCGACCCTCGTTTAAGAATTTTAGGTGTGTCTAACATGTTAAGTGCTTACTATGATGCTTTGTCTAATATTCATAGAGTGCCCCCGGTAGATTATAAAGTTGAAGTAGATAGACTTGAAAATTTATTAAACACTTTGTATGTTGAATATGAGCGTATGTATGGAAAGAGAAACGACGCGGTTCCCAATCCATCCTCAAGTGATTCTACTAACCCTGCAGGTGTCCTGCAGGGAATTCAAAAAGTTCTGGATAAAAAATGAATTCGAAACAACAGAAGGGAGCGACAGCGTTATCCGATCAACGTACAGAGATATCCAAAATTTTAAACACAACATTTGAAGGCTGTGAAACCGAATCCTATGATTTCGACTTCGACTTATTGAAGTGGTGGAATAGAGACATGCTAAAGAATTTCTAGTGCTAGCAATGATGGCGGTCGTGTTTTTAAGTTGCCCTGTTCCGACCGTCACTATTGAACGAGCTTTCAGCATGGCAGGATATGTGCTTACCAATAAAAGATGTTTGCTTCATCCGACCATTTTAGAGAAGTAAATGTGTTGTCAAGATTGGGTACGAGCCGAGAAGAGGGTGCAAGACATTGAGTCAGAAGATGATGAGTCACAGTTCGAAGTCGGTGACACTGAAACTTCAGGAGGAGCAAGCGCTCGAAATACCGGCATCGATTAAAGATACGCAATTTATATCTTACTTATATATTTGTTACAAAATATAAAACAACTATAAAAGACTAAAAAAACTATAAGAAACTATTAAAAACTATATAGAAAAAAAAACCCAATAAAAGACTAAAGACTACAAAAAAAACCATAAAAAAACCCGATAGAAACTATAAAAATCTATTAAAAAAAACTATAAAAACCTACTACTAAAAACTATAAAAAAAAAACCATAAAAACCATATACAAACCTAAAAAAATATATGAAACTATAAAATACAAACACATAAAAATACTATAAAAGACTACAAAAAAAACAATTACAAAACCATTAAATACTATAAAAACATATACAAAGACTATAAAAGAATACAAAAAACAAGAAAAACCTATAAAAAACCATAACAATTAACAACACTATACAAAACTAAAAAAAAACTATAAAAAAAAAACATCCAAAAAAACCATATACAAACCTAAAAAATTGTATGAAACTATAAAATACAAACACATAAAAATACTATAAAAGACTACAATAAAACAAACAATTAAAACCTTTAAATACTATAAAAACATATAAAAAGACAATAAAATAATACAAAAAACAATAAAAACCTATGAAATACCATAACAACACTATACAAAACTGAAAAAAAAAACTATAAAATACTATAAAAATGTATGAAAAAAACTATAAGAGACTAAAAAAACAATATTATAAAAGACTAAAAAAAACAACATTTTTAATCAACGTATACTTAAAACCGATTAAAAAAACCTATAAAAAACTATAAAAGACTTAAAAAAACCTATAATAAAAAAAACTATAAAAACCTTTAAAACAAACTATAAATGACTAAAAAAACAATAAGAACTACGTTCGTTTTGATTTTTTTAAATGTGTCGTGCGTCCGACACGATTAAATATAAAAGATACGTAGGCAACCGAATTACCGGTACAAGCTTTGAAAAAATAACACGATTTACATATAAGAAAAACAATACAATATATCTCACGTAATATTTAATAAAACAACATTTTTAATCATCGTATACTTAAAACCGACTAAAAAACCTATAAAAGAACTATAAAAGACTAAAAAAAACAATAATAAAAAAAACTATAATAACCTATCAAAACAACTATAAAAGACTAAAAAAAAACAATAAGAACTACGTTCATTTTGATTTTTTATATGTATCGTGCTTTCGACACGATTACATATAAAAGATACGTAGCCAACCGAATTACCGGTACAAGCATTGAAAAAACAACACAATTTACATATGAGAAAAACAACACAATATATCTCACGTAATATTTAATAAAACAACATTTTTAATCAACGTATACTTAAAAACGACAAAAAAAACTATAAGAAACTATAAAATACCTATAATAATAAAAAAACTATAAAAACCTATGAAAAAAACTATAAAGACTAAAAAAAACAATAAGAACTACGTTCGCTTTGATTTTTTTATATGTGTCGTGCCTACGACACGATTACATATAAAAGATACGTAGGCAACCGAATTTCCGGTACAAGCGTTGAAAAAATAACATAATTTACATATAAATAAAATAACACAATATTAATATTATATTTAAAACCGAATAAAAAATTATTTATAAAAAAATATATATTACATTCGCTTTAGTAATTATTGTGAAAATAATAGTAATTTGTTATTGAAGTGAAAATAATATGTATTATATGAAAATGTAAAAATAAAAAAAAAATTTAAAACCATGGCCTGAACCGTGATCTGAACCAGAAGGAAATCGTGTGAACCGTGAACCGTATTGAACCGGAAACCGCCGGTTTGTCAACCGGCACAAACCGGCCAAAACCAAAACCGCCGGTTCCGGTCAAGGGCCAGTTCCGGTCAAGAGCCGGTCCGGTTGAGGCATTTGGACGGGTCTACCTGCGTCTTATAGAAATGTCTACTTTCTCGAGAAAAGAAATTGTCACATAAAAAGTGTCACTTTAGGATACCAATTCAACATTAAATGCATTGTTTCCCAATGTACTCTTAGTCTAATATTTATTTACTGCACTCATTTAACATCACAATATAAGCATTTATTATAAAGCAAAGAGTATATATGTCAATGTAGTATTAAAACACAACAAATTAAATACATTTCTTAATAGGTGTGAAAACTAAAAAATTGACACTTTTTATAGGACGGAGGTAATACACCTAATTAAGCTTTCGATTTGTATGTTGTTGGGTTTCAAGCCAATATTTAGAAATACTTTTTTGGTTTTACTACAACGGTGTTGATCCTAACATGGTAGCATAGCCAGATGTCATTAGATCGAATCCTGGTGTAAACATTATTTTCCGCCTATATTATGCAAATGTTGGGCTGGCCTAGTTGGCCTTTGTGAGCCTAGTTGGTTCGGGTTTGTTGTGTGCCTAGTTGGCATAGATTCGATATGGGCCACACTTGAGAAGACGTATTGAAATGTATAAGAAAATATAGTAGCACATGTACTAGTACCAATTGATTTTAAAATACAACAGCGCTTGATCTTAATAGAAATGAGTTTGGTGGGGATGGTGGACATAGATGTGACGGCCCGACTCCCTACCACGGGTCGGTGTGGGAGCGGCCTGCGAAGCTCACGCCACGACTTCAGACTATACTTAAAAACCAAAGGCAATTATATTTTATCAATTAATATATTACAACTGACCATTGATTAATTCCATTAAAAGATTACAATGAGTAAAAGACAAATATCTATCTAACTTAGCAGGCGCAGCACTATCTAATCATCAGTTGATGATATCATTCCTATCTCCTTTCTCTCCCCGACCAAACACCTGGAAGCCTCTATCACTAGCCAGGTCAAACCGAAAACATGTTCGCAAGAGGTGTGAGTTTTTGAAACTCAATGAGGTTCAGTGTGTGTAGAGTGTGTAGCTTTCACAAACAACTACAGTTGAAACTACACAGCATATAAGCACACATATATATACAATTACATGTATATAAACAATCATGGCCACATAAGGGTTAGTGATCATACCAAACAACGAGATATAACCGTATACCAACCTTGTAACCCCTCGGAACCGGATGAAGCTACCTCACACTCCAATGCCGAAATAACGGTCGGTCGAATTGCGTATGTCCGGAACATCCGCCGAGCCTTCGCCTCACATGGCTAAACCTCCTAACCACTCTTGACAAAGGCGAAACAGATTAGGAAATGACCAATTGTCGCCCCAAAGCTTTCCTAACCGATCAAGTCTCTGCTCGCGGGCCCCGAATGTAACGGCACATGCCAATATCGACACACCGTATCACGCGATTCACTCGGTAGCCATAAGGGCATCAAAGGAACAGTCAATAGCCAAGATAGCACAATAACGGTAACTATATCACAGAGACAGTAACACAAGTAACACATAAGTAATATTACACATACCACAAATAAGAGTACACCTTTTACATGTGTCACTAGCACTTATAAAACAGTTATAATGATAAATGACAACAATTAACATATGGATCTACAAATTTAAGCTTGATAGATCATAGATCTACTTCAACAACGGCTAAAAAACACGTATTACAATATATAAACAAATAAGGAACGTCAAAGTGATAACGGGCAAAAGCTAGTCGTCTCTATTGATATCAGCTCGACATTAGCTGTCTTCACCATACTATTAATAAAACACTAGTTGGCTCCTTGCAGCACTTCGGGTGTGTAACAAATGTTCCATAATTATAACACAATATTTGTATTATAAGATTCTTTCGCATTTAGATACATGTAGCATTCGGTAATATATTCACTAATATATGACAAGTGAACTTGGTAATCTGCATGCTACTGTATATATAAGGAATTCATTTAACATAATATAGAAAGGTAGTTAATATTTTTTCCAATTTGATATGCATCATCCATATCTTACTATTAGTAAGAGCCAAAAATGCGGCCCTCAGGATGAGCCACGATAGCATTTTACAGTTTGGTTGTTTAAAATGCTTATGATCTCCTTGATCGACAGCTGGCAGCATTTTTCTTTTTTTTATTCCTTATTTTTAGGGCTGAGCTTTATTATCTTTATTATTATAAGATTTCAAGCTTTTTTATTTTTTATTTTTTATTTTTTATTTTTTATTTTTTATTAGAATATGAACCTTATCAGGAAGCTTCATCTTAAGCAGCCCATCGGTGATGCAGCAGTCCGAAGAAAGATCTGCTGGATAATAGAGTGTATATGCTTTATTGGTGAGTCGCCATTTAATCACAACATCAATCAAGGAAGGTTCATTCATCCAAGCATAAAATCCCAATTACACAATGGATAAATGGCAATTGGGGTTTGAATCTCAGATTTCAAGGCCTGATACCGGATAAGCTTCTAATGTGTTGTGTAATATCTAAAATTTCTCTTCCTTTTCAGTTCTTTATATTCTCTTCACTTGGTAAACACCTGCCAAGAGAACTAAGCATTTGCTGCCTTCTGCAGCGTGTTTCTCTTTCGATTTATGTCGATACAGATCCGAGGAATCGCTATCAACATTTCTTCTATTTTGTTAGTAATCTCTTGTTCTCTTCTTTTCTATGGAAGTTATTTTACATTTCTTATGTTTTTGTTTGCAGTTTATTCCCATTATTTTCCTTTTAACCAAGATATTTGAGTCCGTGAATTTGATTTTTTTTTCTGGACGGGCAGATGTTTTGGCTAAGAGCAGTGTTCAATCGAAGTGTTTTTGGATGGATTATTATTAATTCAAATTAATCTGATAAAGACGATGTCTTGATTTGTCTAACTCTGCCTTTTTCTTGTTTGATAAAATGCAGATGTGATGGAAATGGAGGAAAGAAAAATTGGAGTTGAGAACAGGCCAAATAGATGGCCCTTGAGACTGATTAGTCAAAATACACATCAATTTTCTACTGCTCTTAACAAAAGGCTTATCCCAGTAACTCTCTATTATTTTTCAACAATTAATTAACTTCTTTGGTGTGTGTTGTGTGTGAGGGTAAGTAGGTGGGTGGGGTGAGAGTGAGGGTGAGGGGCTCTTTTGCAATATCTGACATGATTGAATGTGATTCCATTGAGTTAGAATATGACAGTCTGTTGTCTTCTTTTGTGAATAAATTATAGCTTGGATTGTTGGTTTGTTTCAGGACTAATGGGGTTTGTGAAATCTATTGTTCTCTTTTTGTAGGGACTACTCTCTCGTTCTCTCTAATTCGCAACGGCTGAGATGTATTCTAATTATTTCTTTTTTTTGGTTTTTTTTTTTGTAGGGTTTCTGACTTACTATTTTTTGATTATATTACTCTTTTTCCTTTGTTCTTTTGCAGGGTTCATGATGTACCATATATTTTTTAATTGAAAGTGAAAGTAAGTTTGTTCAATTGATATTTTGTTTTCTTCTATTACTCTTTTGTTTAGGTTCTAATTCTTCTGTCTTTTATTTGCAGAGTCCTTGAAGATCTTAGAACCAAAAAGTCCTAGATCTCAGAACCAAAATCCAAATATTTAGCTAGCTGGTATGTTTCATTATTTTCTATTATTATTTTGCTTTATTTATTGTGAAAGAAAATGAGTTTGCACGTCTAATACTTGTTTGAGTAAATCCACCTATAAGTATCTAGCAAAAAATAGCATACTTTTTGAATTGTGATGGTTCTTTTGAATGTTAAAATGTATTTGATGGTTCTTTAGAGTATTAGACTATGAATTTTTTAAAGTTCTTTTTGTTCTTTTTCTTTCTCTTGGTGTAATGTCTTTTTGAACCAACACATTTTTTTTTCTAAATTGAAGATGATGAAAATGTAATATTTAGCATTAAACTGTGCTTCACATGAAATTATTGCACGAATCGCACGAATCTATTGATCATAGAGAGTTGAATTGGGTCAGCAGTAGGGAATTAAAGTACTTCTGTAAACAAACTATTATTTTGTTAATTGATTGGTTTATCTTTTCTGGATACTGACTAATGACTTTGTAGTATTCCAACAATTATTCATTATATTGTCGCAAGATTGCTTCTGCTTAACAAATGTATGGCATCCGAGTATATGGTTCTTTTAGTTTGATATATTTACCCGTATTGGTTTTGTTTTGTTTTGATTCAAACTTGCGTATAAGCCAACTTGATATGAAAATATAAAAGATGCCAGTGACACTATAAATATATATATTTTTGGGTTTTGAATAGTTTGGCTGTTGCTAATGCATCACGCTGTTTAGGTTACATCTTACATATATTTTCCATAACTACTTATCTCCTGTTCTGAGTGAGATGATATGCTCTTCAAAGTATTCTTGTTTGATACACTTTTCCATATTTTTCTTTTTGGAAATGACCTGTGAGCATGTATTTTCTAGGAGTGGATAATGATTTGAGATTAGTCGGTAGAATTAACAAGATTTATTTCTTGAACGAAAATTACTCTTCCATAGCATTAGTTATGTCAATGCACACTTTTAAATCATTTATCATGGTGGGATCCTTTGACATTCATTTGTGATCGTGTAAATGATTAATAAAGGTCTCATTTGTTGATCAAAGGTGATGAATATGTTGTGACGTAATATATTATCCATACCAGTTTCTTTTTTTTTTCCTTGAACGGTAGCAAGCCACTTTCAACTTGCGTTGTGTGCTTATTTCTTAGATGTGATGCTGCCATTCTCTTTGATGACTGTGATTTATTGGACGTTATCCTACATGACGCACTCTTTGAGTTGTGATTGGAAGAGGGAAAACAAAAGCTTCACAAGGCTGATTAAGTTATTATTGGCATTTCAGTGGATGATGCGTCAGTAGTTTTTGTGATTTGATTTTATTACGTGTGTAAATGGTTTATTGCGGTGATGTTAACTGGGATAGCAGAGAACGTGCAATGATGGATTAGGAAACAACCTATGTTTTACTTCTAGGATATAAGGGTCTTATATCTGCTATTGTTACTCATTGGCAGGTTCAGGTGTTGAAACAAGCTCAGGAGACAAGCAGCTTTTCAGCCCAACAACAAAAGAAATTCTTCAGGAAATTGAGGACGAATCTACTGACAAAGCAGTGCTTGATGTGCAGCCTCCGGCCACAAAGAGGACATTGTTGTTTAGTGAGAATTCAGCCAAAGAAGTTAATGATGCAAACAATGTAGCATTCCCACAGTGTAGCATTCCAAGTGAAGAACATGGTGCTGGAGTTCCTGTGGGTGAAAGTCCAGTCAAGAAAAGCAAGAATAAGGGAGAAGAGAAAGATAACTGACTCAAATTGTGCTATCTATGACTATAGTTAATGTTGTTGTTTTGTATTCTGATTTGCTTGATAGTCCAGTTGGTATATTATAGCCATTATTACTTGCACCATATAGTACATAATGGCTCAATAATATACATAACTTTGGGCCTAGATTGTTAATAACCTTGCTTATTTTGTTATTAAACCTTGAACAGACCGGTAGTATTTTGTGTATTTCTGTAAACTATGCCATACCATAGATATGGTAGCTGGCATGCTGGTTAATCTATGCAATTGTCTATGTAATACCGTCCCTTTTGTGTTAGCCCAACCGTCTATTAAAAATGCATATTTTGTAGTGGGCATGCCGTGCTTTGCACGGCAAATAGTATCACTAGTATATATATATATGGAGATTGAGTCGGTTCAGCTACTTAGTAGCTAAGTTATGGAACCAGGGTAATTCTTCCCTAATCACTCCATTTGCGCCGTAAACATATGTGGATGATTCTGGACCACACAGTTTGAATTTGAATTGAAACTGTACGGTCCAGAATCATCCACGTGTGTCACTCCTCAAACATCCTCTCCATAGAAGAATTTCCCATGGAACCACACTAACTTAGTAGCTAAGCTATTAAAGTCGGCTACAGATGAGTCACCACTACTATCTATACGGTACCGAGTAATAAAGAAGATACTACATATTACACGTGCTTTTATGCTGTAAAAACATCAGTCGATTACACCATATATTTAAATCGATACTTATCTATTTAATTTGTCGTGTTTGCGTCGAGACTTAGCTACTAAGTAAACTAGTTACGAGCTAGTATTTGACACATATGAGATATATATTACATCTAATGGACATCCATATTACACAAATTTTTGTCTTATAAAAAAAAGGAAAAAGCCTAAAATTGTGTTTTACCCCTTTTGCCCTATTGAATAATCCCCAAATCTCCCCCCTCCCTTTCAAAATTCGAATTTTCAATATCATTTTCAATTCCCTCATATCTTTCATAATCTATTTTCATCTTCTTCTTCTCTTCTTCTTCCTCTTCCTCTTCCTCTTCTTCTTCTTCTTCTTCTTCTTCTTCCATTCCAAACTCGTTTTCTTCTTCTTCTTCTTCTTCTTCTTCTTCTTCTTCTTCGTCCTTCTTCCTTCTTTTTTCTTCTTCTTCATCCTTTTTAAACTTGTTTTATTCAAGCTCGAATGGCTTTCGATTTCATGTAACTCGTTTGAATGGGTGTTCGAATGGGTCTTCCGGCGAGCTCGTTTGAATGGGTGTTCGAATGGGTGTTCCGGTGAGCTCGTTTGAATGGGTGTTCCGGCGAGATTCCGGTTGGGTGATTTGGGTTCGAATGTGAGTTCGAATGTGTGTGGTTTTGGTTCGAATGAGTGTGATTTGGGTTCGAATGGGTATGATTTGGGTTCGAATGAGTGATTTGGGTTTGAATGGGTGTGATTTGGGGTGTGAATGAGTGTGATTCGGGTGTGAATGGGTGTTCCGGCGGGATTCCGGCGAGTGATTTTGGGAGTTGAAGAAGATGGGTGAGGAGACTATCTAAGCAACATTTACAGGGGTAGTTTGGGCAAGCAAGGAGAAAAAATATAGAAAATACTATCTAAGCAAATTTTGCTTTTCAAAAAATTATTTGAGCAACAATTTTGGTCCGAAAGACTAAATATCCGCCGGCCCCTTATTTCTAATCGTCATATATACATATCCAGCACAATTCATACTATATATCTCCAAACACATAATATACGTACATAAAACAAACTTATTACTACAAACATATTTATTTATTTATTTATTTTATATATATATATATCCAACTTATATATATTAAATATTTATACATATATCACTATATATATATTTTTATATTAACAATAAATCACACCACTATCAAGAAGATATTAATCTATACCAATGTATTAAAAATCAGGGTGTCATAGTAGATGATGAAGATGAAAAAAAATGAAGATGAAGATGATGGATGATTATTGAATATGATTATGATGAAGATGATGAAAAATTGGATTATAGGTAAGATGTATAATTAGAGTGTGGGACGTAAGATATATAGTATAAAAGGACCTATTTGTAATGTAATATAAAAACTATGGTGTGGAAATAGAAAAGAAAATACTGTTAGAAAATTTTATAATTTGTAATCAAAACAAAGGCGAAACTAAAGAATGAAAAGTTTTGTGTTTCAAGCATGATGTGACGTATAAAATGGTATATGAGTAGATTATATGAATACAAATAAAGGCCCTTTGAGAAATGAGAATGGGCTTAGTTGTATGAGTAATTCTGACGTAAATTGTCTCTATTATACTCAACAGTCGGATATGTTTCCCATATATAAAAAAAATTTATCTTTTTATACACGCGACACATACCCACCTAATACTAGTACTAGTACATTGGAAAAGTCAAAGTTAAAAATAAAGTCGTAAACGCAGAAATCATTCGGTGACAAAAATGCCCAAATGCAAATTAAGATGCAATGTCCAAATCAATGGGTCATTGTCTATCATCAACTCAGTGGCCAAGTCCCGGAAAGGGCTGAAGGGCATTATCGGGAAAAATTTATTTTAATTAAGACGCCTATTGGCTGCTACTATCATAATTCGTGCCTCCATAGTCCATGCTAAACTAAATTCAACTCTCTCAGTTACCCCATAATTCATCATTATTGGTTTGTCTTCCTCTTGTTAATTTCTTCCCGCCTGTCTCTAGGCTTCTTGGGCTTTGGTTGTCCTCAACTGCTGCAAGAGGGTTTCCCTTTTTAGGGAATTCTAGCAATCTGTTGCAGTCGTTTGAAGTTCATTTTCAGGTTTGAAGTTCATTTTCAGGAAGATATCTGATTTGTTTTTATTGAAGCTTTTTGAGCTCTCCATTACTGTAGTTCTGAGCTCATGATACTTGTGAGTATCCATTCTTTTTTATTCGATTCTGTTTAATTTATTTAATTTATAGAAGAATATTGATTCCGTTTTTCAAAGTTTAATTGATTGATTTGATTTTTTTTTTCCACCTGATCTGAGATACTTGTACACCTATTGGTGGTCAGTTGATTTAACTTAAGAAAGTGAAGTTCTTATCCACTTTTATCTTCAGATCGTTCATAGTAGTTTTGATTTTGATGTTTGGTTTATAAATCAGTTCCCTGTATTTTCTCGTTGGATTTAGGACTGGAAAAAAACCTGTAAATTTTGTGAGGAAGACATTTAACATCAGATTTAAGCAAAATTCAGATGGAAGGTCTCCTTTGTTGACCCTTTGCCTTAGTTAGTCAAACACTTATTGGACTCTTGAAAAACATCCTACACTTTACAAATTGTAGGAATTTAGATGATTCTGACCTTTCTTTGATTTGAATCGAAAGTTGTGTTAAGAAACGTGTTTGTCACAGATATTGTTACCTTTGTTTTCATTTCTAGATCAACTTTTGTTGGTTAATTTTTTTTTACTTGTGGATGAATAAACTTCTTATTCGGTTGTTAGGTTGGCCAATTGTTATGTTGTAACAATCATGTTGTTCTGCTTGGAAGTGTTGATGACTCTGAACATTTTCTCTCCATTGTTGTCAGGTAAATGAACCGGTGACGGTTTGCAGTTTGCACCGAACGTGGTTTTATATTTCACAGGATTTGAGCAATACCCATGTTGGAATTTTGGCTTGTGATATCTCCACTAAAGTCACCCCTTTTGTTTTAATCAGGAAAGTATGGTGAAGGCCATATTTGAGTAAATGCTTGAAGACATACATCTGGTTTTTATAGTTTTAAGTTGTCTGTAATGGAAAGGTCGGACACATCGTATTTTGTAAGTGGCGGAGGTAGTCTACTTGGGTTTCTTTTGTTTTCTTTTCATCTTCTATTTTACACCAGCTTCTGTTAGTTCTCTACTTCCAAGTTCCATTTGGTTATCCTTTTACTTCGTAGTGAACCTACGACACACATGGATTCTGGTAAGAGTGACATGGCTCACGGTTTGAATGCTATGCTCGCGAGAAGCAACTTTCAGAACTCTTTGCAATTCGGTTGTCTTGGATATGGTGGAAGTGAAAACAATGATTTTAGAAGTAATGATGCTTATTCAAATACTCCTGATGATGAGTGCGCGTTGGTTCTTGGGCTCGGTCCATCTTCAAGTTCATACCCCAAAGGCCTATATCTCCCCAACAAGAAAGGATTGATGGCTACATCCGATCGAATGCTGTCATTCGAGGGAGATTCCATACTCCAACTTTGCATATCTAGGTCTTGTGATGAAGTTTCTAACGGTGTTCAGTATTCTTCCGGTTTAGCTGAGATTGATGTCGATACTTCTCATCACTGTGATCATTTGTCATATTTTGGAAATGAAATCTCTGTACCTGTTGTTGATGAGGGATCTACATCAGCCAAGAAATCAGGCGGCTATCTGACGACCTTCTTCATCGAACCTAGGATGGAATACAGCCAAGTTATGCAGCAAACGAAAGGAAAGCTAGATATTGATGCCAATTCTCATTCTCAGCCTTGCCAGCTAAGTTCTGAACCTTCTGTTTTTTCTGAATACTCAAGGAGCACCATCTCCGTTTCTGCAAAAACCATAACATCAGCAGATCGTAGAATCAACAATACTAAAAGATGTAAATTCGATGGATGCAACAAAGGGGCACGCGGAGCTACAGGTTTTTGTATAGGCCATGGAGGTGGGCAGAGATGTCAAAAACCAGGGTGTGACAAAGGTGCTGAGAATCGTACAGCGTATTGTAAAGCCCATGGTGGAGGCAAGAGATGCCATCAACTAGGATGTACCAAAAGTGCCGAGGGAAAGACAGACTATTGCATAGCACATGGAGGTGGGAAGCGTTGTAGCTATCCAGATGGTTGCTCGAAAGCAGCTCGAGGGAAATCAGGTCTTTGCATCAGGCATGGTGGAGGAAAGAGATGCAAGATCGATGGATGCACCCGTAGTGCTGAAGGGCAAATCGGTCTTTGCATCTCTCATGGTGGTGGACGTCGTTGCCAAATCGTGGGTTGTGTAAAAGGCTCACAAGGTAGCACAATGTTCTGCAAAGCACACGGTGGTGGAAAGAGGTGTACGTTTGCTGGTTGCACAAAAGGCGCTGAAGGAAGTACACCTCTGTGCAAAGGACATGGTGGGGGTAAACGTTGCCGTTTTGAAGGTGGTGGTATATGCTCGAAGAGTGTCCATGGGGGCACGAATTTCTGTGTTGCACATGGAGGTGGGAAAAGGTGTGTTGTTCCTGGTTGCACGAAAAGTGCACGAGGGCGCACAGATTGCTGTGTGAAACACGGTGGAGGAAGGCGATGCAAAATTGAAAAGTGTGGAAAAAGTGCTCAAGGTAGCACTGAGTTGTGCAAGGCCCATGGTGGTGGAAGGAGATGCAACTGGGGAGGAGGGAAATGTGAAAAGTTTGCGAGGGGTAAAAGCGGTATGTGTGTTGCTCACAGTAGCTTGGTTCATGTGCATCAGAAAAACAAAACAAGCGCGATGATAGGACCCGAACTCTTTGGTGGATTGGTATCTTGTGCACCTAAACCCACTATCAAAGATAACCTTCAAAACTCAAACACTTGCTCTAAAGTCGGCTCAATATCCGAATATTTCACCTTTCTTGAGAAACCATGTAAAGGAAATGATTTGTTACCACCTCAGGGTTTGGTTCCTCGATTGATGGAGGGCTCGTCGTCTTGCTGGAGATTGAACAACGAAGATGAGGAGGATGAAAGGGGCAGTGTTCACCATTTGGTGATACCAGAAGGCCGGGTTCATGGCGGTGGACTCATGTCATTATTTGGAGGGAATCTGAAGAATGCTGTTGTGAAAGAAGTTTGAAGTATTCCAAATCATTTCCTTCCTTGAGGATGTAAATGTTCAATTGCAAACATTTGTTTGTTCATGTGATGTGTATAATTTTTGAATCATGTTATGGAATGTGAAAAACACTTTGTCTTTTGATGCAACTCAACTTTCTTTTGTAACCATGTATGTGGTCAAGTTACACCATGCTGATGCTGCATTGCGAAATTTTATTAGATTATGGCTTAAGTTACTATAAATTTTATTAGATTGTGTGTGTTATAAAACCATTAAAAAAAATGGTAAACCCTACCATTAAAATAAAGAGAGATTGAGGGTAAAGGACAAAAAACATTACAAAATGAATAAATATGACACACTCCTTTTTTTTAGTTGCAAAAAGTACAAACAATTTTAGACGGACAAAAATACCTCTTTATAGAAGGGACGCGCATCATTCATCCTTTCCGTTCAGGTTCAGCCCGGTTCAGGTGTGTTTGTTTGTTTTTTTTTTTTTTTTTTTTCAAACACTCGTAACTTTTGATTTATAACTCTGATCATTGAAATTTTTTCACCAAAATTCATATTTTTTTTGCTCTTTAATTTGAGCCCAAATACGATACGCTTCCAACGTAAATTTTGAAAAAC
Source organism: Gentiana straminea (assembly GCA_036785695.1). Lineage (NCBI taxonomy): Eukaryota > Viridiplantae > Streptophyta > Magnoliopsida > Gentianales > Gentianaceae > Gentiana > Gentiana straminea. The sequence continues at coordinate 403,289 of JAVUPR010000422.1, read as the reverse complement.
GAAAAAATATTTGCATTAACCGGAGTGTTTTTCTTATAAACGATCGTAACTTTTGTTATAGAACACCGATCATCAAGATTGTTTCACCAAAGTTCATATTTTTTTTATCTTCATTTTGAGACCTCATTTGATACCTTTTTGACGTAGTATTTGAAAGCCGAATTTAATCGCAGCATTTACACTAACAGAGTATCAGTATCAGTATCATGCTCATTTAAGGCTTAATTCAAGTGACTACTTCAAGACACACATATCTGGCTCATATAAAGCTCATTTAAGGCTTAATTTAAGTGATTAACTATTAAGCCTATGTCAAGTTTATGTGGTTTTGATTGATAAAAGGAATAGCATATATTAACTTGATTAAGGTGTGGTGTTTATAACATGCAGGTTCAGTTCAGGATATGTGTATAAACAATATAAACTTAGATGAACACCAGCTGATATAAACAAAGGATGAACTAGACGATTACAGAAAAATCAATGTTCAGGTACAACAGTTCACATACAAATTAAGATATGCTACATATCAATACAACAGTCAGATTATACAAGAATATGTAGCAGAACATTCCAGCAGACTGTTAACAAACTCAGCAGATTAATAGCATGTACAACAGACTATAGAATTAGTACAATAGGTACATCAGACTAAAAGGTAATACATAGAAGATCAATATAAGTCTGAAACAGTCTGAACTATCAGCCAAATTATAAGAAGGATATTCAAGTTCAAAGAACTAAATTATCATGCCCGGAATTCACAAGGTGCTGAATTACAAGTTCAGTAAGCCTCTTAACTAGGCCTATCTATTACATGATGATACAATGTAGATCAAAAACCTCAGCACGCCAAGGCACACAGTAAGCCTATGAACTAGGCCTATCTATTGCATTAAGACACATAGTATCAGTATCAGTATCAGTATCAGTATCAGTATCAGTATCACAAGGACTCTCCTTTCGGTTTTTTGTTGCAAGGTCTATGTCCCCCAAGTCCTTGATATGATTTAGAATGTCTTCTTGCAGTTCAAGCACACATATTTACTTCTTTTCGGAGTATGTTTCGATACTACTTTTTCTTTAGGATCATTTCTTTTAGGCCTCTTCTTGTTCTTGGGTTCAATCACATTAGGCCACTTGTTCTTGGCTTCATAAACAACTGCATTCTTGAAAAATCCTTCAAAAGACGTATCCGATTCGCCTTTTTCAACACATTCATCCAAATAGTAACCTGGATCAGAGCTTTCTTGCTTCTTAACCTCTGCTTTAGAATCCATTTTATTAGCTTCTGGAGTAACAACTTGAACAAAGGCATATCATCAAACAGTTTCTTTGCGTAACTCAAATCTCCAAATCTGACATGAGCTGAAACAATTGTACTCCAAGAATAACCATCCTTTTCAAGCATCCTGTCAAACACGAGCCTTGATTCAACGAGTCGACCCATATTTGAATAGAATTCAATAAGAGCCGTCTGCACGTAAATATTACTCCATATATACTTTGCAATTTCTACCCTTGAATCCTAGAAAAGCCCTGAATTTCAAATTCCTTGCCATTCAAATCGAAACATTTTCCCTCTTTTTGTCGATTGGAATAGACAGATCTATTCGTTGAAATTGGAGATCCCCTGCAATTTCAGAATAAGAGGACCATATGGGATTTAACTAAAGGAACTTTTCTAAAGAAACATGCGACTGGTAAGCATACATCAGAAGCAATTTGAGTCCAAGAAGAAGAATGAAATTCAGCTACTAGCAGATATTGCAATAGTTGTTAGAATCATAAACTTTTCTTATTAAGAAAACAAACCGGAATTACTTTCATTTTCATTGAAAAAGTTCTTCTTGTCAATGGAAATTATAAAATCATTCAATGATTCCAAATACTCCAAAGACGCTGCTGCATCAGGATTTATGAGCAGCCCCAACTTTGACAAGTTCCTTAAGTGCCTTTGATATCTGATCCTCTGTCATCCCCTCAAGCTGAATCCCCTTCTCGACTCCCATATCATATCTTGCCCAAAGCTGCGGCTCGGTGTTCTTGGCTTCACGGATCAAAATTGGGAGTTTAGGGTTGAGTGTTTTGAGATCCTCGTAATTCTTTTCTATGAAAGATCTGTAGAAGAGCTAGCAGGGGAGGAAAGAGAGAAAAGGATTCGCAGCTCTTTGAGATTCTTGGAGAGATTGCTCCTCCACGCCATTGATTTCAGCGACACGAGAGGAGAGAGAATAGGGGTATATTCGTCCGGTGGAATTTACTTGTCCTTAATGCAACTAAAAAATTGAAGCATGATTAGCACTTAATTAAGAGAGAAAAAGTTGACTAAAAACTAATTTTTCCTAAAGCATGAATAGATTTTATATATATATATATATATATATATATATATATATATATATATATATATGTGTGTGTGTGTGTGTGTGTGTGTTTTATAAAACCATTAAAATAAAACATAAAAACAAAAGATGTAGACAAAGCATGAATAGATTTTCTCATTGATTCATTCTTCACCATATATCCCCTTCATTACAAATATGGGGACTTATATAATACAAGGGAAGAGGAAGGACTTAATATACAATGAATACATGTGATAAATGTTTGTAACTCCTAAGCTTTGTGACTTATAAGGTGTGGTAATGAATATACTAATGAATGAATAATGTAAAGGATTTTTATAATTCATAACTTAAACAATAAATAATATTAAATATATAGAGAGATTGCTATATGTAAATGGACATCCACAATAATAATTTCATCACACTCTTCTTGGGATGTCCATTACAAAATGAATATGCCTCGTCAAAACTTTACTAGGAAAAAATCAGGTGGAAAAAAATCATAGTAAAGAAAAAATAGTACATATTCATTTGTATTTGGATTACTCCACTGATGAAAACATTATTCGTGATCATCGAATCGACGAATGCCAATCAATTTTTCGATGTAGTAGAAACAAATGTTTTTATGAATAAATCGAATGATTTGATAACTTGATCTGAATCAATTGTGTGATATATTTCTCAAAAAAAAAAATTTGTGTGATATATGTTTTCTCCTTTATCTTTTGAAATAGTCTGCCAAATATAATGTGCTATTATAATGCTTCGGCATTTGTATGTTGTTGAATCTGTCTAATAAATTCAAAACAATAATATTGCAACGAGTATTAGTATCAACAAGTATAACACATAAAATTTCGCCAAATTATGGTACTCAGTGTTACAACATATGAGCTGAAGGAAGTGATGAGTGCAAGTCAGCTGAGCAGTGTAGACTCAGCAGACCATCAGAAGACTCAGCAGTCTACTGAGAGTCAATAGAGTACATGTAAATAGAAAAACGGTTACTTTGTTAGAATCTGTTATAACCGTTTGTAACTTACTTATAACTGACACATGAGGTGTATTAAGCTATAAATACTTCATGATCAGTAGCATTGTAACTTAACACTTGAATTATTCCTTGAATAATATTCATCCACATTCTTTCTTTCATTTTCGTTGTATTTCACAACTTCAACATGGTCTCAAAGCAGAACTTGAGTGTTTTTTATGCTTTTCTGTGTTTTCCTATGTTTTTTGAAGAATCTTGAAAGTATTCTTCATATTTTCTAAGTTTTCTCACAGTTTATTGAGAGTGAATTGCGGTTATTCTTTGTGTATTGATCACTTCTTGATCGTTTTTCACCTCTATTGTTGTAAAATGGTGTATTTCTTGAGTTCTTGATAACCATGGCAGCTAAGAAACAAGAGCTGAGCCCATCCAGTCCGTTCTATATCCATCCTAATGATAATCCGTCATTGGTGCTTGTACAACCATTGATGAATGTCAACAATTATAATCCATGGAAAATATGAATGGAGATGGTGCTGATCACCAAGAACAAGATTGGCTTCGTAGACGGCACAATCAAGAGCTTAGAAGCAAATTCAGCAAATTTTCATGCATGAAGATAGTGTGATTGATAAGTCAAACTTATGATACATTTCACTATGATTTTAGCCCCATTTACCATGATTTTAATAGTAATTTTGCATCTTCGGGCATCCATTTTTATTTTCATAAGGATATAATAAGTAGTAATTAGTATTAAAATAAAGTAGTTTTTACAGTATTTTGGGGTCATTAAGACCAGTCTTTAGAAGGCGGGTTTACGCGTGGTATTTTTGACGAGTCATTACAGGATCTTAGGTTGACCAAGCCTCGGGAGAGATGATTTTGATGTTAACAAGACGCGTTTGTACGGTGCGAAGCGTGTACCCGAAGCCACGGAGTTCTTACGAGTCAATTATCTCGGGCATTTCTATTCACAGCTGACTTAAAGCGACATTTGACCCATCTTAGAGGAATAATTCGATTTTGACATCTTCACAAGAGTTGTATATCCTCAAACAAGCTTTCCAACGCATCTTGAATCACTCAAATCGGAGGTCTACACGCAAAGTTATTGTCGATTTACTGAAAACAGTCTAGTACCAAACCACCCGACGGGCCGAACTTCGGGCAGCTCGGCTCGTTGCGTGTTTTTCACCATAAAAACGTGAATTTTCAGCTGCAAACTCATCTTCCCATCCCCCAATGCAGAGCAGACAATCACTGAATCTGGGGTTCACACCAATAATTTATCACAAAGTCACAAATGAATGAAGGGTAGGTCGAATCATTTCCAAACGAGTCATACGTGCTACATTATCACTTTGACCGTTATGTTGTCTAACCTTAGATTTTATTTCTTTTGTTTTCTCTTTTTGTGGCATTTAGGTGGTGAGTTGTGGCGTGACACCATGGCTCACCTTAGTTTTAAAGTTCATATTTTATATTTTGACTAAACCAAACGTGCTAGTGATTTTGGTAGTTAACTGGCATCCTTGTGGGAAACGACATTGCTCACATCTCTAAACTAAAATTGACCCAGTGCACTTGCCGATAATATTGGACACTTAGAAAAGGTCGATCAGTGATACAATAGTGAAGTCATGGATTTTGAATTCTGTTGAGAACACCATTGCACAAAGTTTAATATACTTCAAGAGTGCACATGCAGTCTGGAAAAATCTTGCTGCTAGATTTCTAATGTGGATGCATTGATGCTTTCAGATCTTCTTGAAGAGATGCATCTACTAAAACAGGGTACTGATTCTGTCAATCAGTGTTTTACAAAGTTAATGGTTCTATGTGAATAAATAAAGACAATCAGGCCCATGCCGGTGTGTTCTTGTGATCCTCAATGTCACTGCAATGTAGTCAATACTTTGGTGGATCATATGGAAACTGAACATGTCATGAAATTCCTTAAAGGTTTGAGAGATGAGTTTGAGCCTATGGTTTCTCAGACAATGTTGATGGTGCTGATGACAGTTAAAATAGTCTATTCTACGGCATCAATATTCTACCCATTATGAGCTAAAAATAGTTGTTTCGACCTATGAATATGAACCATTTATGTTGAATGTCATATGCCGGGTTCGTGAGTCGAGAAATCTGCACTTAGCGTTTATTTTCCTGTTTTAAAGTTATTTCGTGCGTTATTTGATGATTTTCAGGATACGGAATATTGGGCTGAGCATGATGGACGAATCTGGAGTGGTCTGAACGAAAAGAATGGGCCTAGGGTGATCTAGAAGCATCCAAGTTAAGTCGGTTGAAGAAAAAAAAAGACAGAATTACCCCCGGTAACCCGGGAGGTGGTGCCGACTTACCGAGGTCCCATAAGCTTCCGAAACGCGTTTTCTTGGACGAGGGGTCGAACTAGTTGTTCCTAAGTCGGTTTAGATAGCTATAAATAAGAGGCTTCGCCTCAGAACACAAGTGTACAATTTTCAAAACAAATATTATGCAATAAAAGTTCATAGTTCATTATTTTATTTATTTTATGAGTTCTGGTCGGAGAGACGACGGAGTCGCTGTTGGATGTAATATCGCCGGACGGATCTAGATCCGCCCGATTACGCAGCGGAATAATAAGGATCACAATCAATACAAATTAAAACATATAAATAAATAGATCTAAACTACAAGAAGGTTGGATCTACTTACCAATCGAAAAATTAGATCCGAAGATTGAGAAGCCGAGATCCAAATAGTTGAGATGCCACAGTCTTCCAATGTGTATCTCCAAGCAACAACCGGTGGATGTTGATCCTTGATGCTTGACCTCCTTGATATGCTACCCGGAAAATCCCGAAGATTTTCCCAACTCGAAACCCTAAGCTTGGCCGAAAATTCCAAGCTTATTTTGTGTGTATATGCGTGTATTATGTGTTAATAAAAGGCTTAGGAGAACTCTCTTTATATAGGAGAGAAATCATTGTCCTCCAAGGATTTAATAATTAATTAAATAATCAATCATAATAATCCTTTATTAAATATAAGATAAATCTAATATATTCTAAAACTAATTTAGATATATATAATAGATAATATCTAATATCTCCCGATTAATTATTTAACAAAAAAACAATTAATCACACGACATGTAATTATCCAAGAAAACTAATTTCTTTCTAATTACAACATGTATACCACGCCAATCACCCCTAAAATTAGGGTTTCACACGCCACACTCAATTATAGGCCGAGTCCACGAAAAATGTCTTTTCCATGTATTTAATTATTTAGCCCACTAAATAATTATTCGCACATCAATTGAATAGTCCAACTACTTAATTATTATTGAGGCCCAACGTCAAGAAACATATGCATGTTAGGAGCCACATCGGGGACCATAGACCTATAACCAGTAGCTATAATAAATTAAATAAAATTATTCATCGAACATAACAATTCTTATTCAATCTATTAATTCCTGGATTACGCCACCATAAGCCCGAAACTGAACTCTATCGATTATAGATATATACTTACACTCTAATCATTGAGTAAAAGCGTCCATTGATATAATCATTACATACGGATAAATCCTCCATAGACTGTTCGTTTTGATCCGGGATATCTTCGTAAACCCTTATCAAAACATCTTATCATTATTTACCATTAATCCCCTAGTGATCAATTAGTTCATAACTAATATAATATGAACTGGGCCCATCGATCAGTTTCTAGGATTAACAAATAAGGGATCTCCGTCCGTCTACTTCCCGCGGAAGGAATGGATTCCATATCTCGCGAAGTCACGGACTACTCACTCATTCCAGAATAGTGCCAACGAGAAGTGTTCAGATCACATGTATCCAAGTGATCCTTAACTAACACATCAAACCCTACTTTGAACCAAGCGGTAAACTGTGATCACATCAGGATTGAGATTAATCCATATATGATCATCTTGTGATTCGATAATATTTCTCGATCACGGAATTATATCGAGAATTCAAATCAAATCGGTCCAGTCCTATATGATAGACATCATATATAAATGCCCCACTAGGTGCCCTATACCGGTGGTCCAGATAAGACGGTCACACCATTAAGTGTTCTGGGCTCAATATTGGTATATTATTCATGAGACCCATACTCCGATTAAATTTACCACGGACTAACTAGTTTTAAGCATATCATCACTAACTCAATCCTCGTGTGTAATCTATATACTGAGTTATGTGATTACATACCGATATACTAAGGGTTTTCAGCAGTGTATTAATATAAGCATAAATGCAAATATTAAGATGAATTATAAATCCTGTCAAAAACAATTACAGAAATTGTCTTTCGGGCACTCACCTAACAGTCTCCGCCTAGGGAGAGATCCGAAGGAGATCTACGCTCGTCTTCGAGGGTATGATTTTCTGTCTTTTCCAAGATGTAGATCTATTGTCGTTATATTCGACTAGTAAGTTTTAATTATTTATTTAGTTTAATTATGTAGTAGTTAGTTAATTTTACCCCATTTGTTATAGATCTGATTCGTTGGTGAAGAAATCATTAAATAGTAGTTGCGTTCTTCAGATCTGCGACGGTCTATATCGCTAGATTTGAATACCTAGTAAATTACTAATTCATGATAATCGGCGGCAGCTATGTTGATCGATAAATTTAATTTACATGTTTTTAGCCTGATCAACTATTTGTATGTTATTGTAAATTAACATGAAGGACTGTTAGTGAAGTGTTAATTAGGACATTATCTTGATGGACCCTAGGAACGTGCTGGTCAATGTCGACAGCTGTCTAGGCGGGTTTGCGGTATGAATTAGCGCTCAATATCGACAACTCTAGTTCTTTATGCGTATGGACTATTACGGACCAATTAAGGAAGGTAGCTTGCGTATAGATTATCTACTACCATTGTCAGAGTAGATAGGAGTTGTACCCGTAGCTGAACAATGAATAAATTCACCGATGGGGAGGACTGTTGCATGTGTGGGCGGGAATAACTAATTACTCATAATTGAACTAGTACATTAGAAACTTTAGTTTGCTTCGTTGAACTTGCATAATATTGCTATTTGATTGTTACCAGATTTACTACTATCTATATTATAGTTGGTCGTAGACCATTATCGTGAAGAGCTCAATCTTGATAATTAAACGTTCTTACGAGTCTCTGTGGGATTCGACCTTGACTTGCCGGTACTCTACTATGATAGACCTAGTCCTATTGCTATTATCTGCCTTGCACGCGATCAGGTTCCATTCCCAGAGATCCATGATACCTTTGCAATGACCATCAAGTTTGAGAGACAAAAGTTGTACGTGGCAAATAAGGCCAAGAACCAAGATTCCTTGATTCTGCTTTCTTAAAAGAACGGACAAGGGCAACATCAGGCAGTCAGCAGACCATGATCTGTGCCTGCTGCCAACTTTTAGGCCTAAGAATCCTAAGAAGGTTCAATGTAGTTTCTATGGTTTCAATGGTCATACTGAAGAAACTTGCTACACTAAGCATGGTTATCCACAATCAAAAAAGGATAACTTGGTGGAAGAAGAACTCTTAGCAGAAGAAGATCAGTCCTAGAATATGTTTGATGGACCAGGGTTCCTTATTCTTACTGCGTAGCAACTGGAGAAGTTGATGGCTCTGCTGAGTTCTGATCCCTCCAGGCATGTAGGGTTTGTTGTTGGGCAGGCTAATGTAGTAACCGGCCAACTTTCACCCACTGTAGGGATATGTGACTTAAATTTAGCGAGATCTATACAATAGATCTTGGACGCTGGTGCCACATATCACATTGTAGGCTCCTTAGAAATGTTAAGTAATCCCAAACCTTCATCTGGTATAAAAATAGGATTACCTAATGGGAATTATGTTTTTGTCACACATATAGGACAAATGAGGGTGAACTCTCAACTAGTCTTACATGCTGTGTTTTGTATTCCTGGTTTTAAGGATAACATTTTTTCTTTACCTTCTTTGATTAACCATTCCAAAGGTGCAACTGTTTTTTCTGCTAACAAGTGTGTTTTGCAGGAAAAGAACAAGAAAGTGATTGGTTCAGCTGCGTTGCAAAGATGACTCTATGTTATAGATCAACCAGTCAAGATTTATGCTGTTAATGCTGTAGAAAATAATACTTTGTCTGATAAAATAGATGATTCCCTTTTATGTCATTATAGACCAGGACATCTACCAGATAAGAGACTGCAAGTTATCAGTTCTCAGTCTGCTGATGTTAAATTTTGTGACCATAGTATTTTTTTTATGTTTGTCCTATGGCAAAACTAAATAAAAATTCTTTTCCCTTAAGTACTAATAATGTGAATGCTATTTTTGATCTTGTTCATATGGATATTTGGGATCCGTTGAGGCACCATACTATGAATGGACAACAATATTTTCTGACTATTGTGGATTATTACTCTAGATTTACTTGGGTTTTTCTCATGAGGCACAAGTCTGAAGCCTCTGAACTTGTTAAATATTTTGATAAATTTGTATCTACTCAGTTTAATAAAGTTATTAAAGTGATTAGGCCTGACAATGGAGCTAAGTTCCAGGTCACAACTTTCTATGATCAGCATGGCATTATACATCAGACATCTTGTGTCAGCACACCTGAACAAAATGTTATTTTAGAAAGGTTACATCAGCATCTGCTGAATGTTGCCAGGGGTCTGAGATTTCAGAGTAACTTACCCATTGAATATTGGGGTTTCTATATTTTACATGCTGTAAAATTGATCAGTGCTACACCCACACCACTGTTGTAGGAAAGCATTCCTCATGAAGTGCTTTATGGTAACAAAACCATACTACTCTGTATTCAAAGTTTTTGGTTGCTTAGTATTTTTTTTTTTGCACACTTCAGTAGTATAGAACAAAGTTTGACTCCAGATGTAGGACTTGTGTCTATCTTCGAAATTCAAACACTTCCAAGGGTGCTATACTCCTGGACATCACCAACAATGATATATTTGTTGCTAAAAACACTCAATTTCATGAAACTTACTTTTTTTTGGTTAAATGTAAATATATTAAACCAAGGTATGCAAACTACAAGATCTACATCCTAAATAGAAGAACTAGTCTAGTATCTACAAAATGTTGAGAAGAGGTTAGATTTGTTGATTTCAAGCAGCATAAGACCTCTGAGGTTAAATGCTACCAGAAACAACATCCACTAAACCCCTATCAACACTCAAAAACTGCAAAAAGGGGTATGAGAGCATAACTCACAGAGCCTGTCCCTTGGTGTGTAGAGAAAGAAAATTATCTCAAACAGTCACCAACAAATACAAAAAGACAACACAAAAGATGTACAAGACCCTAACATCATGGGGTAAAAGTGTACAAAGGGAAAGCAGCCTGCATTATATAACAGATGTGAGTCTTAATACAATGTAGGATATCTGGTATCTTCATCAAAATGCCTTCAAATCTTCTCTTGTTTCTCATATGCCAAAGCCAATAGACCACAACAGAGATGGAAGCAGATCTGGCCACATTTCCAAAAGAAGTCCCCTTACACTTGGTCCCAAGCCATCTAACAGAACCAACAACAGTCTCTAAAGTCCTACTAATGCCAAGCAATATTCTGATTTATCCCCAGACCATATAAGAAGTAGGGCACTAGAAAAACAGATGGGAAGCAGATTCATTCACCAGTCCACACAGAGAGCAAGTCTTGTCTTCAAACATCAGCCTGTCAGTAGTAAGCAGGTTTTCAAAGCCATCCACAGCATAAAACAGTGTTTATGAGTAACTCTAGGGTTCCAAACTGTCTTGCACCACCAAACTTTTGTTCCTTTTCTCTTGAAGAAATCATATGCTAGCCTAGGGCAAATTCTTGAACCAGAGCACCAAGACTTCATAAGATCCACAACAGCATGAAGAGAGCCAGAAGCAGCCAGAATCCTATCCCTGATTCTAAAAAGAGCCTTGATCAAGGCAGAATCTCCCTGCTTGACCTGATAATCCCAGATATCAGTAGCCTTCAGGTATTCATCACCTATCCATTTGACCCACAGACAATCCTTTTTGCATTGGAAGTTCCACAGGATTTTGCAAAGTAGAGCTAAGTTCCAAGCATCCAACTGAAATATCCCTAGGCCTCCTTCATTTTTGGGAACACAAACCTCATCCCAGCCAACCAAGGACTTTCTAACATAATCACAAGATCCCCCCCACATGAATCTCCTACTAAGCTGGTCCAGTTTTAATTTGACACTGCCAATGATGGGGAAAATGCCTAACCAGAAACAGTGTACCCCTTGAATAACAGAGAGAATAAGCTGCAACCTCCCAGCATAAGACAGGGTAGCCCCTTTCCAACCACAAAAATAATTTCTCAAAGAAGTAAACAGTGGATCATAATGAACAACATTCAGTCTAACAGCACACAGAGGAATACCAAGGTATCTAATAGGTAAAAAACCTTCCTTTAAACCAGTGATATCAAGCAAATCATCCTTTTTGTCATCACTTAAACCAGCACAAAACATTTCTGATTTCAAAAGATTAACAGTCAAACCAGAACAGTCACCAAAGGAAGTCAAACAACTCATCAATAAGGTGATAGAAATAGGATCCCCTCTAGCAAAAAGCATCAAGTCATCAGCAAATGCAAGGTGATTAATTTTCAAGTTATGGCAACCAGCATGAAAATTAAACTCAGAATCCTCACCAAGAATCCTAAGCATTCTGGAAAAGTAATCCATTCCAATAACAAACAGAAAGGGTGAGATAGGATCACCTTGTCTCAAACCTCTTTTTCCAGGGAAGAATCCCTTCAACTCACCATTGATAGATAGAGAGTAAGAAGTAGTGGTGACACAAACCATTATCCACCTCACAAACCTGTCAGGAAAACCAAAGCCCCTCAGAACAGCCTCTAAAAAAGACCAGTGAACAGAGTCAAAAGCCTTCTTGATATCCACTTTAATCAAACATCTAGGGGGCCCCTTTTCACTCCATAATGCCTGATCAACTCCTGACACAGGAAAATGTTGTCTGACATAGCCCTACCATCTACAAAACCTGCCTGAGCCTCATCAATAAGATCAGGAAGGCAGGAAGAAAGCCTGGAAGCAAGAATTTTAGAGATCACCTTATAAGTAACATTACAACAGGAGATAGGCCTAAAGTCACCAACAGAAGCAGCATGAGTAGATTTAGGAATCAAAGCTATGACTGCATGATTTATCTGTTTGAGCAAAGCATCATTTTGAAAGAATTCCAGCACAATATTAGTGAAGCCTTCACCAACAATATCCCAAGATTTTTTGAAAAAACCAGCAGAGAATCCATCTGGACCAGGGGACTTATCATCAGAGAATGAGAACAAGGCATCCTTGACCTCAATAGTAGTAACATCCCTCAGTAAATGGTCAGAGACAGCAACTGGAACCTTAGGACCAGCATTGACCACATCATCATCAACTGGAACAGCAGAAGCCTGTGTCCCCAAAAGAGCAGTATAGAAATCCACAAAAGCTTCTCCCACCTAGTCATAAGAAGTAGTAAAAGAGCCATCAGCAAGTTTAATAGAGGAAATGTGCCCCCTGGCATTATTCCTCTTAACCATAGAGTGGAAGAATTTAGACCCCCTGTCACTAAGTTTCAAATAAACTCCTTTAGCTTTCTGAGATAAGAAAGAAGCCTCAGCAGCCTCCAAGCCAATACAGATCCTCTTCTGATGCCTAATTTGAGAAGCCAAAAAATCAGAGGGCCCCAAATTATACTGAGACTGGAGAATACCAAGCAGATTCTGAGCATTTTCAGACCTAACTGAAATGTGAGCAAAATGTTTCTTATTCAAGACCCTAAGAGGTTCTTTGAGTCTTTTTAACCTTTTACACAATTGGTACATAGTAGTACCAGTAATATCTTGCCCCCAACTCTGTGCCAAGATGTCAGTATAACTTTCATGCTGCAACCACATATTAAAGAATTTAAAAGGCTTCTTTCTAGGCACACAATCAGTAGAAAGGGTAATTCTGCAAGGTGAATGGTCAGAATGATGGCCAGGAGGGTCAAAAAAAGCCAGAGCATCCATCTTCCAGTCATACCAAGTAGCATTAACAAAAACTCTGTCAATCCTTGTGAAAACACCAGCAGCATTCCAGGTGAAGAATTCTCCAGAGGAGTTTAGGTCTGAAAGATTAGCATCCAGACAACAATCAACACCATCTTGCATTTTATACTCAGAAGGCACATTCCCATTCAACTTGTCCTCCACAGAAAGCACTGCATTAAAATCACCCAAAACCATCCAAGGCAAGGTGGAAAAAACACTCAGCTCCCTAATTCTGTCCCACAAAGGCCTCCTATCCCCAATAGTGTGCAAACCATAGACAAAAGTGATAAGAAAACAGTCTCCAGAGACTAAAATCCTCACCTTGCAATGTATCCACTGAACATCCACCTCCAAGATCTCCACCTCCAAAAAAACAGGATCCCAGATCAGAAGTATCCTCTTTCGAAAATGTACATCAAAATTGTCCACAAACTTCCAAGTAGGAATTTTCTTAGCAAGAAAGTGATCATAACTTTTTTGAGACAACTTTGTCTCAAGGATTCCAAATAAGGAAATCTGGTGCTGCCTAAGAAAACTGACAACATCAGATTGTTTAACAGCCTTATTGAACCCTCTAACATTCCAAACCCGTATCATTTTTGCCTACCTAGAGGTGATCTACCTCTAGAGACACTTTCATTTCTGTTTTTTTCATTTCCAGTAACATCAAGGGTGTTATGCCTTTTGTTTTTCTTTTTCTTCTTTGATTTCTTAGATCCAGAAGCAGCAGTACCATCTCTTTTAGCCAGATCTTCATCCTCAACCTCATCTGCCCAAATTCTATTTTTATCAGGAGACAAAACATCAAAAGTATTAGCAACTGGAGTAGCAGGTTTCTCTACATCTTTTCCAGTAATAGTAGAGGCCACATTCTTTCCTTTATCAATCTCAGAGGGTGCTGCACCAGAAGGTGGCACAACACCTGCACCATCAGCCATATTCCCAGTAGGGGCCTTATCATCTTTTCCATCATCTTCAAGTATAATCACTTTCTTCTTCTTTGAAGGGTTAGGTTTGGAAACCCTAGGTTTTTTTTACCTTGCCACATACAAAGAAGGGACCTCAGTCTTAGAATCATCATGTCCATCCTCAGTATACCCTAGCTTGTTACATGTTTTGCAGAACTTAGGCATTTCTTCATAAAGAACAGGCTGCCTTAAGACCTTTCCATCATGCATAGTTATAGGAATGACAGATGGCAGAGGCATCTTTAAGTCAATTTCTATAAGACACCTTGCAAAACTTGAAACTTTTCTGGCAGCAGTGACCTTATCAGTGTACTGTGGGCTTCCAAGAAAGGAACAAATCTTACTCAATGCTCTATCCTTCCATAGCCTTAGTGGAAGATTGGGCAGCTGGATCCATACAGGAACCAAAGTACAAGCATCCTTACTAAAATTGAACAAAACAGACATCTTTTTTAAGAGCAAAGGCTTACCAAAAGCATAGAAAGGTCCAGCATGCAATACCTCAGTAAGGTCAGATTCTTGTTCAAACAGAAACACTATCCACCCAGAGTTATGGTAATGATATTTGCATTTCCTTGGCCAAGCATTCACAATTTTTTGTACAGCATCTCTTCCTGGAAATTTGGAGGGAAAGATGCCAATAAGACTCAACTTTTCCATACTATCATCGTTTAAATCTTCCTCTTCCAAAAACACGATTCGGATTTACACATCCACATGATCTCGTCAAGAGAACAACATCATCAGAAGGCTCTCTATTCTTCTTCACCATTTGAACCCAAGAAGCAACATCATCCACTGCCTTTCCAGCATTTTTCCCCAAAAAAACTTCAGTAGGGGTATCAATATGCTTAGTAACAGAATCCACCTCAAACTGAGTCCCCTGTTCTATCACACCTCCAGATCCTAAAGTGTCAGTAACACCTTCAGAAACAAGCTCTGTAACTGAAGAACCATGCTCTTTCACTACAACTTCAGAAACATGCTCTACAGATGCAGGAACCTGCCCAACAGGTGCACTGGCACTCTCAAGTGTCTTTTCAAACACACCACAAATATTTAAACTATCAGTTGAAACAATATCAGCCTGTTTTTCAACTTCTAACAGCTCTGAAGAGTTGGAATAGCTGCCATATCACCATCGGCCAAAACAGACTTCTTTTTTGAATTAGCAGCAGCAGGTGTAACTAACTTTCCAGATTTTAACCTCATAACTTCATAAACTCTAGGATTACAGCATTTAGAAGCTGGTTCCTTTAATTCCACTTTTACAGAATCAGCTCCAGGGGTAGGTTCAACAGCAGCAGTTTGAACAGTAACATGGAGATTTGTCAATGGAAGATTATCCACAGCACTCTGAGCTTCAATAGGAGTTGCAGGAAGAGCAACAGAGGCATTAGGAGCTGTTGGAACCCGTGATACAAAAGAAGACTCAGTTTCATCAGGATCCGACTCATGAACAGTGCCATCTTCAAAAGTTTTCTTGGATTTTCGACCCATGGCTCAAAACAGAGTCTCTAAATTCAGGAGTGTAAAATAAAGGTAACAAGAAAGCAAAAAACAAGAGCAAAAACACTGCAAAAGAAAGGATTTGGAAGGATCATTCTTGGAGAAGAAGGAGCCGGCTGAGAGAAAGCATCTCTCTAAAATCCACTAGACACTTGGTAACAAGAGCATTTCATGAAACTTACTTCCCTTTATTTCAGTAGGTTCTAGGCAAGGCCAGATATCTTTCTGATATTCCAGTCCCATTGCCAGTCATGGACAGCTTTGATGATCTGCTAAATGAGTCAGCAGTGCAGTCCAGCACAGGACCAGATATAACTGAGGTTTCAAATGAAATAACTGCACCTGCACCTGCACATGCTCATTTGAGAAGATCAACAAGGATCAGAAAAATACCATCCTTTTATCAAGGTGGTGATCATACAATTCAACAGAATCCACATCTGCTGAGTGAAGTGATGAATCTAGAACAACTCTTAGCAGAGTATGCAAGATATGTCATGCTATTGATGTTGTTAAAGAACCTAAGACTTATAACCAAGCCATCAAGCATGATGAGTGGAAAGAAGCCATGCAAAAGGAGATTGAAGCTTTACAGACCACTCACACTTGGGAATTAGTTAATCTACCACCGGGAAAGAAGCCTCCTTGGTGCAAATGGGTATATAAAGTAAAATATAATCCTGATGGCCCAGTAGAAAGATACAAAGTCAGATCAGTGGCAAAAGGGTACACTCAGACATATGGCATTGACTATCAAGAGACATTTTCCCCTGTTGTCAAAATTACAACAGCCAGGGCTTTGCTACGGCAACAACTAATATTTGGCATCTTCATGAGATGGATGCTAATACAACCTTCTTGCATGGTGAACTGCAGGAACAAGTGTATATGCAACTACCCCAAGGTTTTGCACTAGACAAACCGAATCAAGTTTGCATATTAATGAAATCCTTATATGGTTTGAAACAAGCCAACAGACAATGGAATTGTAAGTTGGCTGAGTGTTTAATAGCACAATGCTTTGTCCAGTGAAAGAATGATCACAGTTTGTTCACCAAAGGTTCAGGACAATCTTTTATTGCTTTATGTAGATAATATAATAGCAGCAAGTCCTGATGGTCAGTTGATTCAGCAAGTGAAAGATGCTTTGCATCATCACTTCACCATTAAAGACCTTGGAAAATTGAGACATTTCTTGGGCATTGAGGCTGCTAGAACCCCTGCAAGCATTTCCATTTCTCAAAGGAAATACACACTAAACCTTCTAGAAGAATATGAGTTTATGGGAGTTAGGGGTGTACATGGTTCAGTTTGGATCGGTAAATGTTCGTAACCGAACCGAAATTTTCGGTTAATTGACAATCTGAACCGAAACCGAACCGTTTGTAAAAGAAAACCGAACCAAACCGAAATAACCGGTTCAGTTTGGTCGGTTAACCGAAAAACTGAAATAAAATCAAATGTAAATAATTAGAGATAACCGAATTGAACGAAACCGAAATAACCAGTTGATTAACCGAAATAACCTAATTTCATCCAAATTATACAATTACAACAATTTGATTCACTATATGGTTATAAACGGTTTGGTTTTTCTATTTGGTATCGGCTCGGATATAAACGGTTTGGTTTTCGGTTCGGTTTTTTGTTCGGTTCGGTTTCGGATAATTTACTGCACTAACCGTAACTGATACGAAAATTTTGGTTTTTCTATTTTGAAAACCGAAAACCGAACCGTAGCACTTATTAACCGAACCAAACCGAGCTGAATTACCCCGGTTTGGTTTTCGGATTATCCATATCCGTGTACACCCCTACTGGGAGCTAAACCTTCCAAGACACCTATAAAGTCCAAGCAGACTTTGCAACATGGGGATTGACCACTATTAGATGATAACACCACATACTGATCTTTGGTGGGCAAGTTGACTTATCTTACCTTCACCAGACCAGACATAGCTTTTACAATCCAGCAGTTGATTCAATTTTTAGATACTCCCACAGAAAATCACATGAAAGCAGCTCATACATTGCTTAGGTATTTGAAAGGTAATCCAGAGCAAGGCATTTAATTAATTCGCAGTTGAGAACAACCTTGTTTTGAAAGGTTTTACAGACAGTGATTGGGCTGGTTTTCCTGAAACCAAAAAAATCAGTATCAGGCTACATGATGTTCTTATGGGGGTCTTCAATATGTTGGAAAGCTGAGAGACAGACATCTATAGCCAGTAGTTCCTCAGAAGCTGAATACAGGGCTATGGCCAATGCAGTTTGTGAGCTACATTGGCTAGTTTATATCCTACAAGATCTAAAGATTCTTGTTCAATTGCCTGCTATGCTTTTTTGTGATAATGCAAGTGCTATGCACATTGGTCACAATCCAGTTTTTCATGAAAAGACCACACACATTGAGATTGATTGTCATGTGAGACAAAGTCAAATCTGGACTTGGCAAGTTGCTTCCGAGCTTAATACCAAAAAAAAAGGTTGCTAATATTCTCACCAAAGCTTTATATGCACCCATCTTTTCATATCGCCGGACAAGTTAGTCCGAAGGAAGTGCTTAGTGCAAGCCGATCATGTACCACTCTTAGCTTGAGGGGGTGTTACAGTATATGAGCTGAAGGAAATGATGAGTACATTTCAGCTGAGTAGTGTAGACTCAACAGACCATCAGAAGACTCAACTGTCCGTTGAGAGTCAGCTGAGTACATGCAAATATAAAAACTCTTATTAAAATCTGTTATAACTTATAACCAATTGTAACTTACTTATAACTGACTCATGAGGTGTATGAAGCTATAAATACCCATGAACAGTAGCATTGTAACTTAACACTTGAATTATTGCTTGAATAATATTCTTCCGCATTAATTCTTTCATTTTCGTTGTATTTCACAACTTCAACGCTCATGACAAAAAATACCTGTTAGGAACATTTTATTATGTTTTGATGATGGCCATACTAGCTGTTATAGCAAGCTTGAAATAAGTTAGAAATTCTCTGTATAAGTCTTTACTTAGAGTCTGACATATTGTATAAGTTAAGTCAGACAAGTATTGTACTAGTTGGTAGGACGTACGGAAAAGTAAAGCAGACATTCGGCAGAGTGAGGACAGCCAAGCACCAGCAGAGAAGCAGTGAAGACTTAATGGTATGACTTATAACCAAGGAAGTCTGTGATGACCTTGGATAAGTCTAAGTATATTTCAAGTGATGAAATTCAATGTTCAAATATGGTGTACACCGATCTCACCCAAATCAATGATCAGTGAAGTACAAAGATTCTCTTTAAAACAGAAGTGATGAAGGAAACAGTGAATCGGCAGAGTAAACTGACTTTCGGCAAAGTGAAGGCAATAACGGTGAAGGAAGATCTAAACGACAAAGTCAGATGGATCACTCGACCGTTCAAAGAACGGCGAAGTAATCCTTATCAGAACAGAATGGAAAAATGATTCAGAGGATCATGCATTTAATGCACAATCAATAGAGGATCATTCAAGGACGGATTTTCTGCTATACATTTGAAGGAAAAATCCGATCACTGAAATCAAGGAGAATATAATTAAGGGGGAATCAAGAATAAAATCAAAGATTATTCCCCTCATAAATATAGCCAACGGACGGAATTTCAAATTAAGGGATACTCAAGGCTATAAATAGAAGGCATTGACAGACAGATAAAAATAACGATCAGAAAAAGAAAATCAAGCAGAAACTCTGTCAAATTGAAAAGCCTTCTCTCTGAACTTACAAGGTTTGATTTAGAGATCAACTCAGACACCAGAACTACAATTTCATATCCAGCACTGAGATTGATCAATCAAGTTTGTGAATCTCATTCACAATAAACTGGAAGCAACTGAATCGAAGTCATCGAGAAGGAGTTGTGCTTGTGATAGCCTGCTGAAGGATTTGATCTCAATGAGCAGTGAAACAGACTGAATCACTGAAGCAGTTGCAGTCAAGGAGTGATAGTCTTGTAGATTGTGAAGCTTGGGAAGCCAAGGACAATCATACTATTGTATCTGTGAAAACAATAGTGAATTCCTCCAATCATCACAAGAGAAGAGTGGATTAAGGGATTACACCACCCTGAACCACTATAAGCCTTATGTCAATTTACTTTCTGCAATTTACTTCACTGCATTCATTTAAATTACCTAGATTATAATCTATATCTGTGACCGTTTAAATTACTTTGAAACAACATAGTAAGAAGGGACTTATCCGCTGCCCAAAAGCTTTTAAACACAAGAAAAGTTTTTGAAACTCCACTATAGTCATTCACCCCCCCTCTGACTATAGTTTTACTCTTCTCTGGGACCAACAATTGGTAGCAGAGCATTGTTCCTAGTATCAGAACCTGTTCAGATCTAATTTCTGGTAACAAGGAGATCACATATTTTCAAAGTAGTTTTCAAATCTGAGCTTTCTATTCATTCACATATAAACCTATTACTTATGCTTATGGATTCCTCAAACTTTATGTCAAAAGTACCTGTTTTCAATGTTAATAATTTTGATGAATATAAAATAAGAATGTTGTCTCATCCTGCAGCAACTCATGAGGAGATGCCGGACGTAATCAATGATGGACCAATCATGATCATGACTATGGTATCCACAGGAACAGATCAAGGAAAGGAGATAGACAAACCTAAGAAAGATTGGACCAAGGATGACAGGAGAAGAGCAAATCTAGACTTTGTTGCAAAAGATATGATTTTGAAGACTCTACATAGCAACATGTTCATGAGAATCAAAGATTGCAAAACAAAGAAAGGAGATGTGGGACAAGCTAGCATTGATAAATGAAGGATCCGAAGCGCTTAAAGAAAACAAATTATCTCATTTGCAAAACGAAAATTTGAAAATTTCAAAATGAAGACCGGTGAATCTATTGATCAAATGGACAACGAGATTCTCCAAAGATCATCGTGAATCGCAACGCTTGGACACACGTATCCCCGAGAAAGAAGTATGCTTAAAGATCTTGAGAGGCTTACCTGAAAGATGGAAGATCTAACATCAGTAATCAGAGGAACCACAAACCTTGCAAGCACTGACACTCTGACACTGATGTCCTAACTTAAAGCTCATGAATTCGAATTGAACGGTGAAGATGGTGCTCCGGCAGAGACACAAAAAGCCACTGCACTGATTGCACCCCAGCAAAGTAACTTTGCTGATTGTATCGACAAAGAGACACATGAACTTAAAGAACAGTAGCTTTATTAGTTAAACGTTTTGACAGGTTTAGCAAAAAGAAGCCATTCAAAGGAAATTCATCATCAAACAAGAGGTCAAGCTTAAACAAAGACATGAAAAAGAAAGATGATGAATATAGATGTTTCAACTGCAACAAGAAAAGTCACTTCAAGGCTGATTGTCCTGAAGAAAATGATAAAGATGATGAAAAGAGGAAATACAAAGCATCTGAAAAGAGGAAAGGCAAGAAAGCACTCAAGGCTGAATCTAGCAGTGAAAAGAATGAAGAATCATCTGATAATAACTCAGATAACAGTGATGAAGAAGACAGCTCAGACAATTAAAAAGCATGTATATGCCTCATGACCAAAGAACTAGATGTAGACGAATGTGATAGCTCAGACATTGAGAATACAAGCCTATGTCTAATGGCCAAAGAATCCGATGAAACTGAGGTAACATCTAGCTCTTACTCTTCATCAAATGCATCCACATCTAACACTGCACAATATTCTATTCTCCCTTTAGATCCAGCAGACCTAGTCCAAAATCTCATGACTAAATTTGATGAAATTGAAATGAATCATGAAATTCTGGAAAAGGAATGCAAGGATCTAAGAAAGGAAAATAAAAGATTAAAGAAAGAACTGGATAAAGCAAAAGCTGAACTAACTAGTAAGGAGATCTACTCAAATGATCAACAAATAGCAGAGGTTCATACATCTGTTGTTGACAGATCAGTTGAGAAAATCCCCCTACCAGTTAAGATAACAAATGAACCAGTTTATAAACCCTCAAAAAGGTTTGGATCCAGATCTGGTCTTGGCTACAACAGTCAGGATGAGGGTAGAAACAATGGCCAACACAATTCTGAATCCAGGATCAACATTGAATCAAAATTTAGAAAGGGACAGACCATGGTCTCAACCACTCATCCTGTACCGGTGAAGCCAAAACCCAGTGCAGTAAAACAGCAGACTAAATCATCAATCAAGTCAATCAACAACAAGGACTTTCTGAAAGGTAAATGAAGACTTTATCCTTCAGAGGATGATTGGAATGTTGCACCTCCAAAATACAAGAAGAAACCATTCCATAATATGCATCATGTGCTTAAGAAAAATCAAACTAGGTATACTCCTAAACACATGAAGCAAGTCAGGTTTCCCACTGCATATTGGAGAGTGAAGAAGGATGCAAATGCACCAAAAAGTAGAGAAAAGTATCAGAATAACTTCAGTAGAAATACTAGAAGCTATTCTGCCATGCCTTATATATATGAAGTTGATGACTTTAACTATCCAAAAAGAAGATCATTTGGATATACACTTGGAATAGGAGGCATGACTGCTAACTGGCATGGACCCAAACAGTGTTGGGTACCTAAACTTAATTAATTTGTTTTGCAGGATGTCTGGTACATAGACAATGGATGTTCCAGACACATGACAGGAAACAAGAGATGTCTCACTGATTTTAAGGCTTTTGATGGACCCAAAGTCACATTTGGAGGCAAAGAAAACCCTGGCAAGATTAAGGGGGAATGCACAATGCTCAAGAACAATCTGAAGATCCAAAATATGGCATATGTCAAGGGACTTAATTTCAATCTGATGAGCATTAGTCAATTTTGTGACAAAGGCTACAATGTGCACTTCAGCAAGGAATGATGCAAAGTCATTCACAGCCAAACCAACACAGTAGTACTTGAAGGTAGAAGAAAAGATAACATGTATGTGGTGGATTGAAAAACAGCCAAGGCAGAAACATGTTTGTTTGTCAAAAACAAACAATCAACTAGCTGGTTATGGCATAGAAGACTAAATCATCTAAATTTCAAGAGCATCAACAAATTATCAAAGAACAAGTTAGTTGAAGGCCCGCCGAGATCACATTCAAGAAAGAAAGTCTATGTGATGCATGTCGAAAGGGAAACAAATCAAAAGTTATTTCAAGTCAAAACCCTATCAATCAACAACCGAATTCTACATCCGTTGCATATGGACTGTTTGGACCACCACACCGCAAGTGTAAGTGGTAAGAAATACACCCCGGTAGTAGTGGATGACTACTCAAAATACACTTGGACCATCTTCATGAACAAGAAGAAAGAGACACTCAAAAAGCTGCCAGATCTGTTAAGAAGACTTCAAAATGAGAAAGAACTGAAAATCATCAAGATCAGATCAGATAAAGGCACTGAATTTCTTAATGAAATTTTCAGAACCTATTGTGATGAAAATGGAGTACTGCATCAATTATCTGCAGCAGGAACCCCACAACAAAATGGTGTAGCAGAAAGAAGAAACAGAACTCTCAAAGAAGCAGTCAGAACAATGATTGCAGAAGCATGCTTACCAAAGAGATTTTGGGCTGAAGTAGCAAACACAGCATGCCATACACAAAATAGATCAATCATCAACAAACATCATGGAAAAACTCCATATGAAATATGGAATGGTAGAAAACCTAATATCTCATACTTACATATGTTTAGATCAAAATGTTTTGTTTTGAACAGGAATCAGCTGCATGCCTTTGATGAAAAGGCTGATGAAGCAATCTTTATGGGATACTCAGACACCAGCAAGGCATTCAGAGTACTCAACAAAAGAACATTGGTGATTGAAGAATCAATACATGTAGTCTTTGATGAACCAAATACAAATGGTGAAAGTCTTCAAGAAAAAGAAGAAGAAGCAGCACAAAAACAAGTGTATATGAACACAACAGTACTAGCAACTATTCTGCATCACAATTTTGGAAATCAAGATGAGCCACAAGTCAATACAATAGAAGAAGCATCAGAACTTGAAACTCATGCACAACATGAAATTACAGAAGCACCAAGTGAAGAACAACTTCAACCAGACCTAAATTGGCTAAGAGATCATCCTGAAGAACAAGTTATTGGAGATATTCACACAGGAGTAAGAACCAGAAGACAACTGGAGCATATGTTAACATGTTTTCTATCACAAGTAGAACCCAAGACAATAGATGATGCAATTCAAGATGCAGATTGGATCACAACCATGCAAGAAGAACTAAATGAATTTGAAAGAAATGAAGTCTGGGAACTTGTTGACAAACCGGATATGGCCAACATCATTGGAACAAAATGGGTATTCGAAAACAAGATGGATGAGCAAGGAATTTTTGTCAGAAACAAAGCAAGGCTAGTTGCAAAAGGCTATTCTCAAGCAGAAGGAATAGATTATGATGAAACATTTGCACCTGTAGCAAGATTGGAGGCAATCAGATTTTTTCTAGCTTTTGCTGCACACAAAGATTTCAAAGTCTATCAAATGGATGTCAAGAGTGCATTTCGAATGGACTTTTGGAAGAAGAAGTATATGTGGAACAACCCCCGGTTTCAACCTCAAAGGAAAGGAAGACAAAGTATACAAACTAAAGAAAGCTCTTTATGGACTCAAACGAGCACCCGGCGCACAGTATGAAACACTATCACGCTTTCGATCAAGAATGGTTTCAACAAGGGAACTATAGATAAGACTCTATTCAAACTAGAGGAAGGAACTAGTACATTGCTAGTACAAATCTATGTTGATGACATCATCTTTGGATCAGAGGATGAAAAGTTTTGTGAAAAATTTGCAAATCTGATGAAGAGCAAATTTCAAATGAGCATGATGGGAGAATTAAATTATTTCCTTGGCCTTCAAGTAAAGAAAATGAAGGATGGCATTTTCATTAGTCAAGCCAAGTATACAAAAGACTTAATACACAAGTATGGTATGGATACAAGTGGCACAGCTGATACACCAATGTGTGCAAGAGTCATTCTTGGAAAAGATGAAACTGGAAAGGATGTTGATCAGAAAATGTATAGAGGAATCATTGGATCCCTACTATACTTAACTGCAAGCAGACTTGATATAGCATTTGCAGTTGGAGTGTGTGCAAGATTTCAAGCTCAACCAAAAGAATCACATCTTCTAGCAGCCAAAAGAATAATCAAATACTTGAAAAACACTATCAATGTAGGAATTTGGTATCCAAAAGATGGAGGATTCAAGTTGATATCATATTCAGACTCTGACTATGCTGGATGCAAAATAGATAGAAAAAGCACATCTGGAACATGTCAAATGCTAGGCAGCAGACTAGTTTCATGGTTTAGCAAAAAGTAAAACTCCATATCTACTTCAACAAACAGGAGAATATATAGCGACGAAAGGTTGTTGTGCACAAGTACTTTGGATCGGACAACAACGACTAAGGGACTATGGAGTGGAGGAGAAAACAATTCCAATCATGTGTGACAACACAAGTGCAATATCTATCACTGAAAATCCAGTGTTGCACTCAAGAACAAAACACATTGATGTGAGACGTCACTTCATCAGAGATCATGTTGAAAAAGGAGATGTCATTCTAAAATACATACCCACTGAAGATCAATTGGCTGACATCTTCACTAAACCACTCAGTCATGAAAGGTTTAGCATGTTGAGAACTGAGTTAGGAATGATTGAAATCGACTAAACACCAAAGAGCGGCTAACTGGAGTAATCGGCTAAGTAACTTCATCAGCTGTTTAAACCTTTGCCATTACAGGAGATGTAGCAGGTAAGGCACTGGTACTCGGCGAAGTTAACTTCACTGATTGTTAAGAACGGTCAAATCAAGCAGCTCAGTGAAAGAATCACTACACCGGCTAAGTGGCCAGCCAAGACACTTCACCGAAATAAAGATTGGAATCATGGGTAAATTAAAGTGTGAACATAATCAACTTTTAGACACGTGGAGAACAAGGGAGTTATGGAAGATTATTCTGTGGATGATTACACACGTGGAGATCAATTTATAATTATGGAGGCAATTATATTATTCTTTTCGAATTACAAACGCCTCGATTCCCGGGCTCTATCATTATCCACTCCCCCGCTTCACTCGAATATCGCGATTTACATACACAAAATCACGCCATTATGTCATAAAATCCTTCCATATTCAAACCACATTCACACTACCCAAATAACCCTATATAAACGGCACTTAGAGCATTTCAGAAATTTTTACACTTCCTTGCATATCATACATTTCTCTGCAAATTCGCATTTCACTCTCAAAAAAAAAATCCTTTTCACTTCCAACAATGGCTTCATCCTCCTCAACCACCAAATCTGGGTATGAAAAATCGATTGCCACTAGATCATTCTTTCAAGAAGAACACTACTTAAAGCTTTGTGGAGATGATGAAGAAGCAAAACGACTGGCAGCTGGATGCAAAAACCTAAAACTATCAACCTTTCTCAATCCCTCAGTAACCGAAGTCTGCTATGAAAGTCTAATTTCTTTCTGGAAATCTGCAAAATACGTCTCTGGGCTCCTTGCAGAAGAAGGTGACGAATGGGAAGAAGATAAGATTGGTGCATCTGTCAATGGCAAAGACATAGTGATTACAGAAAATGTAATCCGAAAACATTTTAAACTTTCAAATAAGGGTCAAGCAAAAGTAACTTTGGTACCACAAAACCTGGATGATTTCTGGGTAACCATCGCCAAACAGGCAAACCCAGGCTCTAAGAAAGTCAATTGTCTTAGATCTGCTTTAAAGAAACCATTCAGTGAATTCAGTGCCCTAATTGGCAAAACCATTGAAGGAAAGTTGGGAGCAAATAATACCATGACAGAAATCAGAATGCGGTTAATGGGAATCATCTACAACAATCTGGAGTTCAATTGGGAAAAGTACTTCTTTTTAAGACTCAAAGAACAAATCCAATGTGAAGTTAAAGCAGCCAAAAAGGGAACAGCAGAAGGAAAGACGAAGAAGGGACAATTCTGGGTGAAAAAGTCATATGGGATTCAGTTACACTATCTGATGCAATGTCTCAAAGTCCCTATTGTAAAACTACACAAACTGCATGAGTCCAAGGTTATGTTTACCTATGTTAAACAACAAAAACAAGCCGGAGGAAGGAAGAGAAAGAAAACAACAACTCATCCGTCCGGTCTGAGAAACAAAAGGTTCAATGCAATTTGGACGAAACAGCTTTTGGAAAATTAATCAATGAAGAAGAAGTTGACGAGGACTCTGATGTTGAGGCAGAACAACATGGTGAAGATAATGAAAGTGAAGATGAACAACCTTTTAATGAGGAAGTCACATGAGACACTGAAGATGATGAGGAATCTCCAGAAGAACCTGCACAATTGTCTGCAACCAATATTGATGATCGAATTGCAGAATATCTTGAATGGAAAGAAGGAGATTCCAGAAATCAGATTCAAGATTCGGAACGCATGCTTGCTAAGGAAGCATGGCTCTTTAATTTTCTGGGAATCACCACTCTGGTTGGTGTACTTGATGAATCTCCTCTCTGGGACTTGGTAGATGCAGCAAAGGGAAAACTGCCCCCGATCTCTAACAACCACAATGATGATTCCGAAGATGGTAGAAATGATGATGATGATACTGATCAAGACGATGGAGATGATCAGGATGACAATGACAATGATGACCATCATGCTGATCATCATGCCAAACAATGAGAAGAGGTTACTCCGACACCGGATGCAATTGATGATGACATTCTTCTACGCACCTTCCTACAACCATATGCTTCCCACAAGTCAACAACACCAGCAAAGACAACCACTCAGCCACTATCCGTCGCAACTCCGGTCGACGAAGATAAACATAGTGGACAACGGCTCGCCTCGCCACTCCGAAGTTAAGACAATCCCCAGCACAGAGCAAGGGGGAACAGCAGCTCAAGCCACACCAGCATACACATCTACACAAATTCTTGAAGACTTGGATATCAATGTCGATGTGACTCAGCAACAAGTCAGAGGACAGCAAACAGACCCAGAACCAGCTGAAATCCGCCACAAACCTTTGAAAAAGCAGCAGATCTACTGGTAGAAGAACTGGAGCAGCAAGCCATGCCGCTTAGCTCCATGACCTCGGCATTCAATGACAAGAGCTACTCCATTGAGCGAAAGTTTGAGGCCATTGCTGAATACATCGAGGCACAGAACATTGTTGTTCAACGTCAAGGAGACATGATGAGACAATTCAACATAAACATCACAAACAATCTTGCAGGTCTCAGGCAACACATTTCTCAGAAAAATGAATCCTTGGCAGTGGCATTTGGAACAAGATTACGCAGTGTCACTGAGAAACTGACTAGTCATGATAACATATTCACATCCATCGAATCAAAGCTGGAATCTCTGATTGGAACGGCAGAGGCAACAAATAGCATCTTACTCCAGCAGAGGGATGATGCTGCCAAAAAGGGGAAAAATCAGGATAAGCCTGAAGGATCAACTATTAGACCCCCAAACTTCAATGAAGAACAACTGAGAGCAAGGGACAGAGAAATAAGAATCAGAAATGAAGCAGAAGAACAGCAAAGGAGGGTTAGAGAAGAAAGAGAAAGAGCCCTAAATGAACCCTGCACTGGATTTCCTTTTCCTATGCAAAGAAGAGAAGATGACAGAGACAAATCCGGCAAACAGCAAAGGCAAGGATCTAGTCAAACAAGAGGATCAGCAAGTCAACACGGACTTAGCACCGGAGGAAACACCAGCAGAGGCATCAGCAGCTCCAGATACACTGTTGGGCACAGAACGTACAACGATCACAAAAGCAAAGCGAGAATACAAAGCGAGTGTCTTGGACCATGTAAGAGAATTTTTCGAGTACATGAAGGACTTTATCCTCATCTCTCACAAGATGAAGCATGGGGCTGATTGGCTAAGCTATCAGGATGAAAGAATGAGAACTGATATGGCCAAACTCTACAATGATGTCAAGAGAGAGTTTGCACTTCTAAAACAATCCAACAGCAAACCAAGTTCAGCCATACCACTCTCAGCAAAAGGACCAGAAGACTTGCCAACTGAACAACAAGAAGACTTCAACTATATGGCAAAATTCTTCAACCCTATGAGAAGAATGGACAAACATGAGCAGTGGAGTCTCTACAAAAGTCTCAAGTTTTCTGACTCACACATTGCTGAGGCCAGGGAGAGACTTGAGAAGTACTTTGGAGAACCTAGGGCAAATGAGACCATGCCAGATTTCAACAGACTCTTTGCCAAGAAAGTATTCAAGGAAGTATCAGAATACACTGCTTTGGCATACTGGAAGTGGAAGTTTCCAGAAATTGATTGGAAAGACATTGAAGAGGTTCAGACTACAAAGTTTAAAATGTACAAGGCTAAATTAAGCAAAATGTAGTTTGTAACACCTGAATAAAATTTTGAACATATTACCCTTGAATGGATAAATAAAATTGTTGAATTTTGCTCTGTCATTTATCATGAAAAATTGGCTTACTTATGTTCAGGCTTATGAGGGTTTTGACATCATCAAAAAGGGGGAAATTTTTAGGAACATTTTATTATGTTTTATTGATGGCCATACTAGCTGTTATAGCAAACCTGAAATAAGTTAGAAATTCTCTGTATAAGTCTTTACTTAGAGTCTGACATATTGTATAAGTTAAGTCGGACAAGTATTGTACTAGTTGGTAGGACGGCAAAGTAAAGCGGACATTCGGCGAGTGAGGCCGGCCCAAGCACCAAGCAGAGAAGCGAGTGAAGACTTAATGGTATGACTTATAACCAAGGAAGTCCGTGATGACCTTGGATAAGTCTAAGTATATTTCAAGTGATGAAATTCAATGTTCAAATATGGTGTACACTGATCTCACCCAAATCAATGATCAGTGAAGTACAAAGATTCTCTTTAAAACAGAAGTGATGAAGGAAACAGTGAATCGGCAGAGTAAACTGACTTTCGGCAAAGTGAAGGCAATAACGGTGAAGGAAGATCTAAACGGCAAAGTCAAATCACTCGACCGTTCAAAGAACGGCGAAGTAATCCTTATCAGAACATAATTGAAAAATGATTCAGAGGATCATGCATTTAATGCACAATCAATAGAGGATCATTCAAGGACGGATTTTCTGCTATACATTTGAAGGAAAAATCCGATCACTGAAATCAAGGAGAATATAATTAAGGGGGAATCAAGAATAAAATCAAAGATTATTCCCCTCATAAATATAGCCAACGGACGGAATTTCAAATTAAGGGATACTCAAGGCTATAAATAGAAGGCATTGACAGACAGATAAAAATAACGACCGAAAAAAAGAAAATCAAGCGTAAACTCACAAATTGAAAAGCCTTCTCTCTCGAACTTACAAGGTTTGATTTAGAGATCAACTCGGACACCGAACTACAATTTCATATCCAAGATCGAGATTGATCAATCAAGTTTGTGAATCTCATTCACAATAAACTCGAAGCAACCGAATCGAAGTCATCGAGAAGGAGTTGTGCTTGTGATAGGCTGCCGAAGGATTTGATCTCAATGAGCGAAGGAAACAGATCGAATCACCGAAGCCATTTGCGGTCAAGGAGTGATAGTCTTATAGATTGTGAAGCTTGGGAAGCCAAGGACAATCATACTATTGTATCTGTGAAAACAATAGAGAATTCCTCCAATCATCACAGGAGAAGAGTGGATTAAGGGATTACACCACCCTGAACCACTATAAGCCTTATGTCAATTTACTTTCTGCAATTTACTTCACTGCATTCATTTAAATTACCTAGATTATAATCTATATCTGTGACTGTTTAAATTACTTTGAAACAACATAGTAAGAATGGACTTATCCGCTGCCCAAAAGCTTTTAAACACAAGAAAAGTTTTTGAAACTCCACTATAGTCATTCACCCCCCCCCCCCCCCTCTGACTATAGTTTTACCTTTCTCTCGGGACCAACAATACCCATAAAATTTTAGTACATAGATTGGATCATTGATTCATTATAATACAAGTTAATAACTCGCACCTTATTTTCATAACTCTTCAAGTGCTTTGTTATCATGAAATATCAATCTTAAATTTTCAATGTATAGATAACTCATGGATATCTGAGATAGTATATATTTGAGAATTTCTTCTTGGTTTGGTACATTTTAAATACTTAGAGCATTTTATGCTTTTAGCATCTTACGTGCTTCTAGCACTTTATTCGCTTCAAGTGATCTATATATTTTGAAACATAGTATGGCCCATACTTTATGAACCCCAGTTTATAAAATCACGTGCTATATATCGTATACCATACCATATTGTCTCCTATTTGTTTTCACGGTTCCTATTTGTCTCCTATTGTCTCTTATTTGTCTCCTATTATGAATGTCGATATAGTATTGTGTAATTTCAGATTCTTCATTATATTGCATAATATCTTTTGACAATCACATGATATATTCTCGTCATGTTATGTTAGAATTATCGTTATTTAACATCTTTGAGTACATCATTACTCATCTCGAGTTTGCTCGCATTATTTTATTATACATTCTTATATGGTCAAGCACATTGTGACTCTTCTAGAGTTCACATAATTCAAATACTCACAACCTTTTTTTGGAAGGATTTAACATTTGAATCCAACAAAAATTTCAATGCTTCTAGCGTTTTTACAATAATTTGAAACATTGTCCTTCCGGGACATCTATTACAACCGAGTATTTGCAAAATTTACTAACCTTTTTTTTTTTTTGAATCACAAATGCTTGCATTTTATGAATCAACGAATGCATCTGGTGAATAACTCGTGGATATTATATGAAACTCCATGTTCACATGCATCAAACCCATATATTTTTCATGAGATTTACTAGTTCCGTTTTTTTCTCCTCCTAAACTCGGAAAAATTACATGTATGCAAAGCTTGCCATAGACTTCACACTTCGGGGGTTGAACATTGATGAACTTTCGTGTTCATCTGAGATAATATTTTTTATGATATATAATTATGCATGAATTTCATGCCTATTTTTTTCTCCCAATAATCTCGATTATAATACAATACAAAGTTTGAAATAACCCTATAGGGATACAAATTTTGTTCGCGATCGTTCAATTAATAAATAAACAAAAAAATTATATTCAGTCTCGTCTTGTTTAAAAGAGACATTGTTCGAGCTTGTGTTTGAGTTCTGCTCGGTGAACGTATTTGCTTTCCATCTTGAACTCAGCTTGTTAAAGTAAAAAAAAATCAAGTCCAAAATACATAAAGAACAAATTATAAAACACCGTTCAAACATCATAGTATTAAAAGTATTAGAAAAATTAAACTTTATAAGTATTCTATAATATTAATTACCGTATATTTTCTATTAGAAAAATGGATGACTTACCGTTTGACGTGTTACATCTAGATTATTTATTGGTCTATCTTTATAAGATGATCTAAAATATAATTGAACATTCGTGATTCATATTTGTGTTCGTTTGTTTAGAAAACGAATTTATAATCATGTTTAATAACTCGAGTAGTTGAGAAAAACACAAAATACAATTATAATCTCTAACGAACTGAATATGAGTTTTTTCACGAGCCACTTCGATCGCTTAAGAGTTCTATACCAACTTATGTTTTAGGACAAGAAGGTGTTTGAGAGCCGAGAGGTAAATAAATATCTTTGATTGACGTTAAAAAATAAAATAAAAGAAAGTGCGGGCCAGCTAACGGTATAAATATGAGTTCATTTAATTCAGGCCCCTCGCGGCCTCGCGTAGCGGAGTACCTTTACAACCCCATACACACCAAATCACACGTACCAACTTCATCGTCCTAAGAAGTGCCGATCACGAGGTAATTTTCTCTCTTTGAATATCTTCCTGATGAAATGAATAGCTTTAGATTCACGTTCACTTTCTTCTAATCAATCGATCGATGCAGCCTGTGAGCTTGCATGCCGTAGAAAAGTTTAGCTGTTGCTAATTAAAGATTTTCTCGTACGGAGTGAAATTCCTTTTAGTAGTTCATGTTTTGATCTGTTGCTAGTAAACTTCAGAAGTCGAACGATTTTTCCTTGTTGATTTTGTGATTGAAGTCCAGAATAGTTTACCTTATGTATGATTTGAATTGTAGGCTTGAGTTTGATAAAATGCAATTCGTAGTGGTAGTGGATTTTAGTTATCAATTCGCTTAACCGTATTTTGAATTAAGTTTTCAATTGTTCTATTTTTAGGTTGAAAGCAGTTCTGAGAATCTGAATGTAGTGCAATGAATTGATGATTATTGCAGAAAGTGTCGATGGATAGCGTGAACGGAAATTCCGGCAGCGGCAGTACGAAAGCTCAGCAACTCAATCCATCGCGCGGCAGTGTTTCACCAATGGAACTCGCTGCTCAGAACTTTGTGATCGGAGGTCAATATCCTCAACAATATCACAACTCGAATTTTCATATTTTGGATCCGTACGCATCGCCAAACAGTCAGTCAGGTTCTCCTAATCTGAATTCTCCATTCGTTAACCTTTTGCACTGGAGCTCCGGCAGTTGTAGCAGTGGAAGCGGCACCGGAGGTTGGGGTTCAGGCAGCGGAAGCAGTGGAAGTGGTGGTGCAGGAGGACACTTGTCGCAGATGCCACTGAATTCAATAGAGAACTTGGAGATGCCGTTTTCAAGGTCGCCGACAGTCCTTAAAACTCCGGTGAAAATTGAGGAAGATGTATTGGTTATGGACGGCATTGTTGTTCACTCAGAGAAAAATAGAAAGTCCAAAGGAAGTGCAGGACAGAGGACCAGGTCACCGCTATCTTCCAGTTCCACTGGAGGGAGGTTGTCATTCTCCTCCTCCTCCTCATCGTCATCGTCCAGCGGAAAGGAGAATCGTTGCTTTTATAAGATGGAGAAATGTCGATCTTGGGATGAATTTGGTACTTGCCGCTTTGGTTCCAAGTGTCAAGTGAGCTTATTTCTTCTCCCAATCTTTTAGCATTTACATATATAGCATGAATTCATTGAATTAATTTTCAGGTTGACCTTTACACATAAATCTTGAATTCATTGCATACATTTTCATTTTGACCTTTACTGTTGTTCTCTTCATTTTGTTATTTAGTCCCTGTCAGAAGCTTGGAAGTTGCTTTAGTAACGTAAAGTTCTTAGCTCAGTAGTAAGTTTCCCATATTCCTATTCCAGTTTCCCAAACAAGGAGTCAGCCGGAGGATAATCTAAAGAGAAAAAAGTAGCTGTATAGATTTACATATGTAATGCTTCTTATAATTGCATGACATAGAAGAATAATTCCTCCTATGCATCGCCAATGGTGTTGGATCTAATGTCCATATATGTAGTTTTGCCTTCTTTGCTTGACATAAGTTTTGCTCCGTATGTTTAGTTTCTGGGAAATGAAATACTCTTTTGTGCCTGCCATCTTTTCCAGTTTGCGATAGTGTTGACTTGAACTAGCAAGAGTGATAATAAAAGATTTTGATATCATTTCTGCACTAGATCTCATAGACTATACGCCTTCAGTATTTAGATTGGCTTTGGCAAGTTGGAACAAAACATGGGAGCCAATAAGGGAACATGATAAGGAGAACTGGTTTTTGATTGAAGAACTTCTGTTTTTTCGGTGAAGCAATCTAAAAATTTATTCTATCTGCTCTTGAGCTTTTAGGTGCGATCCCTTAGTTAAGGAAATGACTAGGTTTAATTGAATGATGTGATCTCTTAATTGAATGGAGAAACATAAGTCTAGAAGATTTCCATTGGTATAGTTGGAAAAGGTCTATTCTTTATTTCATGAGATTGTGCAGCAAATCTGAAATAATGCTTCCAAGTAGCAGCGCAGTTGTAACACCTCAGTTGAGTTTCTGTCCTTTATATGTCTCTGAAATGTCCGTTTGTTCTTTTCCTGTAAAAACTTTGGTTATTGTAATTGCAAATCATGGATCTTTTCCTGTAAAAACTTAGGTTATTGTAATTACAAATCATGGAAAACAATGTTCATTCCAGGGGGCTTTCTTCCGGTTTGCATACGAAGATGTCTTCTTTTTAATGATAAACTTAGTCAAGCTTAAATAATTGATTCCAGCTGCATCTGTTGCACAAACTTTCTGCTAATCAAACTGCAGAAATAAATAGTTTTGTGGTTGATACTCAACAGAAATCCAAAATTTCATTTCTTGCAAAAGAGTGCGACTATGATTGACTCACTTCAAATTAAACATAACTTTTGTGTGAATGACTTTCTTGGTAAGTTACCTCAATGAACATACTTACATCTATTGGGCATCTTTTGTCACTCAAATGACGCCTAAACCTCAAGGTTCAGCTATCTGTATATCATTGAAATAGATGTATCAGTTGATCCTCACCTCACTAATGGTAAAAGCAAGTTGTATATGTTTTCTATGAAACTGCAATTCTTCTAATATTTCATGCTTACAGTTTGCTCATGTTATGGAAGAGCTGCATGTGAAGAACTACTTGGGCAATAATAAATCAGAGGTGTGTGAACTGATACAGACTTTGTTTTATGATTAAACAAAAAATTACGTAGTGAACATGGGTAAATCATCGTTGCAGTGTTCTCCACAGGAAAAGATTTGCAAGCCAGTCAGTTCAGGGTCATGCACTGATGGATATATGCCACGGTTGGACCTGCATGAGGCAAAAGCTTCCACATTGATTGGGCGATCTCCTGCAGAAAATGTTGAGTTTGTTGAAGTTGGACCTGTCTCACCAATTGAACCAGAAAGCACAACCAACAAGGTCAATGAAATCAATACATGGTGTCCCCTGGATGATGGTATCCAGGTCTCTCTGCCTTCTGCCTCAAGTGACCTTAGTTCCTCACGGGCAGCAGTCAATGCACATGTAGATTCTGTTCTGTATGGTTTCTCAGGAAGGAAAAGATTATCAGCGCATTGTGAAGGGTAGATACATGCGTTTTGATTGAAAAATACAGGTAAGTGCATTGAATTTCTATTTCCCGGATATGCAGCAATCTTATCAGCTACAGGATTTGAGGTTTGTATGATTTTGGCCTTCTCATGTGTGGTTTTTTGGCCTACTGTCATCTGATGATTTTGCGAATTCCTAGGTTCTGGTTACAGCAAACAAACAATTATCATTCATAAATAAACATGATACAAGTTTGTTGAAGTTCCCATAGGTTATTTGGCTGCTGATTATGGCCTTTTGGGCAGCTGAATGAATACTCTCTTAGTTAGCTGTACTTACAAGTTACTTCAATGCTTTTTGCTCTTAGCTTATTATGAGCTCATATTTTAGACATAGTATATAGCATGGATTTTTGTAAAAGGGCGATGCTCCTCCCTTGTTATGTTGAGGTACTAAAGTATTCAAAGCGGCTCAGGGTATACTGTCCGAACTCTCTGCCCAGATCGTTGTGTCCCTATCAAAATCTGTTGTTTTGATTGAGGTATGAGAAAATCATCAAAACAACGTTGCTTTGATAGGAATAGAGCGAACCAAATAGGGATTCCGGACAACATACCCCCGGCCCCCTATTGCAAGTACACCTAATATTTTTCCACTTTTGAACATGCGTATTCAGTATTTATATACATGTTACATATTTTGGCTTTGTTCCCTTTCTTAAGTGTAGTATAATCCAGTATCAACATTTTTGGCCCGTGCAACCTCTAGCAAAATTCACAGGTGCCATGTGTGAGTTACAATCTAAAACCTTTGAATCTTCATGGTTTTCTCCCATTAGTTTCTTGTTTGCGGTAAGTCCAGTGCATTCTCCTTGTTAAGGTCCAGACCATGGCCTCTTGACTCATTGAGTAGGCGTTGTAGGTCGTGTAAGCTTCTGAGAAAAGGTCTTAGCTACTTGATCCCCTAATCCATCCTTGATGGGCTGAATAAGGTCATTTTCGTCAATAAGGCATTGTCCAAGTGGTATAACATACTGAGACCTCTAATGAAGGGTCGCTATCTCTGAAACACATTCTCAGCTACTCATTCACGAATAGTGCCAACGTGAAAGTGATTTGGACCGCGCTTAGCAATCATTAACGAACACATAAAACCCTATCTTGAAATAAGAAAGAGTCTGTAATCGCCTTAGGATTAAGATTAACCCATATATAAAAGCATTTTCTGATTTAATATGATTTCTCAATTATGGAATTGTATGAGAAAATCATACATATTAAATCGGTCATAGTCCTTCATGACCGAGTCATATATAAATTCCTCACTTAGATACTAATATCGACGGTCCGGATAAGACGGTCATACCATTAAGTGTTTAGCACGTATTAATGGTGGTTTAATCAATATACCTCATACTTTGATTAAGTTCACCACAGACTAAGCAATTTAAATGTATCACCATAAATATAATTTTCTGTGTGACACACATTAAGTTATATGACTACATATGATACGAAATAGGGTTTTCAGTAGTGTATTACTCATTAGCACAAAACAAATGATAAGATGATAAATAAATATGTCATTTATTAACTATAAAAACAAGGGACAATTATCCAAAAGGACACGAATTGGACATAATTAGGCAAAAAGGACACTCAAAACAAACACTTAGTTATAAGGACACAAATTAGATAGATAGACCAAAATACCCTTAACGAAGAAAAACTTAAAATAAATAAAAAAAATGCAACAGCGCTGATTTTATGGCCACATGCGTTGATTTTTTTTTTTAAATTTTTTTTTCTGGACACGCTGAAAAGTTGAATTTTTTTTTCTTTTTTACTCAATATTTCAAACGGTTATATCTTTTGATATAAAACTCCGATAATCTTAATTCTTTCAGCACAATTCATATTTTTTTCGTCGACACGATGTAGCGACACCGTGATGCAGAGACACCGCGATGCATTGAGCACCGAGATGCATTGACCACCCCGATGCAGTGACCACTGCGATGCACAGACCACCCAGATGCAGTGACCACCGTGATGCATTGACCACACCGATGCAGTGACCACCGCGATTCAGTGACCACCCTGATGCAGTGACCACCGTGACTCAGTGACCACCATGATGGATGTCCCGGATTTTATCAATACAAAACAACAAGTAATAAACCAGTTAACCTCAAGTGCAAGGATCGTAGTATGGAGGCTAGTGCCGGGTCGATCTTACGGGGAACTAGACTGTTGTGAATCGCGAAAAGTAATTAGACAGAGGAGATTAATCCAATTCTAGGGAAGATTGAAAGCGATAAACTAAACTAAACTAAAGTGCAGAAAAAGTAAACTAAGGCTAAACAATTCAAGTTTCAAGGGATTAAATCAAGTATAACGAACGAACAAGCAATTGATCCACCTATCCTATCAACATTCAATTCTAATTCGGATTATTTCGTGATCTCTATTCAAGTCGTGATTCACCTAATCGAAGGCATAAACTCCTACTCTCATAGACAAGTTCGTTTTCTAATCTTTTATCTTTCGATGTTAAAGATTACGTCTTTTTAACCTAGGCGTGAAATCTTCCGATTTCTAATCTAGAAAATCAATCTAATAACTTTCGTTTTATTTAGATCAAAGATCCAATCTTTTATCATGGTGATCTAAGGTTGACATGACTCTCATCATATAAACAATCATCAAAGCAAGCATCTTTCGATTAAACATGCAATAAAACATACAAAACATGATAAAAGAAACGAACTTGAAATAGGACTCACAAAATAATCACGAACTAGAAATCAACTGTTGAATTGGACGGCTTCACAACGCTTGTTCAAAGAGGTTAAGCCTCTTAGCATCTTCTTGAAGGCTTGAATTGCTTGAATAAAATACATAAATTGAAAGATCTAATCTAGAGATTTAAAAGCATAAAATTTGAGTAAAAACTAAGTAAAAACGCAGCACAGCTGCCCCTAGGTTTTAGGGTTCGAATATATGATGTATTTGTGGAGAAAACACGCTGCTTTATATATAAACTAGGTCGGTTTCAGCATGGCGGCGGCTGGACGCCCGTCTGGATTGGGTGAACGCCCGTCCACTCTTCATATGAACTTCAAATCGGGCCGAGTCATGTTCAGACGCTCGTCCACCAGCGTCCACTCCTGCGTCCAAACTCTCTGAATCACTTTTCCTCTTCTGGACGCTCGTTCACTCTGGCAGACGCCCGTCCACTCTGGACGCCAGTTCAAGGTTCTGAACGTTCGTCCATTATGATCGAATTTTGATTTCTTGATCTTTATCTCTTTTATCTCTATCCCATTCCTTCATTATCTCTTATATCATCAATTAGCTCGAACTTAATCAACTTTTGATCATCTTTTGAACCTCAACCATGTATCTATAACACATAAGAACATCGCAAAAATGTAATAATGTCCAAATAATCATAAAAACATAATTAAAACACCAAAAACAACCTATTTTGCGGTCAACCCCTTTTAAAATATCATTCGCTCAATATTTCCATTAAATACTCGTTTCTTATGCAAACTTATACAAATATGGGGGAAATTAACATAGAATATAGCCTTATAAATCGTATAAAACCACCCTTAACAACTCCCCCACACTTAGCTTTTGCTCGTCCCGAGCAAAACAAAACGAAAATAAGGCTCGAGAAAAGATAGACATCTCAGACAATATAACATAGATCCAATAAATCAGAAGTTCACCACTGTGTGTGTGCAAAGCCATAGAAAACTTCCACTAAGTACAAACTTGAGAAACTCAAAGCGAACTAGCTAACACCCCC
The DNA here is from genome assembly GCA_036785695.1 of Gentiana straminea. Lineage (NCBI taxonomy): Eukaryota > Viridiplantae > Streptophyta > Magnoliopsida > Gentianales > Gentianaceae > Gentiana > Gentiana straminea. Next base: position 363,634 of record JAVUPR010000422.1, on the reverse strand, counting down.
GTCAAACTAGAGATAAATGATACTCATAAGATGTACCCTACAAACGTGCACTATCCCGAAAAAGATGATCGAATATATCTAGTGGCCTTTCGAAATACTCGAGGATAATCCCTACAACATATCCGTCGGGTTTACTGCGGGGATAAGATAGACGATAACTTAGTCATTTATTCATTTCATAACAATTCTTAGTTGATTTAACTTGTTCACTTATAAACACACATCAGAATGAGCTATTGCCCTGTCATAGCAGAATAGGACATTTCGAGATAATCCCCTACCTTACTCCAATCATAAGGCAGCTTCTTCTGACTTTCGTGAGCTTTTAGTCATCATAGTGGTATAGGACATTTCGAGATAATGCCCTATCGCACCCAAATCATCGACTAGCTTTCGACACACCCAATTATTTCACTATTAATTCAACTTTTTCATTTTGACATCAGTTACGCTTTACTTATCACATTCAAACTTCTAGATATTCACAGTATGTCATACTCGGAACTAAATACAAACTATCATAAATCTCAAGATATATACGTAGCACTAAGTACATGACTTATAAGAAAATCAAAAATCACTCGTCCAAAAGGGGTATAACTTTATAAATAGCTCATCATTTACTATGGCTCGTGAAAATCGATCTCGGTGAAACAACTAACTTATCAAACATATGATATATAGCTTAAATGACTATAAAAATAACGAACATTGAATCGAATTGCCTACTCGGGACAAAACAAAAACAAAAGTGTCGAAAAATTACGAAAAATTTAAAATTTAGCTCATTTTCATAGAAACAATACGTATTGAACAAATGATTATAGATACATAGTCGACCATTCCCCTCCCCCACACTTAAACGACAACATTTCCTCATGTTGTGCAGAACGAAAGAAAAGATAAAAGACTTAGCTGATCTCAAACGTCGGTCAGGCCGGAGCCTACAGAGTGACACTTAAAACTCGCAACCGTACAATGTAGCTCGTCAAAACCGCCAAAAACGTACCTGCACAACTCGACAAACACGGAACTATCTCGGGGAAAACGGGGAGGTATACCAAAATGAAAAGATAGAGCAAAATCAACAAGAGATAAAGCATCCAATACAACCAAAAAGGAGAAACCAAGTCGAAATGAAAGTACGGGTGCCTTATGGCTTACATGATACATCGAGAGAATAAACAGTAGCAACATCAAAAATTACAATGAACCATATAAGTAAAAAGTAGCAGAAATATACAACATCAAAACCACAATGCAACCCATCAAAATCATCCATAACCATCCCATATCATCAACCAAGAAAGAAAAATAAACAAAACACGGAGAAGAAAACAAATAAGACAAGTGTATGCAAAAAAAAAGTCGACTCGAAAATCGAACTCGGGAAAAATGTGAATTAATCCATGAAAAGCTTACAAAATCTTACCAAGGACGTTGAAAGGATGATGATTATGCTGATTAGAAGTCCCAAACGTGAACCAACGAGACCAAAGATTGGATTTTTCCAAAAGACAACCGCACACTCTAGATTACTGATTCGAAACAACGGTTGTATGGTGATGGATTTCGTTTGAAAAACCAAAAAGAGGGGATTGAGAGCTGTTCGTAGGGCTTTGAATCGCCCAATTTGGTGTAGAGATGAGGATTTTCGAGCAAAGGGAGGCAAAAAGTCGGGTTTTTGAATTTAAATTTTCCGATTCGAATAAAGAATGGAAGCAGGGGGTATATATAGATGCAGGTTTGGACGGGCGTCCATGAGAATGGACGGGCGTCCAGCTGGAAAGCATATGAACTGGACGGGCGTCCATAAAAACAGACGCTCGTCTAGATGGCCAAATCACATACAGCGTTGAAGGAGATATATCAGACGGGCGTCCAAGAATTTTGGACGCTCGTCCAAAAGTGTGCATGGCGGACGGGCGTCCATAGAGAAAAATTTCAAAATCCATACAATTTAAATTTGAACTTGCATTGTCTTATTAAACTTAAATTAAAATTTCAAACATACAAATAAAAATCAACGAACAACATAAAATCACTAGAAGATACGCTAAAACAAACAGAAAACAGTGGGTTGCCTCCCACCAAGCGCTCTTGTTTTACGTCGTTTGCTCGACGAAACAACCTAACTAACGCTAGTCTGCATAAATCTCGTCCCAATCCACCAAACGGATGAGACGGCGAAGCATATCAATAGCAGGAGGGAAATCATAGTCGTCTTGTATGCCCCAATCATCTCCAGCCACCTCTAAACCTCTATAATGTGAAGCCTGTAGTACCAGCGCTAGATCTGTCAGCATAGGGTCATTTAGGACCGTATATGGACGTCCTATAGCTTCCTGGAGCTCCTCGCAGTGAAATCACTACCTCCCGAACAGCGGGGGACAATGAGAACATAGGTGATGGTCTTCGTACGGGTACTAAGCTCAAAATCTACGTGCAAGACTATAGTGCCTCCCCGGTCCATCGCTACGTAATCGGTGGGATCCGACTAATGATGGGGAACTCCTCCGGAAGAACTCCGTAATCCATATCTAAAAAGCAAACTAACTGACAGATATAAGCAGAAAAACTTAGTTAACTAAAACTTAATTAAACTAAAACTTAAATAAATATAACACTAATAGTCTAAACAGAATTTAACTAATATAATAAGGGATATCTAGGATGCCTCTTAGTAGCGCTTTTGGTTAATGTCGTTAGCTCGACACTGTTGAAGTCTATCCTGGATCAGGCCATTTGACTTTTCTGCCAGCCACTACCTCGTGTAAGCTCTGATCAGTAGTGTGGCCGCATAAACAGCACCTAACACATGGGGTTAAATTCTTTATAGCTTTCCAGACACGTTTAAACTTCTCCATGGTCGACTTCTTCGTCTTCTGAAGCTTCTGATGACATCTGCGTTGACGCTCCTTCCAATACTCTTCCATATCCCAACTACCAGCTAGAACCTCCTCAGATTGACCAATACCGTCATTCTCAGAAAACAGTCGGGTGAAAAGTCATCGAATTCTTCGACTTTTGTAGCACCACATCCAAGGATATCGAGAAACCGAACGGTCAAAGGCTTGTCTTTAGGCTCACCGATGTAGTGTTTGCACCTCTCGTCCGTTCACTCGAAACGGCCGGTCACCATAACCTCGTAGTTCTAGAACGCCTCCAGGAATAATCTGGAGAATTTCAAAGGGACCGGACCAACGTGTCCTCAACTTCCCAGGAAACAAATGTAACCTAGAATTGTAAAGAAGGACTTGTTCTCCGACTCGAAACTCTCTCTTCTTAATCTTAGCATCGTGGAGTAGCTTCATCTTATCCTTACTAATCTTGGCACTTTCGTAAGCCTGGAGTCTGAATTCGTCTAGCTCATGTAACTGCTGTAGTCGATGTTTTCCACAAGATTGGGAATCAAAGTTCGAAACTTTGTAGCCCAATAAGCTCTATGCTCTAACTCGACGGGCGTGATGACATGGTTTCCCGTAGACCATTTGATATGGAGATGTCCCCATAAGGGTTTTATAGGCGCTTCGTAAGCCCAAAGTACATCATCCAATTTCAAACTCCAATCCTTTCTATGACCGTTACCGTTTTCTCCAGGATTTTCTTGATGCTCTGGTTGCTTCTTTCAACCTGACCACTAGTCATCGGATGATATGGTGTGCCAGTTTTATGACGAACACCATACTTTTCAAGTACTTTCTCTAGGGGTCGGTTGCAGAAATGTGTCCCTTCATCACTGATCAAGGCACGTGGACATCCAAACCTCACGAAGATATTCTTTTTTAGAAATTTCATTACCGTCTTATGATCATTGTGAGGAGTGGCTTGAGCCTCCACCCATTTAGACACATAGTCTACGCAGACTAAGATGTATTTGTTACCGCAAGATGATGGGAATGGTCCCATAAAATCGATACCCCATACATCAAAGACTTCGCATTCGAGAATGGGTTTCAAAGGCATGTCAAAACGCCTCGTTAGAGTACCGGTCCTTTGGCACCTATCACAAGCTTTACAGAAAGCTTCTGTGTCCTTAAAGATCGTAGGCCAATAGAAACCGGATTGGAAGATCTTAGCAACAGTTTTCCACGGACCAAAGTGACCTCCGGTGGGTCCACTGTGGCACTGCTCAATAATATCCCGTTGCTCAAACTCAGGAACACATTTTCTAAGCAGACCATCTTTACAGATCTTAAAAAGATAAGGTTCATCCCAAACGAAATATTTCAAATCAGAGAAGAACTTTTTCTTCTCCTGATAAGACATCTCTGGGTCGAGATAACGGGCATGAAGGTAGTTTACAATGGAAGAATACCATGGAAGATCAGGAGGACAACCATCTATCAACATAATGTTTTCTAGAGGAAAGTAAAGATCTATATCATCTGGATCATTCTTTTCCTCGTTTAACATTCTAGAAACGTGATCAGCCACTACGTTTTCACTGCCCTTTTTGTCCTTTATCTGAACGTCAAACTCTTGTAGGGTCGGTATCCAACGTAGTAGGCGCGGTTTAGCCTCTTTCTTAGTCATCGATACCGCAAAGCGGCGTGATCGCTCCACACAATCACTTGAGCTCCCAACAAGTAACTACGGAACTTGTCCATAGCAAAAACTACGGCCAAAAGCTCCTTTTCGGTAGTGGTATAGTTAACTTGAGAGGGGTTCAATGTGTGACCGGCGTAATAGATAGGCTGGAACTTCCCCTTGATCTTTTGCCCTAGAACAGCACCAACAGCATAGTTCGATGCGTCACACATAAGCTCAAACGGTAGGTTCCAGTCGGGCGAAATAAGAATTGGAGCAGATATTAAACGATCCTTAAGCTCCTCAAACGCTTGCTTGCAGCTCTCATCAAAATTAAACTCAACGTCTTCCTTTAGTAAAGTGGACAGGGGCTTGGCTATCTTGGAGAAGTCTTGAATGAACCTTCTGTAAAAGCCGACATGTCCAAGAAAGCCTCTCACTTCGCGCACATTTTTAGGATAGCTCATCTTCTCGATAGCTTCCACTTTTGCCCTGTCAACTGCTATACCTTTGGCTGAGATCTTGTGGCCAAGAACTATTCCTTCATCTACCATAAAATGACATTTTTCCCAATTAAGTACTAAGTTCTTTTCCACACATCTGGATAACACTTGATCAAGATTGTCAAGGCAATCATCAAAAGATTGACCAAAAACCGAAAAATCGTCCATAAAAATCTCCATACACTTTTCTACAAGCCCGTCAAAGATAGCTAGCATACATCGCCGAAATGTAGCCGGGCATTGCAGAGACCGAATGGCATTCGCCCGTAAGCGAATGTACCATAAGGCGCAGTGAAGGTGGTCTTTTCTTGGTCACCGGGATCAATGGGTATCCGGAAGTATCCCGAATATCCATCTAAGAAACAGTAAAATGCGTGTCCCGCCAGACGCTCAAGCATCTGGTCAATGAATGGAAGGGGGAAATGATCTTTCATGGTTACCTCATTGAGCTTGCGATAATCGATGCAGACTCGGTAACCAGTGACAAGTCTCAATGCAATTTCCTCTCCCTTCTCATTCTTCTCAATCGTAATTCCACCTTTCTTGGGAACTACTTGAGTCGGGGAAACCCATTCACTATCCGCGATGGCATAAATGATTCCCATGTCCAAAAGTTTGATGATTTCCTTTTTTTACGACTTCTTGCATATGAGGGTTTAGCCTCCTCTGGGGCTGTCGTACACATTTGGCACCCTCATTTGTCTTGATCTTATGCATACAGATGTCCGGAGATATCCCTCTGATATCTCCTACTTGCCATCCAAAGGCTTTTTCATTTTTCTTCAAGACGTTGATTAATTTCATTTCCTCTAAACGAGACAAATTTAGCGTATATAATCAATGGAAGCTTGTCGCCTTCTCTTAAAAACACATACTTAAGATGTTTAGGCAATGGCTTCAACACCAAATCCGCAGGGGTCTTCTAAACTCGACTTGAGATCTCCACTTTTCAACTCAATATCATTGAGTTTACTCTGCGTGGTCCCACGCCAAAGCTTCTCCTTCCAACAATTCTTCCTCAAAATCACTAATTGATCTAGATTTACCACACCATGAGTATTCGGATTATCAACCAATCGCTCATACTCCGCTTCTACAGCCATGCCTTGCTTATCCATATAGTCGGTGAAATCATCCGTCATATAATCAATGGAAAAGCCGGTTGGAGGGCCAGAGGGTACTTGAATGGACTTTAAGACATTGTAACTCACCTCTTGATCACCAACTCGGATAGTCACTTGCCCACCATCGCAATCGATGAGGGCTCTAGCTGTAGATAAGAAATATCTTCCAAGAATCAGGGGGACGTTTTCATCTTTCTCCATATCTAAAACATACCAATCGACTGGAAAGGTAAATCTATCAATCTGAACCAAAACGTCTTTTAGGATCCCTGAAGCTTTCTTAGAAGATCTATCAGCGAATTGTAAACTCATAGCAGTGGGTTCTAGAAGGCTTTGTAAACCGAGCTGTTTGCATACAGACATTGGCATAAGGCTTATAGAGGCACCTAGATCGCACAAAGAATTAGGGAAAACTAGACCTCCCATTACTACTGTAAGTACGAACTTACCAGGGTCACCTCTTTTAATTGGTAAGTTTTCATAATTAATCATGGAGCAATCCTCGCCAATTTGCCTTTCCATGCCTCTAATTTCTTTTTCGAAGACACAACATCCTTGATAAATTTTTGATACTTAGGCATCCTCGACCAAGACATCCGATAATGGAAGATTTACCGCGTATTTTTCAAAAGGTTCAACACCTTTTCGTACTTTTTGTCCTCACTCAAAGGAATGTTGCTCTTTCTCGGTGGAAATGGAAGCTTCTTAAGGTCATTCTCGGAAAAGACTTTCTTTGAGGATGCACTTACAGCTTTGTCTTCCAGATCCTTCCAACGAACATCTTTGTCAACTTTTTTACTAGTCAGGGGATCAGCCTCCTGACTTTCGCTCGTTTCTTCATCCATCAGGGGATCGGCCACTCCGAGGACTTCCAACTTCTTCACCTCTCGGGGGATCGGCCACCCGAGTTTTCTCTTGCGGTTGAGGGGAGTGTAGGTGCTCGGCTTCCCCTCCCCGCCTTATCAATGGCGGGGAGGGGCTAGTGGTTTCCCGGATGGGAAGGACCACTAACTTGAGTACCGCTCCTCAGATTTGCACTGGCTTCCTCTTTACCGTATTGAATTGATGGCACGAGGTCAGTACATGGGCCTTTGTTCAAGTCAGCCTGAGCAACTTGACCACCCTTTGGATTCTTCTCAGTGAAACCGGCGGTACCGCCCGGGGTCTGAAGCTAACTGTTCAGCCAGTTGCCCAATTTGTCTTTCAAGATTCTTCATCGATCTACTTTGCTCCTCCAACTTGGCTTCAAGATTGTTAGATTGGGAGGAGCTTTGAGAGTTTTGGAAATTTGAAGAATAGGGCTGGCTGGGCCGACTTTGAAATTGAGAGTTTGAATTGGAAGGCCAATTCTGATTGAATTTTTGCGTAGGATTGGAAAAATTCGAGTTTTGGTTCTGATTAAACCCAGGGTTTCTATTGAAGTTCTGATTCGAATTAAAATTCGAATTAGGATTGAAATTTGAAGATGGATTAAACCCTTGGTTTTGAAAATTGCCCTGGCTAGGAAACTGATTGAACCTTTGATTGTTCTGGCCATAGAATGCATTCACTTCCGCATTCTGTCCGTTCATAGGACAGAATTTAGAAGTGTGCCCCACCTCGTCACAATTCTGACATGTGACTTGATTGTACTGTCCATAATCATGAACATCATTTACTTGATAAGGTGTAGGGGGATTAAATTGGCACTGACCATTCATATGGCCCGTCTGACAGCAATTTTCACAGTATAGAACCTGAGGGTTCTATGGAAAAGAAGAAGTTTGATTTATCGGGTTTGGAATTGGAGATGGTGCCATCTGCTTCTGCAGCATGGCGATCAAACTTTGCAAATTGACTTCCTCAACCTTGGGAGGAGGAGGAGCTTGAATTGCCTGATAAGAGGGGGTGTAGTTGTACTTTGCGATGTCCTCAAACAATGCCCATCCCTCATCAGGCGTTTTCTTCAGAAACGCCCCACTAGATGAACTGTTGACCATGCCTTTGGTGAGCTCGGTCAATCCACTGAAGAATGTATTGACTTGCCTCTCCAGTGGCAAGCCATGGTGGGGACACTTTCTAAGAAGAGACTTGAATCTCTTCCAACATTCGAAGAAAGATTCATTCTCTTTCTGATAGAAAGTGAATATTTCGTTTAAGCACTGGGCCGTCTTTGAAGGTGGAAAATATTGACTCAAGAACTCCTTTTCGAGTTCTGCCCAGGTGGTGATAGATTCAGAAGGGAGAGAGGTGTACCACTCTTTAGCCTCTCCTTTCGGAGAAAAAGGAAACAGCTTTAAGCTTGATCGCATCCTCACTTACTCCTTGGATGCGTGTAGTACCGCATATCTCTAAGAACGTATGTAAGTGGGTATGCGGATTCTCCGATTGATAGCCATGAAAAATTGATGCATGCCGCATCATCCGGATAAGTCCCGGCTTTAGCTCAAAGGTTTGTGCAAGAATGGTCGGGATAACAATAGCCGGGTTGACTTTGACTTCGCCTGGCATGGCGTAGTCTGCCAACGTACGTCTATTATTAGCGGACATTATCACAAAATCAGTGATTTCTCTTGCTAGTTGATCGGCAAGATCTCGCTCGGATCTATCTGCCAGAACCGCAGAACGGAAAATCCGCCTGTTTGGCCGGACTACGGTTCGCTCGGGGTCAGGGGTGTATAATAACGGTCCCTTTTGACTCCGGGTTTGCATAAACCGGACCAAAAACAAGTGGAACGAAGCCTAAAAACTAAGAAATTGAAAGCCTAAACTAAAAATTAAAAACCTAAGGAAAGAAATGGGAAAGAAGAAAAGGAAACAGGACCAGACGGACGTCCAAGAGTTTGGACGGGCGTCCGGATGAAATTGAGATCGGACGGGCGTTTAGTGGTCCAAACGCTCGTCTGAAAAACAGAATACTTGGACGGGCGTTCAAATCTTATGGACGCTCGTCTAAGTGAATAAAAGTGGTTCAGGAACGAAGACTTTCCAGTAAACGGGCGGCCAATTTTCAGACGTCCGTTTAGAAACGGGAAAACAAGAACGAAAAGAAAAAGTTGCGAGAAAGAACGTATAAAAGAAGAGATGAGAAAAGAACTAATCACAAGAGAACCTTAAACCCTAAGCTAAAACCCCGATTAACGATTACCTAAATGTTTATCAACTAAAAACGGGAATTTAAAACGAAATAAAACAGAAAAACAAATAGAAAAACAGAAAACAAAAACTAGACAACCGTCCGGTTCCCCGGCAACGGCGCCAAAAACTTGTCCCGGATTTTATCAATACAAAACAACAAGTAATAAACCGGTTAACCTCAAGTGCAAGGATCGTAGTATGGAGGCTAGTGCCGGGTCGATCTTACGGGGAACTAGATCGTTGTGAACCCTAGCTTTTGTTTTTAACTAATTATTGTCACGAAAACTAACCTAAACGAAGAGCTAACCTAAACAAATATTGCATAAAAGTAACTAGACAGAGGAGATTAATCCAATGCTAGGGAAGATTGAAAGCGATAAACTAAACTAAACTAAAGTGCAGAAAAAGTAAACTAAGGCTAAACAATTCAAGTTTCAAGGGATTAAATCAAGTATAACGAACGAACAAGCAATTGATCCACCTATCCTATCAACATTCAATTCTAATTCGGATTATTTCGTGATCTCTATTCAAGTCGTGATTCACCTAATCGAAGGCATAAACTCCTACTCTCATAGACAAGTTCGTTTTCTAATCTTTTATCTTTCGATGTTAAAGATTACGTCTTTTTAACCTAGGCGTGAAATCTTCCGATTTCTAATCTAGAAAATCAATCTAATAACTTTCGTTTTATTTAGATCAAAGATCCAATCTTTTATCATGGTGATCTAAGGTTGACATGACTCTCATCATATAAACAATCATCAAAGCAAGCATCTTTCGATTAAACATGCAATAAAACATACAAAACATGATAAAAGAAACGAACTTGAAATAGGACTCACAAAATAATCACGAACTAGAAATAAACTATTGAATTGGATGGCTTCACAACGCTTGTTCAAAGAGGTTTAGCCTCTTAGCATCTTCTTGAAGGCTTGAATTGCTTGAATAAAATACATAAATTGAAAGATCTAATCTAGAGATTTAAAAGCATAAAATTTGAGTAAAAACTAAGTAAAAACGCAAAGACACGAGTACCGCCCCTAGGTTTTAGGGTTCGAATATATGATGTATTTGTGGAGAAAACACGCTCGCTTTATATAGAAAACTAGGTCGGTTTCAAAGATGGCGGCGGCTGGACGCCCGTCCGGAATGGGTGAACGCCCGTCCACTCTTCATATGAACTTCAAATCGGGACGAGTCATGATCGACGCTCGTCCACCGTCCACTCCCGCGTCCAAACTCTCTCGAATCACTTTTCCTCTTCTCGGACGCTCGTTCACTCGGAAGACGCCCGTCCACTCGGGACGCCGCTTCAAGGTTCGAACGTTCGTCCATTATGATCGAATTTTGATTTCTTGATCTTTATCTCTTTTATCTCTATCCCATTCCTTCATTATCTCTTATATCATCAATTAGCTCGAACTTAATCAACTTTTGATCATCTTTTGAACCTCAACCATGTATCTATAACACATAAGAACATCGCAAAAATGTAATAATGTCCAAATAATCATAAAAACATAATTAAAACACCAAAAACAACCTATTTTGCGATCAACCCCTTTTAAAATATCATTCGCTCAATATTTCCATTAAATACTCGTTTCTTATGCAAACTTATACAAATATGGGGGAAATTAACATAGAATATAGCCTTATAAATCGTATAAAACCACCCTTAACAACTCCCCCACACTTAGCTTTTGCTCGTCCCGAGCAAAACAAAACGAAAATAAGGCTCGAGAAAAGATAGACATCTCAGACAATATAACATAGATCCAATAAATCAGAAGTTCATCACTGTGTGTGTGCAAAGCCATAGAAAACTTCCACTAAGTCCAAACTTGAGAAACTCAAAGCAAAACTAGCTAACACCCCCGTCAAACTAGAGATAAATGATACTCATAAGATGTACCCTACAAACGTGCACTATCCCGAAAAAGATGATCGAATATATCTAGGGCCTTTCTGAAATACTCAGAGGATAATCCCTACAACATATCTGTTAGTTTCTACTGGGGATAAGATAGACGATAACTTAGTCATTTATTCATTTCATAACAATTCTTAGTTGATTTAACTTGTTCACTTATAAACACACATCAGAATGAGCTATTGCCCTGTCATAGCAGAATAGGACATTTCGAGATAATCCCCTACCTTACTCCAATCATAAGGCAGCTTCTTCTGACTGTCGTGAGCTTTTAGTCATCATAGTGGCATAGGACATTTCGAGATAATGCCCTATCGCACCCAAATCATCGACTAGCTTTCGACACACCCAATTATTTCACTATTAATTCAACTTTTTCATTTTGACATCAGTTACGCTTTACTTATCACATTCAAACTTCTAGATATTCACAGTATGTCATACTCGGAACTAAATACAAACTATCATAAATCTCAAGATATATACGTAGCACTAAGTACATGACTTATAAGAAAATAAAAAATCACTCGTCCAAAAGGGGTATAACTTTATAAATAGCTCATCATTTACTATGGCTCGTGAAAATCGATCTCGTGTGAAACAACTAACTTATCAAACATATGATATATAGCTTAAATGACTATAAAAATAACGAACATTGAATCGAATTGCCTACTCGGGACAAAACAAAAACAAAAGTGTCGAAAAATTACGAAAAATTTAAAATTTAGCTCATTTTCATAGAAACAATACGTATTGAACAAATGATTATAGATACATAGTCGACCATTCCCCTCCCCCACACTTAAACGACAACATGTCCTCATGTTATGCAGAACGAAACAAAAGATAAAAGACTTAGCTGATCTCAAACGTCGGTCAGGCCGGAGCCTACAGAGTGACACTTAAAACTCGCAACCGTACAATGTAGCTCGTCAAAACCGCCAAAAACGTACCTGCACGACTCGACAAACACGGAACTATCTCGGGGAAAACGGGGAGGTATACCAAAATGAAAAGATAGAGCAAAATCAACAAGAGATAAATCATCCAATACAACCAAAAAGGAGAAACCAAGTCGAAATGAAAGTACGGGTGCCTTATGGCTTACATGATACATCGAGAGAATAAACAGTAGCAACATCAAAAATTACAATGAACCATATAAGTAAAAAGTAGCAGAAATATACAACATCAAAACCACAATGCAACCCATCAAAATCATCCATAACCATCCCATATCATCAACCAAGAAAGAAAAATAAACAAAACACGGAGAAGAAAACAAATAAGACAAGTGTATGCAAAAAAAAAGTCGACTCGAAAATCGAACTCGGGAAAAATGTGAATTAATCCATGAAAAGCTTACAAAATCTTACCAAGGACGTTGAAAGGATGATGATTATGCTGATTAGAAGTCCCAAACGTGAATCAACGAGACCAAAGATTGGATTTTTCCAAAAGACAACCGCACACTCTAGATTACTGATAACGGAAAAATTCACAGTTATTTTTATAACTTTTCACCCCGTTTCTGATATCATTTTGAGCACTTTTGTATCATTTCGAGTATTTAATTCCTAAGTTTCATAAAAATATATAAGTAGTAACTATTATGTAAAATATCGTGTTTTTAGAAGTTTTTATTAGTTTTTGTACCGGTTTAGTAACCGGAGTGTCGTGTCGGATTTACGTTTGATATTTTGGTAGTTTATTGTAGAATCATAAGTGGACCAAGATTCTACGTAACGACATGTTTTGAGCCCTAAAAGAGGTGTTTAGAGGGTTAGAAGAAGGTGCCACAAGCTTACGAGTTCAAAAGGGTCGTTTTTCCTAAGTACTTGAATCGTTACATATTTTCGACGGAGATTTGACCCAAATTAGAGGCATTTTCGGGGGATGACTTCTTAATGAAAGTTGTAGATCTTCACATAAGATTTCCAACGCACATTGAATCACGTCAATTGGAGTTCTACAACTCAAGTTATGGTCAAGTGGCTAATCGATTCGTATCAGTAAAATGTCGTAAAACGACACGTAATGGAAATGACTCATCAAAACGACATTTTCTGAAGAATCTTCCTTAATAAAAGTTGTATATCTTCAAGAAAGCTTTCCAATGGATTTTGAATCAAGTCAATCGGACTTCTACAACTCAAATGGTGGTCAAGTGGCTAATTGATTTGTATTAAGGAAAATCCCGAAAACGACACGTAATGGGAATGGCCCATCAAAACGACGTTTTCTGAAGAAGTGTCCTTCATGAAAGTTGAAGAATTTTCCGAGAGCTTAATTTTGACGTTTGAATCATAATTATTGGAGGCCTACAACTCAAGATATGAATTTTAGAAGTTTTATTATAAATAAATACACAATCGAAGGATCCAGAATCATGGTGAGTCATCTGTGATGATGATACCCGGCCTGGTCCGGCTCTTTCCCGGCCCGGTCCGGCCTCAAACTTTGCCTATATATACAGAGCCTTCAGGATCAAGAACGATGCCCCTCTTCTTCCCCAACCTCCTTTCATCTTTTCCCTTCTTTTATTTATGTTTTGAGGGGCCTATAAATTAGATATATATATAGTTATAATGTCGGTGTAATAACCCGATTAGTTATCGTTTTAATATAATTTTAATTCCGTTCTTTCATTCTTGTTCTTTTCATTTTGTAGTATATATATATATAAGTATCTATATCTATATTTATGTATCTATATATATATATATATATCTATAGATCTATATATATATATATATATATATATATATATATATATATATATATCTATATTTATGTTTTATGCACTTATATATATATATATGATATATTTTTCTTTTCCGTTATAATGAATAGCTAAATATAAACATAGCCGAATTATGTGAAAACGGGTGAAATCAACCCTCGGGAAACGAGATGGAGTTGTGTTGTGCTTAATTTAACGTTTTTATGATAAAATCATGTTTTAAAACCCGTTTTGATCATTTTCCTAACTTTGAATAAAATTGACAACTTTGTTCACGGTTACATCGAGCTTATAAATGTATTTTGCGGTGAGATGTGAGATATGGATATCACTAATCATAGTCCCGATTGTTAGATTGACAATCTAAGTGACGATCCGGACTATGCCTAAGTGAAATTCTTATTTTTACGAGATGTGCGAAACATGTTTTAAAATCACTAAACCATAGTTTTAATCGTTAGATTGGCAACCTAAGTGACACGTTAAAACTATGTTTTCTGTGAGGTTTTTCAACGGCTTTTTTATTCTGGTCAACCATGCTAGGCGAGTTAGCTCTCTAAAGGGAGGGTTAATAAACCTAGTGTGGGGGTTAAGTGAGAGCTGTTCAGATTTTAACGCAAGAATAAAAAGTTGACACCCGTGAATGTCATATGAACTGAATCAGATAAAACACACTCTTTATCAAGTTTTTCCTGTGGAGAGATAACCTGTTGGATCATGGCTCGGCTATGCTTTTTAATCACCTAGTTAATCTCGTTAGTTAAAATTTATTTTTCGCATTAGTATAAAAACTCCACCTAAAACTTTGATCGCCTAGACTAAGAACCACGTTCGCTTTGGTACTCACAACCACATTTCTCTTGGGACGACCTCGTACTCCCGTAGCTATCCTAGCAATCGACCTGGTACTCTGCCAGTTAGAGAGTTAGTTTACCCACAGTTGCGAGTCTTTATAAATGTATTTTTAGTGGGTGAATTTTTCGCTCATCAAAAAAATTGGCGCCGTTGCCGGGGACCAATATTTTAGTGGGTGTATTTTTCTCTCATCAAAAAATTGGCGCCGTTGCCGGGGAAATGTGTGATATTGTTGTGATATCTTGTAAGTGAACCGAAGGCTTGGGCCTAGGTTTTTATTTTTTTTTTCTTTCTTGTTTTATTTAGATGTCGACAAAGAGCTATGGATGCTGAAGTGATATTGTCTTGAACTCGGTTTGAATACGACTTTGGTACTTAGCCTCTTCGGAGGGTGATATCTTGTAAGTCTGGCTAAAACTGGGGATTAGGGCCTTCGGCAACCATAACTTTTTGAGGGGTCTAAATATCGTGTGTTTACGAAAAAAAAAAAAAAAAAAAAAAAAACAAAAAAAAAAAAGAAATTTTTTATTGTTTTATTGTTGTTTTCTGAGATCTTGCAGATTGAGCTTAAATGGATGGATTTTTCAATCAAAACTACTCAGCTGAACAACAATACCCCTACCAACCTTATCAACAACAGTTCGTGTCTGAGCCTCAATATCAACAGCAGAATAACCAAGGTTCATGGAATTATCAGTGCCCTAGTGCATACCAGGACCAGAATTATGGTTATTCGAGTTATGAGCCACAACATTACGAGGGTTACCCGAACCCTAATGCTTATCGTGATTACGTGTTCATACTCAAGACGTTGATAGCTTTAACCATATTCACCATCCGATCGTTGTCCGGAATGGCAAGAGGACTACTACTCACCTCCGATGAATCAAAGTCAATATGATCGCTTTTCCCCCATGCCACAAGAAGACTTCACCGACAAAATAGAGCAACTAGAACGATTGAACCGAGCCCGGAAGAGCGACCGTTGGACATGCAGGAGTTCAAGGTAAGTACTGACTCCGCCATAAGAAATCTTCAAGACAAGGTGGGGCAATTGATTGAATTAGTGAGGTATGTGAAAAAGGCAGAGACATGTGAGGTGGTTAAGGATGAAAATGTTATCACTGAAAAAGTTCAGGATGAGAATGAGGTTGATAATTCAGTTCACGAAGAAAAAGTGCAAGATTTGGAGATGACAGAGTTAGAGGAGCGAGAGATTGATTGGCCATCTTTAGTAAAGCCACTGGGAGAGTTGGTAATAGCTGATATATCGGTCCCGGATTATTACATTCGTCCACTCGCGAGGATGAATTTTCTCGCGGTCCAAGCTTTGTGTACTCCCCAATGGATGAGCTTTATGGTAATTTTCAAAAGAAGATGGTTCGACAGATGATAAAAGAAGGTTCGACGGCCGGGAGGAGGTAACATCGAGGGCCAAACGAGGTACGTTTCTAGACAATTTAATTTCAATGGTTCTCGCATTGTTAATTTTTCTAAAGCCGTTGATCTTCTTGAGTTCGGATTTTGGTTGATTGAGTCCGTATAGAGTCACCCCGTCGAGCAAACGACGTTAAACAAAAGCGCTACCGGGAGGCACCCGTTAAATAAATAATTTGAATAAGACTAGTCTTAATATAGAATATGTGGACGAGTCAATATAATAGGAAATATGGACAAAGTACAACCAAGTCTCGGTATGAATGTTTGAATTTCATTAAGAGGGAATGATTAGGTGGTTATCCGAAAATCCCGATGGAGAAAAAAGATAAAAATTCAAATGTATCATTTCTTGGACTTAGGTTATTGAATCCTTGAGGATCTGGGTATAAAAGACTCAATACTCTTTCACACATTTCATTTTATGATCTAGTCTGTTTCAAATTTCTGGTCGTTGTAGTATAGTGGTGAGTATTCCCACCTTAATAAAACTGTGTGTAATAAAAAGGAATTTAGGAATAGCTGACTATGAATTGATGTTTTATGCTCGTTGCTTAGATGTTCTGTGCTTAACCTGTGAAGGTGATTTTTCCATCTAAAGCTATTATGTGATATGATATATATTGCCTATCGAATTTTCTGACGTGACAGGGCCATTATCTCATTATTCCCATATCCCTGTTCAATATTTTGGCACGAGGACCATGTCCCGTGTTGGCTTTGTTTTGGTTGTTTTGGTACAGGGATTCGGGATGTGCTTTCTCATGGCTGTTACGGGATTCGATAGCATCTTTTTGCTTGGTTTATAAGCTAAGTCTTCCTCTCTATCTCATTTACACTCGAGAATAATGCAAAATCGTAAGTGGGGGGTAGAGTCCGGTTGGTTTAGAAATGGCGACGTGTTTAAACCCTTAGTTTTTGGATCTTTTTCGAGCATAAATGAGTTGATTAAAATGAAGTGTATAAGGTATATATTTCATGGATTTGAAGTTGTAATGATCAATTTAGATATGTATAACTAATTTGAACCGTAAGTGCATTTTAGCCTAAATTTATTTGTGTAACATGAATTCCTTCACATAAGCCTTTGATATTGAAGCGAAAATTTTAAACTGTACCCATTCAGTATTCTAGTGGTTTATCCTAGAAATAGCAGTAGCTTAGTACCTAATTTCTGAACATGTACTGTGAATATCTGAAGGTTTGAATGTGACGAAAAGAATGTCAAAATAAGATAAACTATATGTCGGTTGTAGCTACCAATGATTTGAGTGCGGTAGGGGGTTATCACGAAACGTCCTATATCACTATGAGGTTTAAAAGCTCCCGACTGCCTGATGATAGTAGTCCAGCTAGGGTGTTATCACGAAACATCCTATTGCTGGGAATGAGGGCATATGCTACACATAATAAAAAAAAAAGAAGAAGAGTTAGATGGGTATTAATGTATTCGATCTCACCTCATGACGCCTGAAAGATAGTCGATTTTGGCAATGAGTCCGGATATGTTAGTATTCTATGAAAAAAAAAAGAGAAAAAAAAAAAAAAAAAAAATAGAGTTATCTTCTAACTATCCCCAGTATAAACTGAATGATATGCTTTAGGGATTATCCTAATAAGTACACGGGAGGACTTTGTGTGGAATTGTTACTACCTATATCTAGGAAAGTCATTAGGACTGTCTGAATGGATATTTGTGCGTTTGCTTGATTTATTCAAGAGAGGATAGTGGAAATTGAAAAAGGCTTGTCACACACTCACTCTGTTATACATTTATATTGCGGTTAACGTGTGGTTATGATTCGAATGGTTGCATCATCTGGTTGTCCTTTATACCTTTTATCTTCATGAATTTTTCCTCATTCATTTTATTTTATCGCTTGTTTTGTTCGAGGACGACCAAAAGCTAAGTGGGGGGTTGTGATAACGGAAAAATTCACAGTTATTTTTATAACTTTTCACCCCGTTTCTGATATCATTTTGAGCACTTTTGTATCATTTCGAGTATTTAATTCCTAAGTTTCATAAAAATATATAAGTAGTAACTATTATGTAAAATATCGTGTTTTTAGAAGTTTTTATTAGTTTTTGTACTCGGTTTAGTAACCGGAGTGTCGTGTCGGATTTACGTTTGGTATTTTGGTAGTTTATTGCGTAAATCATAAGTGGACCAAGATTCTACGTAACGACATGTTTTGAGCCCTAAAAGAGGTGTTTAGAGGGTTAGAAGAAGGTGCCACAAGCTTACGAGTTCAAAAGGGTCGTTTTTCCTAAGTACTTGAATCGTTACATATTTTCGACGGAGATTTGACCCGGCTTAGAGACATTTTCGGGGATGACTTCTTAATGAAAGTTGTAGATCTTCACATAAGATTTCCAACGCACATTGAATCACGTCAATTGGAGTTCTACAACTCAAGTTATGGTCAAGTGGCTAATCGATTCGTATCAGTAAAATGTCGTAAAACGACACGTAATGGAAATGGCTCATCAAAACGACATTTTCTGAAGAAGCTTCCTTAATAAAAGTTGTATATCTTCAAGAAAGCTTTCCAATGGATTTTGAATCAAGTCAATCGGACTTCTACAACTCAAATGGTGGTCAAGTGGCTAATTGATTTGTATTAAGGAAAATCCCGAAAACGACACGTAATGGGAATGGCCCATCAAAACGACGTTTTCTGAAGAAGTGTCCTTCATGAAAGTTGAAGAATTTTCCGAGAGCTTAATTTTGACGTTTGAATCATAATTATTGGAGACCTACAACTCAAGATATGAATTTTAGAAGTTTTATTATAAATAAATACACAATCGAAGGATCCAGAATCATGGTGAGTCATCTGTGATGATGATACCCGGCCTGGTCCGGCTCTTTCCCGGCCCGGTCCGGCCTCAAACTTTGCCTATATATACAGAGCCTTCAGGATCAAGAACGATGCCCCTCTTCTTCCCCAACCTCCTTTCATCTTTTCCCTTCTTTTATTTATGTTTTGAGGGGCCTATAAATTAGATATATATGTAGTTATAATGTCGGTGTAATAACCCGATTAGTTATCGTTTTAATATAATTTTAATTCCGTTCTTTCATTCTTGTTCTTTTCATTTTGTAGTATATATATATATATAAGTATCTATATCTATATTTATGTATCTATATATATATATATATCTATAGATATATATATATATATATATATATATATATATATATATATATATATATATATATATATATATATATATATATATCTATATTTATGTTTTATGCACTTATATATATATATATATGATATATTTTTCTTTTCCGTTATAATGAATAGCTAAATATAAACATAGCCGAATTATGTGAAAACGGGTGAAATCAACCCTCGGGAAACGAGATGGAGTTGTGTTGTGCTTAATTTAACGTTTTTATGATAAAATCATGTTTTAAAACCCGTTTTGATCATTTTCCTAACTTTGAATAAAATTGACAACTTTGTTCACGGTTACATCGAGCTTATAAATGTATTTTGCGGTGAGATGTGAGATATGGATATCACTAATCATAGTCCTGATTGTTAGATTGACAATCTAAGTGACAGATCTGGACTATGCCTAAGTGAAATTCTTATTTTTACGAGATGTGCGAAACATGTTTTAAAATCACTAAACCATAGTTTTAATCGTTAGATTGGCAACCTAAGTGACACGTTAAAACTATGTTTTCTGTGAGGTTTTTCAACGGCTTTTTATTCTGGTCAACCATGCTAGGCGAGTTAGCTCTCTAAAGGGAGGGTTAATAAACCTAGTGTGGGGGTTAAGTGAGAGCTGTTCAGATTTTAACGCAAGAATAAAAAGTTGACACCCGTGAATGTCATATGAACCGAATCGATAAAACACACTCTTTATCAAGTTTTTCCCGTGGAGAGATAACTGTTGGATCATGGCTCGGCTATGCTTTTTAATCACCTAGTTAATCTCGTTAGTTAAAATTTATTTTTCGCATTAGTATAAAAACTCCACCTAAAACTTTGATCGCCTAGACTAAGAACCACGTTCGCTTTGGTACTCACAACCACATTTCTCTTGGGACGACCTCGTACTCCTGTAGCTATCCTAGCAATCGACCTGGTACTCTGCCAGTTAGAGAGTTAGTTTACCCACAGTTGCGAGTCTTTATAAATGTATTTTTAGTGGGTGAATTTTTCGCTCATCAAAAAAATTGGCGCCGTTGCCGGGGACCAATATTTTAGTGGGTGTATTTTTCTCTCATCAATTACTGATTCGAAACAACGGTTGTATGGTGATGGATTTCGTTTGAAAAACCAAAAAGAGGGGATTGAGAGCTGTTCGTAGGGCTTTGAATCGCCCAATTTGGTGTAGAGATGAGGATTTTCGAGCAAAGGGAGGCAAAAAGTCGGGTTTTTCAATTTAAATTTTCCGATTCGAATAAAGAATGGAAGCAGGGGGTATATATAGATGCAGGTTTGGACGGGCGTCCAGCTGGAAAGCATATGAACTGGACGGGCGTCCATAAAAACAGACGCTCGTCTAGATGGCCAAATCACATACAGCGTTGAAGGAGATATATCAGACGGGCGTCCAAGAATTTTGGACGCTCGTCCAAAAGTGTGCATGGCGGACGGGCGTCCATAGAGAAAAATTTCAAAATCCATACAATTTAAATTTGAACTTGCATTGTCTTATTAAACTTAAATTAAAATTTCAAACATACAAATAAAAATCAACGAACAACATAAAATCACTAGAAGATACGCTAAAACAAACAGAAAACAGTGGGTTGCCTCCCACCAAGCGCTCTTGTTTTACGTCGTTTGCTCGACGAAACAACCTAACTAACGCTAGTCTGCATAAATCTCGTCCCAATCCACCAAATGGATGAGACGGCGAAGCATATCAATAGCGGGGGAAATCATAGTCGTCTTGTATGCCCCAATCATCTCCACCACCTCTAAACCTCTATAATGTGAAGCCCGTAGTACCGGCGCTAGATCCGTCAGCATAGGGTTATTTAGAACCGTATATGGACGTCCTATAGCTTCCTGGAGCTCCTCAGTAGTGAAATCACTACCTCCCGAACAGCGGGGGACAATGAGAACATAGGTGATGGTCTTCGTACGGGTACTAAGCTCAAAATCTACGTGCAAGACTATAGTGCCTCCTGGTCCATCAGCTACTGTAATCGTTATCCCGTGATGAGCTACTATCGTTTACGAGCTACTGTATTTTACTATGATGAGCTACTGTATTTTACTATGATGAGCTACTGTATTTTACTATGGTGTGTTGCTAGACGCTATATTTTACTATGATGGCTCGTGAAAATCGTGTATGTTGGCTCGTGTATGTTGTGTTGAAAATCGTGTATGTTGGCTCGTGAAAATCGATCTCAGTAGTAAATAGCTCATCATTTACTATGGTGTGTTGCTAGACGCTATCCCGTGATCGTTAGGCATGAAGGGCATTTTAGTAAATTGCACTTTATGTCTACGGCCAACATATTCGGAAGCCTATCGGGTCACACACATATGAACATCAAGTCGGATAAAAATGTGGTTATAGTTGATAACCAAATAAGGAAAGTTTATCTCTAGACTATAAAGGTTATAGTGGTAAATTAATATGGTGGTATTTATCTATTATGAATAAATAAAATACAATATATTAATTATATATACAAATTATATTAATTAAAGAATATTCCGGAAGTCAATTTGTTGACTAATGGGGCGCCACATCCTAGGGTATAAGATACACTTGGATTGTGCACTTTAATTAATAAGATTACCATAATATTAATATAAGATATTAATTGATTTTGGAAAAATAGATTTATGGTAATAAGATAATTATATTCAAGATAAGATATTGACAAAATTAATTTTGATAAAAGAGATAAATCAATCTAATTGATTTTCCTTATTTTATTGGGAAAATATTTTCTTTTCCTCCACACATATGGGGCGCCACCTCTAGCTATAAATAAGAGGTGGGTGTCAAGCTCTTTTGTACATCACAATTGCAAGAGCTCATAGTTCTTGTGTAAAATAGAGAGCAACCTATAGTGAGTTTGTGAGGGAGGAAAAATGCCGGTCTAGCAACTGGAGTTTTCCAATAGCAATCCAAGGAGGATTCCGGCGAGGAGTTCGTGTGGATTAGTGAAAGAGGCCGGATGAGTGGACGGCTTGCGCACTGTAATACTATCGTTTGATGGTCAAAGCGACGATCTTATAGATCATCAAGGTATAACCGTCAAACTACTTAACGTGTTTATTGCATTAAACGAAGAACGATCTAGAAAAAGAAAATCAAATTTTAAATTCCGCTGCGTTAAACTAGTGATTTCCTAACAGCATTGACCACCGCGATGCACTAACTACCGTGATGCATTTGCTAGGAAATCACTAGTTTAACGCATCGGAATTTAAAATTTTGATTTTCTTTTCTAGATCGTTCTTCGTTTAATGCAATAAACACGGTAAGTAGTTTGACGATTATACCTTGGATGATCTATAAGATCGTCGATTTGACCGTCAACGGAGAGTAGTACAGTGCGCAAGCCGTCCACGTGTCCGGCCTCTATCGTTGATCCACACGAACTCCTTGGATTGCTATTGGAAAACTCCGGTTGCTAGACCGGCCTTTTTCCTCTCTCTCAAACTCTCTATAGGATGCTCTCTATTTTACACAAGAACTATAAGATCTTGCAATTGTGATGTATAAAAGAGCCTGACACCTACTTCCTTTATATAAGCAAAGTGACGCCCCAATGATGAGTGGAGGAGAAGAAAACATTTTCCAAATAAAATAAGAAAAATCAATTAGATTGATTTATCTCTTTTATTATAATATCTTATATTAAATAAAATCTAAATATTGCCAATATCTTATATTTATTATATTTATCTTATTACCATAAATCTATTTTCCCAAAATCAATTTATATCCAATATTAATATTATGGTAATCTTATTAATTAAATAGCACAATCCAAGTGTATCTTATACGCTAGGATGTGGCGCCCCATATGTCAAATAATTGGCATCTGGAATATTCTTTAATTAATATAATTTATGTATAATTAATATCTTGTATTTTATTTATTCATAATAAATAAATATCATCATATTAATTTAACACTATAACCTTTATAGTCTAGAGATAAATTTTCATTATTTGGTTATCAACTATAACCGCATTTTAATCCGACTAGATATGTGTGACCCGAAAGGCTTCCGAATATGTTGGCCGTAGACACAAAGTGCAAATTACGAAAAATGCCCTTCATGCCTAACGATCACGGGATAACGTCTAGCAATGTGACCCCCAATCATCGGAAGAGTCAAAAGCAATGGCTACTACCTTTCATGTGAATCAGTTACCGTGTAACTTACAATCCTATCGCTGTAATAAAATCCATACGATTGTATCTCGAGTGTCAATACATTAACGATCATATCTTATAATCCGGATATCATGCTTGTTGGTCCCTTGGAAAGGCTAACACAAGTTTAGAGGGGGGGTGAATAAACTTGTCCCTAAAAACTGGATTTAAAACAAATTAAGGTTCAGTTAAAACTTGTGTGGAGTTAAGCTGACTAAGCTGAGTTCAAGTCAAACTGACTTAAGCTTAAAACTGAGTCAACCGGCAGCGGATATAATTCTAGCCTTTTTCTTGATCTTGTTATTCTATTTGAAAGCTGAGTGTGTTAAACTGAATTCTGAAGAATGTCAGTTTGTGAACTGTGAAGTGTATAACAATCAATTATCAAAATGCTTGTAGATAAATGCCGAGTAAATAAATAAATGCGTAAAGTAAATAAGGCAAGTATTATAGAGGTTCCGGGTGGTGTAATCATGTACGTCCTCTCTTCCCCGTGGTGCGGAGGAAAATTCCACTAGAACTTCTTGAGGTGAACTCGTTACAAAAAGTCCTAAACAATAGTCATTGGCTAATCCCTAGCTTCACTATCTAAACAGTTGTAGAACAGGTAGAATTGCTGCTCTTCAATTGCTTGAACACTGGTCCTTGAAGGGTTACGTATGCCTCTTCACCAGCTACCACCACAAACACAGTCTACCCGACTGCTTGTAACAACTGTCCTTGGCGAAACCTTCCCGGTTTGCTTCACAGTCTAAACCTTTGATGTGGAATCAAAGTTGGGCTGAGAATCAATAAATTGATTCTTGTTTGTGGTTCTTCAAAGTGTCTGATTCTTGATAAATTCTGTATAGCTTGAACACTTTAAGAAATTCTAGATATGATCTTGTTATAGCACTGAGATGATAGTAATTCGAATAGAAATACTAATGCACAAAAACGCTTGTTGATTTCTTGTTAAATCTCTAGATTGTTATTTTTGTTCCTTGGTGCAAAGTCCTCTATTTATAGTGTGAGGTCCAACGTTCACCTGGCTTGAATTCGAATTGTATCACCGTCTATCTTGTAACGGCTATATTTTTTGACCGTTCTGATGTGTCAGTAACTCATCCAATAAAATCGCTTCCTTTATAACGTTCGACTGTACTATTAGTTTGTTGGATGGATGACATATAAAACTGAGTTTCCTTATCAGTTTTATATTGAGTTTATCACTTGTCTGTTTCCTGACTGACTTGGAGCGTTAACTGAGATTTTTACTCTTCTTCAAATATCAGTACTCCATTTTTCATCTGATTATAATTGACTTAATCAGATTACACCATGACTAATCATCTTCTAAGAACTCATTGTCCTTATGATTCTTAGGTCTTCATACAAGATCTATAAAGTCAGTTTAGGTCACCACAATCTTAACTGAAGTCTAACTTTACAGTCTCGACTTGTAATCTTCATAACTGAGTTTGAACCCTCAGTTCTTCAATCTTCAATAACTGAGTCTGTGACCCTCAGGTCTTCAATCTTCTATTTAAGTCAACTGAGTCTGTGACCCTCAGCGAACTTATTTTCTTCAGTTCAATACTGGTGTATTCCGAGTCAGGTTATCTGTCTTGGTGATTTCCAGTTTTCTAGATGAATTCCAGTTTTTCAGTTTTACGACACACTAACTATTACAGTGCTTGTCTGATGTAACTTATAAAAATATCAGACTCTAGTAAAACCTAAACATTCAGTTCTAGACATCTTTTAGCTTTTCACTATAACAGCTACCTTTAGCACTTCATCAATGAGGTTAAAATAATACTTTGAATAAATATGATGAATTATCATCAAAACATAAATTTTATTTCCAACACATGCTCTCTCGGAATAACACGTTTACTCCCACTTTACAAAGATTCTCGAGAGCTAGACATTCCTTATAAGAAGGCCATTTTTGATATTCGATCCCAATCATAGGATACACGATTCCTGGATGACCAATCATGTATACTCTGCATGCTTCAATATCACACCCAATCACTACCGCATGATCGCCACATGGCTAAGGGAAACCTCAATAGTGTCGAAGCATGACAATCCACACCGTGATGCCATGAAGACTCCGGTCTAAAGGATAATTACACAACGTAACGTACGCATTCTCTAATACACGTCCACGTACTGTCCAAGTGTCTCTACACTTCGATAGACGAGATCTATCCCTACCTTCTATAAGATAGAAGACATCCAATACGTGCTAGTGTAACTATACTATCAATGTCCCATTTGACAGTACATAAGACTAGAGATATTTAAGTATCAAACTTATTAAAATGATTAGAGATCTCATCAACCATAATCACTATCATGGTTTCTCTATCACAGTTTGACATAGGGACGTTACTATATATATGCAACAAATAATATGAAGATAAACAATATATAATAACATAAGTGCTTTTATTAATCATAATAAAGTCATTACATAAACTAAATAGACTGTAAATGACCCGACCCGGTCGGATCGGTCCAACCCGGTCGGATCGGTCCAACCCGGTTGGGTTTAGGACACCTATTCAACAATATCCCACTTGGTCTAAATCCAATCACCCATATGCCTAAGCCCTTGCGTGTGAACATGTTTCTCATGCTTTGCTTGTGAAAATGCCTCGGTTAACGGATCAGCTATGTTATTATCCGTGTGGACTTTCTCTATCTTTACATCTCCTCTATAAACTATCTCTCTAATCAAGTGATAGCGCCGTAGCACATGTTTGGACTTCTGATGATACCTTGGTTCCTTTGACTGAGATATCGCCCCATTATTATCACAGTACAGTGGCATTGGACCTTCAATGGAGGGAACCACACCAAGTTCAGTAATAAACTTCTTCATCCAAACTACTTCATTTGCCGCCTCCGAGGCTGCTATGTATTCGGCTTCCGTTGTAGAGTCCGCAGTAGTCTCTTGCTTGGAACTCTTCCAACTCACTGCTCCGCCGTTATGCGTGAAAACAAATCCAGACTGTGACTTAAAGTCATTATTGTCAGTTTGGAAACTGGCATCTGTGTAACCTCGTAATACTAAATCATCATTCCTGAAAACCAGGAACATATCATTAGTACTTCTCATGTACTTGAGGATATTCTTGACTGCAAGTCTGCAACCCAGTGACCATCACCTGGGTTGGACTGGTACCTACTAGTCGTACTAAGAGGGTATGAGACATTTGGTCTTGTGCACAACATGGCATACATGATAGACCCGATTGCCGAGGCATAAGGGATCTTACTTATTTGTGCCCTTTCCTCCTCTATCTTAGGACTCATTCCCTTCGACAGGTAGACCCCATGCGACATGGGCAACAATCCTTTCTTGGACTGCTCCATGCTGAATCTCTTCAGCATCTTGTCTATATAGGTGGATTGTGACAGACCAAGCAACCTCTTAAATCTATCTCTATAGATCTTATTCCTAGAATATAGGCTGCTTCACCCAAGTCCTTCATTGAGAAGTTCTTGGATAACCAAGCTTTGACTGATTGTAACAGAGGCACATCATTCCCTATGAGCAATATGTCGTCTACATAAAGCACTAAGAACACAATGGCACTCCCACCAACCTTCTTGTAAACATAGGGCTCATCTTCGTTCTTGATGAAATCAAACTGTTTGATTATCTCATCAAAGCGAATATTCCAACTCCGAGAAGCTTGCTTCAATCCATAAATGGATCTTTGCAGTTTACACACTTCCTCAGACAGGTTCCCGTTAAAGAAAGCTGTTTTCACATCCATCTGCCAGATTTCATAATCATGGTATACTGCAATAGCGAGCAGCATTCTAATGGATTTTAACATGGCAACATGCGAAAAGTTTTCTTCATAGTCAACTCCTTGTCTTTGCTTATAACCTTTCGCCACTAACCTAGCCTTGTAGGTAGTCACGTTACCGTCCATGTCGGTCTTTCTCTTAAAGACCCATTTACACCCTATAGGAACTATTCCTTCAGGTGGATCAACTAAGTTCCAAACTTGGTTGTCTTTCATGGATTCTATTTTAGAATTCACGGTTTCTAGCCATTTTTCTTTGTCATGCCTTAATAGCACTTCCTCATATGTTAGGGTCCTCGTCTTCCATGAGATACACGCCAGTGTACCTTTCGGGTTCACAACATTCCCTGGTGGATCTTCGAGGTGCTAGTGTGTCCACGGTAGAAGTTGGGATCACATATGTATGTTGTGTCTCCTCTTCTTCCATCAACTGACTGTTTTCCGTAAGTGGTTCTTGAATTTCTTCAAGATCAATCTTACTCCCATTGACCCTGTCCAGAATAAACTCTTTCTCCAGAAAGTGGCCAGTCCTGGCAACAAACACCTTTTTGTTAATCAGGATGGTAAAATTGGTACCCTTTGGTTTCCCTAAGATATCCCACAAATAGATATTTATCAGACCTGGGCTCTAATTTTTCAGGCATCATCCGCTTCACGAAAGTCAGACAACCCCAAGGTTTTAGATGACCTAGGCTCGGTTTCCTCTTAGTCCATACCTCGTATGGC
Source organism: Gentiana straminea (assembly GCA_036785695.1). Classification (NCBI taxonomy): domain Eukaryota; kingdom Viridiplantae; phylum Streptophyta; class Magnoliopsida; order Gentianales; family Gentianaceae; genus Gentiana; species Gentiana straminea. The sequence continues at coordinate 335,458 of JAVUPR010000422.1, read as the reverse complement.
GTAGAATCAACGGTCTTTGATGGAACTCGGTTCAGTGTATAGGATGCGGTTTCTAGAGCATAACCCCAAAAGGATTTTGGGAGAACTGCATAGCTCATCATGGATCGTATCATGTCTAACAAGGTAAGGTTCCTTCTCTCAGATACGCCATTCATCCGAGGCGTACCTGGAGGGGTCCATTCAGGTAGAATCCCATTCTCCTTTAAATAACTTTGAAACTCTCCATCTAGGTATTCTCCACATCGATCGGATCAAAGTGTTTTAATTTCTTTACCGAGTTTTTTCTCCACTTCACTTCTGAATTCTTTGAACTTTTCAAAAGCCTCAGACTTATACTTCATTAAGTATGTATAACCATAGCGTGAATGGTCATCAGTGAAAGTGATAAAATAAGAGTATCCTCATTTGGCTTGAATTGACGTTGGGCCGCACACATCAGTATGTATGAGCTCAAGCAACTTATTGGATCTTATCCCTTGGCCACTAAAGGGTGACTTTGTCATCTTGCCCAGCAAACAAGCTTCGCATGTATCAAACGATTCGTAATCGAATTGATCCAACATTCCATCTTTATTGAGTTTGGAAATGCGATTCTTATTTATATGGCCAAGTCTACAATGCCATATGTAGGATTCATTCAAGTCATTTGTCTTGGCTTTCTTGTTGTTTATATTAAGTACGTCAACATTCATATCTAATATGTAGAGACCACTTCTTAGTATGCCAGTACCATAAAAATTTCCATCACGTAAAAAAGAACAACATTTATTCTCAAACGTAAAGGAAAATCCATCAACATCTAATGCAGAAATAGAAATAATGCACTTCGTAAGAGCAGGAACAAAATAACAGTTATTAAGTTCTAGTACTAGCCCACTGGCCAATGAAAGAAAATAAACTCCTACGGCCAGCGCAGCAACACTTGCTCCATTCCCAACGCGTAGGTCCACCTCTCCTTTCCTCAGTTCTATAATTCTTCTTAGTGCCTGCATATTCGTACAAATATGAGAACCACAACCAGTATCTAATACCCAGTGGTTAGACTTAGAAGAAGTAATGTTGATCTCAATCATAACATACCTGAAGTCGAAGCATCAGAATGCTTCTTCTTGGTACTCAAGAAGCCTTTGCAGTTTCTCCTCCAATGTCCGGTCTCACCGCAATGGAAGCAAGCATCATTGGATTTGTCTTTGGCTATCTTAGGCGTTGGCTTAGGTGCAACCTTCGCCTTCTTGGACTTCTTTTGGGCTTTTGGCTTGCCTTTTTTGGAAGTGACCATCAACACTTGCTTTCCCTTCCCCACAGTGCCCTCAGCAGTTTTCAACATGTTCAATAACTCCGAAAGGGAGCAGTCTATCTTGTTCATATGATAATTCATCACGAACTGTGAGTATGAATCAGGTAGAGATTGCAGAATCAAGTTAATACTCAATTCTCGCTCCAACTTGTGGCCTAGCTTCCCAAGCCTCTCTATGTACCCGATCATTTTAAGCACGTGTGACCCCAAAGCAGTCCCGGATGCCATCTTACAACCAAACGGGGCCTTCGAGACCTCGTACCTCTCAGTGCGAGACTGAGAAGCATAGAGTTCCTTTTGGTGGACCATGATTGAGTAGGCGTCCATAGACTCATGCTGTTTCTGCAGTTTAGGTGTCATAGAAGCAAGCATGATACATGTAGCACCAGTACTGTCAGAACAGTGCTTGTTATACTTCTCGACAACATCTGCAGCCGAACCCTCAGTGGGCTCTTCCGGTAGGGCCTCGTCCAAAACATATCCAATCTTCTCGTGCCTCAAAACGATTTTGAGGTTTCTTTCCCAATCGAGAAAGTTGGTTTCGTCAAGCTTATTGTCGATGATAAAATGGAGGTTCAATTTGTTTGACATTTTCTACAACAATAAATAAAGATAGAATAAGTAAAAGTTCATGTATTTAAAACCCTAAATTTGCACTTAAAATTTTATAAGGTTTTTACTCCCACTAGACAACTATTCCCAATTGGCTTTCAAGAAAAATAAATTTTCTTTAGTGGGCAAGATCCCATCGAACTACCTCGACCCCCAACTTTGGCTGATGGGCCGAAAATAATTTAATAGGTGGACATCACTTTGTCGATCGTATCTTATACGACTCTTGTTGTTTGACTAGTAAACTCTTTGACAATTTTTCATCTTATGAAAATAGTCAAACCCTTGCCTCTAAAATCCAAACGACCCCGCTTTGGCTCGTGGCCGAGACAATTCTTAGTCGAGTCTTAACCCCGATATTCGTGAGATCTCTTACGATCATATCTCGATAACGATGATATACCCGAGGTAGGTCAACCCCCACTTTAGCTGGTGAGTTGGATCCGAACAAGGGCTCTTCACCGTCGTTTTAATATGGGGAGACAATTTCGACTTGATTTTTGACGTGGGAATAATTTTTAAATTAATTCTCTTAATTAATTTTATTTAATTATGGTCTCATCTACTATGTGCATATTACTATGATATCATATAAAGTAAAACATACACAGCATTCCGCGCACAAAATAACCAGTATGATCATGGACTTTTCCTAGGTGCGGTTTCAAATACAAACTGACGAAACCGCGGGTCACAAACTAAAGGTATCTGCAACCGCCAATAGGATTTTTATTGCTGTACGCCATGGGTTTTTTTTATTTCTCTTTGGTCTTCATTTTCTTGCTCCATTCTTGTTACATAATAATCTATCTATTAAATAATTACACCCGCCGTACACAGGGGGAGCTAACGGGAATGAGATAAATGCAAAAAGTAAACTAGGTCACGTTGTTCATAACGGCCTAGGAAAATTTTCAAAAACCAACATAAAGAAAACATTCTCATCTATCCTATCGGTCGAGTCTATGATCAATCGGGGTCCATATAATCACATTATATCTACACATTTAATCCATACAATTATATCTTATGAAAAATATTAAATTCTAATTTTAACTACTTATGCGTCTTATTTTATAACATCAAATAATTAAATAACTTTTAATTAATTATATGACTTAATCGAAAATAAAATTAACATTTAATTTTAAATCGATTCTAATTTCAATTTTATTAAATTTGAACTATTTAAATTAAAATTAAAATTATAAGGTCTCCTATTTGTTTCATTTCCTTTTGGTTCTTAACCAAAATAGATGCCTTTGGTTTCCTAAACCAAAAAGCATCTTCTTAAAGCAAATTTGGTTTAGGCCTGGCCACTTTTCAAAATCAAAATTTTGAAAGTGGCCAAAAACTGCTTTGCAGTTTTACAAATCAAATATTTGAAAAGGGCTTAGGCCTATTCCAAATCAAAATTTGGAAAGGCCAATATTTTGGTTAATATGCCACTATGGTTTCTCAATGGCCTAAACTATTTGAACCATTGGTTGACCACATGACACAACCAAACAAAAGAGATATCTATGCACAATAAATATCACAAAACGAAAAAGGTCGATCTCCCCATTTGGAAGAGGACAGCCGACGACGGAAGCCCTAGAGCCGCCGCCGCCGCCAGTCGGCCGAGCTGATTTTTTTTGTTTTTTTTTTGTTTTAAACGTCTCATGATTATAGATCTTGCATCTATCGATTAATTATTACGCAATTAAATTATGCTTATTGCTTAAGCTCGAAGTCTGGCTCTGATACCACTGTTAGGAAATCACTAATTTAACGCAGCGGAATTTAAAATTTTGATTTCCTTTTCTAGATCGTTCTTCGTTTAATGCAATAAACACGTTAAGTGGTTTGACGGTTATACCTTGGATGATCTATATGATCGTCGCTTTGACCGTCAACGGAGAGTAGTACAGTGCGTAAGCCGTCCACGTGTCCGGCCTCTATCGTTGATCCACACGAACTCCTTGGATTGCTATTGGAAAACTCCGGTTGCTAGACTGGTCTTTTTCCTCTCTCTCAAACTCTCTATACGATGCTCTCTATTTTACACAAGAACTATAAACTATTGCAATTGTGATGTATAAAAGAGCTTGACACTCACTTCCTTTATATAGGCAAAGTGGCGCCCCAATAATGAGTTGAAGAGAAGAAAACATTTTTCCAATAAAATAAGGAAAATAATTAGATTGATTTATCTCTTTTATATAATATCTTATATTAAATAAAATCTAAATATTGTCAATATCTTATATTGATTATATTTATCTTATTACCATAAATCTATTTTTCCAAAATCACTTAAAATCCAATATTAATATTATGGTAATCTTATTAATTAAAGAGCACAATCCAAGTGTATCTTATACCCTAGGATGTGGCGCCCCATATGTCAATTAATTGGCATCCGAAATATTCTTTAATTAATATAATTTATGTATAATTAATATCTTGTATTTTATTTATTCATAATAAATAAATATCACCATATTAATTTACCACTATAACCTTTATAGTCTAGAGATAAACTTTCCTTATTTGGTTATCAACTATAACCGCATTTTAATCCGACTCGATGTTCATATGTGTGTGACCCGATAGGCTTCCGAATATGTTGGCCGTAGACACAAAGTGCAAATTACGAAAATACCCTTCATGCCTAACGATCACGGGATAGCGTCAAGCAATGTGACCCCCAATCATCGGAAGAGTCAAAAGCAATGAATACTACCTTTCATGTGAAGCAGTTACCGTGTAACGCTGTAACAATATCCATACGATCATATCTCGAGTGTCAATACATTAACGATCGTATCTTATAATCCGGATATCATGCTCTCTCGGAATAACACGTTTACTCCCACTTTGCAAAGATTCTCGAGAGCTAGACATTCCTTATAAGAAGTCCATTTCGGATATTCGATCCCAATCATAGAATACGTGATTCCGGACGACCAATCATGTATACTCCGCATGCTTCAATATCACACCCAATCACTACCGCATGATCGTCCCATGGCTAAGGGAAACCTCAATAGAGTCAAAGCATGACAATCCACACCTTGATGCCATGAAGACTCCGGTCTAAAAGATAATTACACAACCGCCACATAGTGTGACACTTAATGTAAGTGAGTAAGTCTAACGTACGCATTCTCTAATACACGTCTACATACAGTCCAAGTGTCTCTACACTTCGATAGACGAGATCTATCCTTACCTTCTATAAGATAGAAGACATCCAATAAGTGCTAGTGTAACTATACTAACAATGTCACATTTGACAGTACATAAGACTAGAGACATTTAAGTATCAAACTTATTAAAATGATTAGAGATCTCATCAACCATAATCACTATCATGGTTTCTATATCACAGTTTGACACTAGGGACGTTACTATATATATGCAACAAATAATATGAAGATAAAAAATATATAATAACAAGTTCTTTTATTAATCATAATAAAGTCATTACATAAACTAAATAGACAGTAAATGACCCGATCCGGTCGGATCCGGTCCAACCCGGTTGGGTTTAGGACACCTATTCAACAACATTGACCACCGCGATGCATTGACATCAGCAATCATATATGCAGTGACATCGGCAATCATATATGCGTGACATCAACAATTTATGCATTGACATCGGCAATCAGATATGTAGTGACATCAACATTTTATCGGCAATTTATGTAGTGACATTGGCAATCATATATGTAGAGACATGGTGATGAAGTGACACCGCGATGCAGTGGCTGTTAGTAATATCATCCGCAGCGGAAGCGATTTAAGGATCTAGATCTATAAAATGCACGTAATAAAATAACTAGATCTATATCTACAAGGGGGTTGTAGAACATACCTCTTGGATCTCAAAATCCAAGTTGAAGAACCGCAATAGAAAGAACGAACGAAGGTGTGAAGAGCACCACGATCTTCCGTACGTGTGATCCAAGAAACTCCCGGTGGAAGGAAATCCTCGTCTCGAATCCTTCCGATATGCTACCCGGAAAATCTCCAAGATTTTCCCCTTATTCCCCTTGGCCGAAAATTTTCACCTTCTCCTCTCTAAGAGGTGTAGGTCGAAATTTATTGTGTGTCTAAGGCTTGGAGAACTCTCTTTATATAGGAGAGTAAAACTTAGCCTCCAAGGATTTAATAATTAATACAAAATCAATTATAATAATCCTTTTAAATAAAAGATAATCCCATAATATTCTAGAACAAATCTAGAATAATATTTATCTTTATTTCTTACCATAAATATTTATCCAATAAATATTTTATGCACATGTCTTATTAATACACAAGAAAACAATTTCTTGTTCCAAAAATAAGGCTATGGGGCGAAAATACACTTATTGACCTAGTCAATATTAATTTTGCCATAACACAATAATTGGACCAAGATTATGGAAAATATCTTTTCCACATATTTAATTATTTAGCCCAACTAATTTAATAGTCCACTAAACAATTAATTCACATATCGTTTTAATAAAGTCCAACAAGAACTAAATTAATATTATTAGGATTCGACGTCCGAGAATAGCTATGCTATATTAGGAGGCATGTCGGGGACCATGGACTAATAATCAGCGGCTCCGATAAATCAAATAAATAATTATCTTACGAACAGAATAATTATATTCGATAAATCAATCACAGGAATATGCCACCATAATCCCGTGATCGCACTCCTCCGATTAAAAGATTATATTTATCTCCTCGCGAGAATAATAATAAGCGTCCATTGATATAATCATTACATATGGATTAATCCTCCATAGATCGTTCATTCTAAATCGGGAAGTTACCGTTAACCCTTTATAGAACCTCTTATCCTTATTTACCATTAACCCCCTAGTGATCAATTAATTCATACAACTCACCGGTAGCTAATCGGTGTAATATGAACTCCATGGATCGATCGGTTTCTAGGATTAACAAATAAGGGAAGCTGTCTATCTACTTCCATAAATGGAAGGAATGGATTCCGTATCCGTGATAACACGGACTACTCACTCAATCCAAGTACAATGCAAAGATGGGGTAATTCGGATCACGGACTCGGTGTAATCCTTAACCGTCAAGTCAAACCTCATACCGATTCAAGCGCTTGATTGTGATCACCTCGGGATTAAGATATATCCATAAATATGATCATCCATTGATTCGATAAGACTTCTCGATAACGGAATTATATCGTGAACTCTAATCAAATCGGTCCACCCTATATGATATATCTATCATATATAAATGCCCCATTAGGTTCTCTTAACCGAAAGTCCGGATAAGACAATCACACCTATTGTGTTCGGGCGCATTAATAGCACGTTAAAGGAGAGACCCGATACTCTCGATTAACTTCACTATGGGCTAATTGTATTTTAAGTACATCTTCACTAACTCAATCCTCCCGTGTATATACCATACACTGAGTTAAGTGATTACATAAACGGTATACTTTAGGGTTTTCTGTAGTGTAAATACTATTGTCACATCGGTGAATATGAGAATAATAAATATGAATAATAATATCATTTCATTTATTAAATAAAACAATTACAAAAATTGTCTTTCGGGCATAACACCTAACAATCTCCCACTTGCACGAAAGCATGTGATTAATTGTTTTAGAGCACACCCTATTATTTAAAATACAACAAACTACATCTCCCACTTGCTCTAAAGCAATGGAGACTCATCCCGTATTCTAGTACCCACTAAGCATATCATAACCATTTCAGATTCCAAAGTACACTCCGAATATGCCATCGTAGGATAGGTCAGTGACTCGGGGAGCACCTACATCTAAATGTCATGGGTCTTAATGATTAGTCAGGTTGTCGGCTCGAGACGATCCGTAGAATCGAAACGTTACCGGTCCATCTAATCATGTGGTACTTAGTAAACACTGAGCCCGAGATCGACTTAACGATCATCCTCAATCTGACTTAAAGTCAAAATTAGTGTATCACATATATCCAAGTTCACACATGAATATGTCCGCATATTATTCCTCGTTCTCTTCAAGATACTAAAGGACATAGTAAACTTGCTTTGTTAACCGCCGAATCTAAGATTCGATCAAAGTTGACGTTCAATAACCTGACCATCTCTTACTAGAAAGAGAATCTATCCCATTTCTCTTGATCCGAAGATTTAGAGAGTCATTCCTGAGGCATAGGGTAGAACTTCCTCGTTGAATGTTGCATACACGGATGCATCATCTTAACCAATAAGATGGATGGGAAACCGAGGATCGATTCTAATGAATTCGACCGAGTCAAACTCTTCGAATGTTGTCCAAATCTCTGTTGCGAGAGAATTGTGGCATTGTCGTATTCGACTTCGATAACACACCCATGTTGATTCCAACTCGGTGCGGTGTTATCCTTCACAAACACTAATGTATGTATATATTCACTAATGTACTTGAAATTGATATCCAGATCTATAAAAGACTTATCAATATTACGGTCAAATCCACATATTGTAGAAATATATGACTTCCAATGACCGAGAGGTTTGCTTTTTATCCACAAAAGGACATAAGCCTTGACAGTCATTCTGTCATTAGTTCATAAGGCAATACCCTTATGTTCCGAATGAATCCAGACTCCGTTTGTTTGGCAAGAAAGTCTCAGGGAATCACCCCTATTTTCTGCTTTTGAACGAAATCATGCAATACTAAGTGGTAAGAGAGTTCAAGGTCTGATTAACTCTCTACTTCTTAGGGAATTACCCCTAGACCACTCAAGCTTTGCTCTGAAAGATAAACTTTCTTATTCATTCTACTCTTTTCCATGTAGATCCAATTACTCCCACTGGGCCTGAGACGCTCAGGTGGTTCTACAAGAGCATGAACGAATCTGGAGTACCGAACTCCATTCACGGGGTTATGGCTATTAAAACAACCTCTATTATCGGAATCCTATCTTGCTCACAAAAGAGCCATAGGTCATCAATCGATCCTCGGACTACAAAGTCCGCGTAGAACCTGTTATGGGTAATGGATAAACCATACTCCCACTACATTCGGGTGGATCGAAATTCTGATCTAGTTTAGTAGTATTTAGTGTTATCACCAACAACCGATGTTGGATGTGGTCTGATTTTAATCAGTTAGTAACTACCTTGAGTAAACGTGCTTCAAGGTTCAAGGTTTTGCTGTTCATGGACTCTATCAGAAAGAATGCAACAGTATAACTGTCCCTTCCCGATATCAAGAATCTAACCTTTATACTCAATAGGTTAAAAGATATATCACGAATGGTCATTGACCGAACGTATGCGCAAAATTCCCAGTCTTATCTCCAAGCACCGTGTGCTATATGCTTATATTTACGGAAGTGGGGTGAACCGAATCCACACCTTATCCGTAAATTCCAAAGCATATTCTAGGTAGACTTCTCGGTCTTACATTTCAATGTAAACCGTTATTTCACTTCCAATATCTTTATTGAGTTAAGCAGTGTATTGTAGCACATCTAAAACTATGTAAGGCAATTTAACGGTTTCTCACTTAGTGAGAACATGTCACAATGAGGCAGGCTGAGCATCAGTCTCGAGGACTATGAATGGCCTATTCCGAGTATAGAATACTCTATCTCTGTTGAAAACAGAGAAACCTCAAAAATATTTTGGATAAACTTACCGGAGTGTTTGAATAGTTATCAGACAAGAAGTCACTACTCGGAAGCTCCTACTAGCTCGTATCTTTTATCAGACCCCGAAGGTCGTCATGAACAAGCTATGTTACTTCTTTATATCCATTATCCTTTCCCAATTGAAAGGAAACTTAGTCATTTAACCTTTGAGACAATCTAACTAGACTGGAGAAAGGAATCACCCTGAGCCAGTCTTCAGGTCTTGTCTTTTAGGGACTATGCACTAACTATGGAATATGAAGAAGCGTTTATCTAAATATAGAAACCAATTGCTTTTAATAGTTCTTAAGATGTGTTTTATATACTTATTTCGGCGGTTGTAAGTGGTTTTGACTTTATCAAACAAAAGTCCGAGTCTTGGATTCGTACTACAAATGGTATATTCACTTTCTATACGACAAACAAATTATCGAATAGAAGGTAAATCCATTCGTTCCAACAAATCTTAAACGAAAATAAATTTTCCGCGATATCCAAGGATTGAATCCGAGATTCATTTCCTTATATCACTCCCACTATTCTAGCTAAAATTAACTGCCCGTTGTTTACTCTTTTAATCGTTAAATGCACTGCTACCTTGTTCTTCCAAAGAACTTAGCTCAAGAAAATCTCCAAGGATTCATAGGTTGGTGATCCAAAATCACTGTCCTTATCCTATGATTTTCAGTTAATTAATTTTTCGGTTCAGCCTTAAAGTTTTCTCAGTTTAGATGACTAACACTTTTAGACAGATTCTCCCATTCTTGACTTTTCGTGAATGGAAACAGTCTTGAACCGGCGGTTCGTTTGAGTAGACACTACTCTTGAACCGTGGGATGTCTATTTCGAGTGTTACTCGTCGGGACTTCTCGGATTTTCTAATATACCAGAAAAAACAATAAATCATAACATTAAAGCTCCCACTAGTTTATCGGTTCCAAATACCGTCTAACGAGCAATGCTTTATTTTTATGATTTTCCGATTTTTTCGATTAGAAAAATCTATAGTTCCAATGTTTTCAGAAAAACAACAAATCATAGAACTCCCACTAGTTCATCGATTCCAAATATCGTCCAACTAGGGACATTTCATGACTTTCCGGTTTTTCAATTAGAACGGTTACGTGTGTAGTCAGTTACATTTTTCTAATGTTCTAGAAAAACAACAAATCATAAAGCTCCCACTAGTTCATCGATTCCAAATATCGTCCAACTAGTAACACTTTATGATTTTCCGATTTTTCAATTAGAAAATTACTTGTGTAATTACTACACACTCAAAATTCACTAGAAGAATTTCAAAGTCCGGAGTCACCTTTGATCAAACTAATTTTGTCTTCCGTTTGACACAAATGTCACTAGTGACATACCTATATGTCACTCTGGTTTTTAAAAGGCTTAAGAGAAAATATCTCTTTCGAAAAATGATTTGCATTATCGATTAACTAGTTCAACGTCCTAGTTACTTTCCACTTTTTAACGAAGTCAATACTAGTCAATTATAAAATTTAAGCAATTTAGTAAGGGATAATGCTGTAAATAAAATGACATATATTAATTCAAGTTAACACTACTATATTTTTATTTTAGGAATTGTAAACTAAAATTATGTCTACTCTACCATTCCAAGGTTTTAACCTCGCATCTCAGTGCCGCCGTAGGGTAGGTCAAAGAGATGACGGTTAAATCGAGACAATCTCATCAATGAATAACTTGTGAGAATCGAACATCCCACGAGAATCGAACATCCCTTTATTCATTGACTACCTTCCTTTTTTAGCCTAGATATTACCAAAAATATCCTTTATGAGTGTGACCTACTATATCGGATCTCTTAGGTACGCCCCGAGTGTGCCGTCGTAGGATAGGTCAGTGACCCGACGAGTACCCAGAAATCCTATCCTTTCGGAGACCAAGCCATTAATGTTGATAGGGGTGAACACCATCCGTAGGGGGACGAAATCAAAGCGCCGCGAGGCGTCACCCTTCTCTCACTTACTTGTATCTATAGTAGAGGCCGTGGGGTTGGCCGTCGCCTCCCCGCTCCCACTCAATATTTTGGAAGTGGTGGTGGGTTAACTAACCACGTCTTTTTGATGTTAACATAAAAGCGCATCAAATCAAGGATTCCGAATGGTGTCGGTAACGTAGGCAAGCCTACCCGTCCTATTCGTTGGAACATATGTGACGGTCGGACGAAATCGGGTCAAGACGACCCCGTTGAGATAAGAAGGAATCACCCTCCATTCTCCGGTGTAGCTTAGTCTTGCCGGACCCCCGTGCATACATCACACTTTGGGAGGGTTAAGTCGGTCGAGCCTAGCTCGGTTGACCACCCAACTTTGTAGGCGAACCGTTGTTATCCAAGATTTATTGTTCTTTTACCATCATTCAATCTCGTAGACACTACGAATCGAAAACGTGATCTCGTTTGGGCTTTAAGGCGGTTCACCGAGAACACACACCGAAAGGCTTAACGATTTCATAACCCGTCCTCGGATCTTTAATTAGTTACTAAATTTATTAATTACCACGTATTAATTAAATTTCAACTAATTACGCGAGTTTGTATACATGCCTATTTTAATTACCAAAATTAAAATTCTACATGTATGCATGGAGTGGATTTATGATATGATGCGTATGGCAATTCCGATTTTATATCTATTTTATGATCAAACACATAAAAATAAATTGCGGAAAATTTAAACTCCGAGATGGATCGTTGGTACCCCCGACTAACCTATTTTATAAGGAAAACGTAAATAAATTCTAAGTCTTCAAATCTTGATCTTCGATCTTGATCTTGAAAACTTCCGGATCTCAAACCTTCGATCTTGACACGAACCTTGAACAACGAGAGAGGAGGCCGTAATATACCAATATATTCAAAAAAAAAATATCTATATTAATAATTGTTTTAAAAAAAACTTTCCTTTTTTTATTTTTTTTATTTTATACAAGCAGCCCTAGCCGCATGCAAAAGGAAAAAAAACATGCAACTATGAAATCTTTTGCCGCATCGTTTTAAAAAAAAGAAAAACTTGTGCTGCCCTTTTTTTTTTTTTTCATTGACCTAATGGTTCCACACAAAAAAACAGCCTGCCGCTACACCCAAAATTTTGCCGTGACATTGAAAAAAAAATAAAAAAATAAAAAAAATAAAAACAACAATCGGCCTTCTCCCGTTTTACCTTCTTGATGATCTTCAAACACCATGATCTTCGTCGTCTCGAACCCGGAACCAAAAAAAATAATGGATATTTGTTTATAAGGACTAGTTTCAACACTTAATAGGCATTTAGGACACCCTTAAATCTTATTTGTTTATAAGGACACATTCCATTTGTTTTTCCACTATCACCCTTTACATCATTTAACACAGTTTTTCCACCTTTTTCAATTTAGCAGAAAAAGACATCTCAATGCGTCAACGGACTGCCTCTCCGTCGATTCGGCCGGCTTCAACACCTCTCTCCGATCTGAGCTTCCGATATAATCCTAGGAGTGTCATTGATTAACCCACACCCCCGCCCCCCTGTTGTCTGAAAGGAGAAAAGAGAATTGTACCATTTCTTGTTTTGATCGATCAATTTCGACTCTTTGAATAGTCTTTGTCTGGACATTAAACTCTCTAGCTAACTTGTAAGGCAAAGCAACCAATTAAATCCCAGTTGACTATCTGCATTATTGGTGAAAAAAGAAATGATTTTAAGAGAAAAACTTAGAATCAATTCTTTTTTTTTTGGGTGGGGGTGGGATTTCATTACTTTGACGATTCGTTTCTGGGATTGCATTAGAGAGGAGAATCGGAATGAGAAAGGAAGAAGAAGAAGAGATTGGTGTGAGATTGGTGGGGACCAACAGTGGTGGGGGTGGGGAGTCAAGGTGGGTTGATGGGAATGAGGTGGATTCATAATCTGAGCCTCCGATGTTTCAATATTCACATTCTTGGTAATTGCCTAATTAATACCACTCTATATATTGCATATTGTACTAGTTTTAATTGTTTGGAAAATTGCAGGATTTTGCAGGTCTTTTTAAGTAAACTATGACACCAATGATGCTATTAAGTCTTTGCTTACAACTACCTTATTTCTGTATTTATGTCTTTTTACTGTCTCGGTCATACTATTTTTTTTGATATTTAGATTGCTGAACATGGATGTGCTATTATATTTAGTTTCTTTTTGCAATATAGGTGCATATTTCTTTGGATGGTTTGATTATATGCCCACTAGGATGATACGAGCTATGTCATCAGACAAAGTAGCTTTGGAATATGTTGTAAGAAGACTTCTGTTAAATGGTGTTTTGAGTTCATGGTCCTCGACAATATAGTTAAGAAACCAAACCATATTCCTACTTTCTGTGTATATATATTTCCATATTAGATGTACCGAACCTTTTATTCATGTTATTGTCTTGATTTTTGTAGTTCAATGAGGTGCTCTCTACCATGTGTGTTTGTCTTTTCATATTGTTGGTGTCTGTCTTTTCTTGAGAAAACTCTTCTTCACTTTCTTGATTCATCATTTTTTTCTCCGTCTCCGAGACCAACTTTCGTAAACTGAATTTTTGAAAATAAAATGAACAATGAAACGCAGCTAATGAACACTGTAGTTACTTTTCTATGCAATTTCTTTGTGTTTACTTATGTAGTTTTTAGTCTTTTGAAGGGCGATATATATATATATATATATATATATATATATATATATATATATATATGATTACCGATGTCACCGCATAAAATGTTGATGTCACTGCATATTTGATTGCCGATGTCACTTGCATAAATAGTTGATGTCACGCATATATGATGGCCAATGTCACGCATAAAATGCTTTGATAAAGTTTGGGCTCGATGAAGCCATAAAAAGGCAAGATCGAATTCGACTCGCTAAGTACTCGATATAGCTCGACTCGGCTCGTAAGGTCGATTATTTTCTTAGAATTCATTTAATTTTTAACAAAATATAACAAGATCGAGCTCAACTCGTTAATAGTGGTCAATGCATAGCGGTGTCACTGCATCGCGGCTGTTAGTGCATTGGAGGTGTCTCTGCATCACTTCGTCTCTGTATCGGGGGTGGTCACTGCATCGTGGTGTCTCTGCATCGGGGGTGGTCACTGCATCGTGGTGTCTCTGCATCGGGGGTGGTCACTGCATCGCCGTGTCTCTGCATCGCGGTTGTCAGTGCATCGTTGCGTCTCTACATCGCGGTGTCTCGGCATCGCGGTGTCACTTCATCGCCGTGTCTATTCATCTCGGTGTCACGTCATCACGGTGTCTCTGCATTGCGGTGTCACTTCATCGCGGAGTCTCTGCATCACGGTGTCTCTGCATTGTCAAATGTTATAACATCGCGATGTCTCTGCATCGGGGGTGGTCCCTGCATTGCGGTGTCTCTGCCTCGGAGGTGGCCACTGCATCGGAGGTGGCCACAACATCGTGGTGTCTCTGCATCGGGGGTGGTCACTGCATCGCGGTGTCTCTGCATCGGGGGTGGCCACTGCAACGCGGTTGTCAATGGATCTGGGGTGGTCAATGCATCGTGGTGTCACTTCATCGAAGCGTCTCTTCATCACCGCGTCTCTGCATCAGGGGTGTCACTGCATCGCGGTGGTCAATGCATCGGGGTAGTCAATGGACCTGAGGTGGTCAATGCATCGCGGTGTCTCTGCAATGCGGTATCACTTCATCCGGTGTTTCTGCATCGCGGTGTCACTTCATCGCGGTGTCTCTGCATCTCGGTGTCACTTCATCGCGGTGTCTCTGCATCGGGTGTGGTAACTGCATCGGGGTGATCAATGCATCGCGGTGTCATTGCATCGTGGTTGTTAGAGCATCGCGGTGTCATTACATCGTGGTGTCTTTACATCGCAGTGTCTCTGCATCGGGGTGGTCACTTCATCGTGTTGGTCAATGTATCGCGGTTGTTAGTGCGTAACGGTGGTCATTGCATCGCGGTGGTCAATGCATCGGGATGGTCAATTCATCGGGGTGGTCAATGGAAAAAAAATTTTACGGTCTAGAATTTTTTTTACAACCTCCAAAATAAAATAAATAAATTAATTAATATATAACCAAACTTCTAGCGTTTGTTATGGGGAGACGCTGAAGGTGGTGTTGTTTTTTTCTTTTTTTTTTTCTTTTTTTTTCCCACTTCATTAAGGGTATTTGAGTCTATCTATCTAATTTGTGTCCTTATAACCAAATAAGATTTCTTAGTGTCTTATTTACCTAATTAAGTCTATTTTGTGTCCTTTTAGACCCTTGCCCCAAAAAATAAATACAAAAGGTACTACCTTTTACAATTTTTCGCATGACATAAAATAAAATACACATCCTATGCTCAATTGATGCTAATCAAAAGAGCTACAAAATAGATCTACGGGTAAACAGTACCAACCTCAATCCATCTCTTCAACCAAGACATTCATAACATAAAAAAGATAAAAACAAATTTTCGGCCCCTATAAAAAAATTGGGACAAAAAATCTATATGTTTACCACTCCTAGATCTAATATTTTATACGTATAAATATAGATCACATTGGCGACTGATACCACTGTTAGTAATATCATCCGCAGCGGAAGCGATTTAAGGATCTAGATCTATAAAATGCACGTAATAAAATAACTAGATCTATATCTACAAGGGGGTTGTAGAACATACCTCTTGATCTCAAAATCCAAGTTGAAGAACCGCAATAGAAAGAACGAACGAAGGTGTGAAGAGCACCACGATCTTCCGTACGTGTGATCCAAGCAACTCCCGGTGGAAGGAAATCCTCGTCTCGAATCCTTCCGATATGCTACCCGGAAAATCTCCAAGATTTTCCCCTTATTCCCCTTGGCCGAAAATTTTCACCTTCTCCTCTCTAAGAGGTGTAGGTCGAAATTTATTGTGTGTCTAAGGCTTGGGAGAACTCTCTTTATATAGGAGAGTAAAACTTAGCCTCCAAGGATTTAATAATTAATACAAAATCAATTATAATAATCCTTTTAAATAAAAGATAATCCCATAATATTCTAGAACAAATCTAGAATAATATTTATCTTTATTTCTTACCATAAATATTTATCCAATAAATATTTTATGCACATGTCTTATTAATACACAAGAAAACAATTTCTTGTTCCAAAAATAAGGCTATGGGGCGAAAATACACTTATTGACCTAGTCAATATTAATTTTGCCATAACACAATAATTGGGCCAAGATTATGGAAAATGTCTTTTCCACATATTTAATTATTTAGCCCAACTAATTTAATAGTCCACTAAACAATTAATTCACATATCGTTTTAATAAAGTCCAACAAGAACTAAATTAATATTATTAGGATTCGACGTCCGAGAATAGCTATGTTATATTAGGAGGCACGTCGGGGACCATGGACTAATAATCAGCGGCTCCGATAAATCAAATAAATAATTATCTTACGAACAGAATAATTATATTCGATAAATCAATCACAGGAATATGCCACCATAATCCCGTGACTGCACTCCTCCGATTAAAAGATTATATTTATCTCATCGCGAGAATAATAATAAGCGTCCATTGATATAATCATTACATATGGATTAATCCTCCATAGACTGTTCATTCTAAATCGGGAAGTTACCGTTAACCCTTTCTAGAACCTCTTATCCTTATTTACCATTAACCCCCTAGTGATCAATTAATTCATACAACTCACTTGGTAGCTAATCGGTGTAATATGAACTCCATGGATCGATCGGTTTCTAGGATTAACAAATAAGGGAACTGTCATCTACTTCCATAAATGGAAGGAATGGATTCCGTATCGTGATAACATAGACTACTCACTCAATCCAAGACAATGCCAAGATGGGGTAATTCGGATCACGGACTCGGTGTAATCCTTAACCGTCAAGTCAAACCTCATACTGATTCAAGCAGTTGACTGTGATCACCTCAGGATTAAGATATATCCATAAATATGATCATCCATTGATTCGATAAGATTTCTCGATCACGGAATTATATCGTAAACTCTAATCAAATCGGTCCAGCCCTATATGATATATCTATCATATATAAATGCCCCATTAGGTTCTCTTAACCGAAAGTCCGGATAAGACAATCACACCTATTGTGTTCTGGGCGCATTAATAGCACGTTAAAGGAGAGACCCGATACTCTCGATTAACTTCACTATGGGCTAATTGTATTTTAAGTACATCTTCACTAACTCAATCCTCCCGTGTA
Source organism: Gentiana straminea (assembly GCA_036785695.1). Lineage (NCBI taxonomy): Eukaryota > Viridiplantae > Streptophyta > Magnoliopsida > Gentianales > Gentianaceae > Gentiana > Gentiana straminea. The sequence goes on along the minus strand of JAVUPR010000422.1, from coordinate 317,648 downwards.
TATACCATACACCGAGTTAAGTGATTACATAAACGATATACTTTAGGGTTTTCTGTAGTGTAAATACTATTGTCACATCGGTGAATATAAGAATAATAAATATGAATAATAATATCATTTCATTTATTAAATAAAACAATTACAAAAATTGTCTTTCGGGCATAACACCTAACAATGGCCACCCCCGATGCAGAGACACCGTGATGAAGTGGCCACCCTCGATGCAGAGACACAGCGATGCATAGACCATAGGGATGCAGTGATCACCGGGATGCAGTGACATTTGATGAAGCAACACTGTGATGACATTTGATATTTTTCCGACTTAATTTCATAAAATCGACTTCAAATGGCTATATCTTATGATATAAAACTACGATCAACATAAATCTTTCACCTTAATTCCACCCTCGATGCAGAGACACAGCGATGCATAGACCATAGGGATGCAGTGATCACCGGGATGCAGTGACATTTGATGAAGCAACACTGTGATGACATTTGATATTTTTCCGACTTAATTTCATAAAATCGACTTCAAATGGCTATATCTTATGATATAAAACTACGATCAACATAAATCTTTCACCTTAATTCATATTTTTATGTAGTGATATCGGCAATCATATATGCAATGATATAAATATTTTATTCAGTGACATCGGCAATCATATATGCGTGACATCAATAATTTATGCTGTGACATCGGCAATCAGATATGCATTGACATCAACATTTTAGGCAGTGACATCAACAATCATATATGAATGACATCAACAATTTATGTAGTGACATCGACAATCAAATATGCAGTGACATCAACATTTTTTTGGAACTTTTTGTCCCGAAATTAGGAAGATTTTTCAGGGAAATCGAGCTTATGAGGCGCGTCGAGCTATATCGAGTACTTAGCCAGCCGAGTTCGATGTTGCCTTTTTATGGCTCAATCGAGCCCGAACTTTTTTAGTCGATTCGAGCTCGAGCCCTAGGGAGTATCGACTCGACTCGGATCGATTACACCCTAATGTGAATGACACTACACTTATTTTACAAAGTTACCAATTTTTGTATGAAATTGTATATGCAGTGACATCAATGTCACTGCATCAATTCTCTAACTGTAAATGCAGTGACATCAATATCACCGCATCAATTTTATTCCAAATCATACACAAACCCACCATCAACGTATAGCTTTTCTTTCTTTGTTTCAAGGTGATGCATGTTAAACTAATTGATCATTAATACATCATGATCAACGGTGTAGATACACGATGTGACACTCGTTGTGTCACAACGGTTGTGTCCGGATCATTACTCAAAAAAATAAAATAAAATATCATCCAAAGCCTTTCATAATCATACCAAAGCATCCAACTTTTATTTCTATTTTTTCACATTTCCAATACATTAGAATTTAGAAAGCTTTCCAGCATAAACAATGAAAAACCATTAAGGTTTATGCAGTAATAACTACTAACTAATGAAATGTTAGTAGCATTGTACAGAAAATAAGCGAAATTCGAATTTCTAACACTTTCGAATAGGTCTTGACACAATTTGCAGCCCCCAACCTTATGCTTACATCAAATTTACGAGACAGAACATGTACTTGTGGTGCCCATCCGCACACCAATCCTCTATTCTTGGTTCTTTCCAATAGCCCATCTGGTAATGCCTCAGACTAAATCATTATATTCTCAAAGAACGTTGTGATCCATCAACACAGGTTTTTTAATAGAACACATGAACCTTTGTCCGTTGTTCTCTAGTGCAGTTGCGATATTTCAGCCAATTGGGCAGGCTGAAAACCCCCATTGCTTCCAAAACAGAGGAAGATCACAGATGAAGAGGGCTGCTCATCTTGCCAAGAAATGCTTTTTTCACGTTTCGGGTCCGATATTCTGGGTTCTCCCTGGTTGATAAAAGGGCAAATAGTGTAAACTTTAGTTTTTCCCAATTGGGATTCTAGACACTTGATGGTATCCGCGTAAGTGTTTATTATAATTCCATTGCCTCATTTAATTTTCTAGCATGAGATAAGAATGCAGAATAACCATCTTTATTAAAAGCAAATGAAGATATAAATCTTGAAATGATTGAATCAGGATCAGAAGGAATGAAAAATTCTCTGCCAAATTTGCTACTATGAATTGGAAAATAAAGCAAAAAACTTACAAATAAAGCACTAGAGTTAATCAATACATAGGAAGGAACACCAAATTCATTAGCTACATCAATCATGGAGGTGCAGAACATATCAGCAATAATCCCAGCCCAGCAAGTGGGATTGATTTGGAAACAACATGCTGCAAGATCGTATCCTTCACATGGGATTTATGGCTCTCTATAAAAACTGAAGCAAATTTCTCAATAGAATCCGCAATACTCCGGTGGGGTGTGGATCAACTTGAGTTGTATGAATCGGATATCTGGATGGTTGAACTGTGAATAGGATCTGGATGGTTGCCTCTTACACGTTACATCACTAGCGATCTTTAACCTGTGCATACTGTAGAAGAAAGGGCATATTAGTCAATTGAAATTTAATTTGTCCTTATAATCGATGGTCTATTTTGGGTGTCTGGCGCGTCTAATTAAGTCTCAAAACACACTCTTATAAACAAATAATACTAAAAACAATTACCATAAATCATCTTTTGGGCACTACACCTAACAAGGTGTGGCACCACCCAGCTGAAGCGATCCGTGCTCGTTGAGGTGGGACAAGGCTCTGTCTGGGCGAGCCTCGTTTTTTCTTCAGGCTCCAAGCAACAAACATTCAGCAACCCCGATTACATGAATCTTCCATTTAACTATTCTATTACACGACGGAACCCTAATTTCATCATTTTCTATGAAATTCAAAACAACACCCAACAAGAAATTAAATTACACTTTGATACATCTACTACAACAGATCTAACGGGTAAATATGTAATAACCCCAATCCACCTTACAACCAAAACCTCACCACACACACATGATTAGAATATAATCTAAGAGTTGTTATGCATCTTAGATGATATTAACGGTAATGATGTAGGACTGAATCGTCCTTTTATCTATGTGACTGGACTATAGTTTTACCCATATAAGAAGCATCTCCGAGGTTATAAACGCTTTTAAAAGGTTTATAAGCGTATCTCACGTCATTCGAACTTATAAACCTCTTGTTTATAAACATTTTATTCACAATTATAAAAATTTTCACACTACCACATCATCGTTTTATAAACATTTTCATAAACCTTTTACAACAATTAAATAAAAAAGTCGTTGAAAGTTGTAGTAAGAAAGGAAAAAAAAAAAAAAAAAAGAAGCAAAATGTGTCGGAGCATGAATAATCTTTCGTAAAAAAAAAATACAAATAAAAGATTGATTATAAACGACTACTTTATCTTTGGACCGTAAATACTTCTAAATCATTTTTAACATAGTATTTTTAAGTTTAGTTATGAAAACCATTTAGAAAAAAATTAGATAGAATAATTTCTACCCTGTCAACCGACAGTGAAAAAATGAAATCCGGGTACATACCAATACTTAGGACAGGTAAAAAGAGAAATTGAAAGAAATAACTGAAATCAAAAAAATAACTCTTGTGGTCCTGAATCAAAATAATGAATAAATAGGAGTTAATATGATTCCAATTGCCATTAGAAAAAAGGTACCGTTAACTCAAAGACTATAGGGTTCTAGCTTTCCGAGTGGAGTCTGATTCTCTTGCTGCTGTCACGGCTATTAACAATAGAAGCCAGAATGAAGAGAGTCTTCCCATCGTTCAAGACATCCACAAGATGATGAAGGAAGATTGGGAGGTCCTAATTCTTTCAAACACAGGGAAGCTAACAAAGTTTTTGATTGTCTGGCTAGAATAAGGCATGAAGGCCCTCATGAGGTTACCACTTTGGAAGAGCCTCCCAGGAGTGCGATGAGTATTTTGGAAAAAGACTTGGGAAGCTCATCTCACAAGGGACTAGTCCTCCCCCTCCTCCCTCGGTTGTCTTTTAACAAAAAAAAAAAGGTAGCGTTAGACTCAAGAATCCTCGTCCCGAAAAAATAAAAATAATCTCCGTGCCGAAAAAATAAAAATAATAATCATAATAGTAATAAATATAGTAAAATAAGTAGTCTTTATCTTTCCCATAGACATGAAATTGCTATAAACAAAGGCATAATCCATTCTTGTCACCATCATTTTTTATGATAGCCGACCTGAACTACGCCACGCGTCATCTTTTCAAGTCGTGTAATAAATGACTAGCCTCTATCGGTAAGACATTAAGGGCCAGGAGCCCCATAGATATACCCAAGGGTAGGTCCCCTTACCCCAGGTGGGAGATTGGCATATGCTCCTCCTCCAGCCACCGCAGGTCGGCTAAGGCTTGGCGAAGAAGAGCTGCCCGGATCGGCCATAGTGGCCTTGGGGGCTCGGCGCACGACGCACAGAGCAACCCCGAGTTTGTTATTCCACGTCTTTGGATAACTAAAGATAAATATGGAAAGAATCCTAAGTCATAAAGGCGTGATCTTGACATTTAAATATGTCCATAATTATCCCTAAATTATAGGGATCCATGCGTGTATATCCTTAGGGAAATATTAAAAATAATAATAACGTGATTCCTTGCAAGACAAGGAAAGGGATGAGACATCCCTTATATAACTACGAAAGACTTGATTCCAATTAAGCTATTGTATACGTAGGCAACTCAAGAGAAATAACTCGAGAGCTCAGTCTAAAATACACCAAAAACTCATCCCCATTAACCCGAAATAGGGTTCATAGGATTAAAGATTGTTGTCACAAAGGTAATTGGCCCGGATTTATTAATAGACGAGATCCATCATAGTCAATTGGCGCTAGAAGGAGGGCCTCTTTCTGATAAAGCGATCTAAAAATCCAAGAATCCTCATGATCAGTAATGGCCAAAAATACCGGCAAGAGAACTGCAGATCCTACAGATCCAACCCAACAAGGTGGAGCAGCCGCAACCACCCAAGGAGAAGGCCAAGCTACGGCCGCTCAAAAAAGAACAAACTCATCAGCCTAATCCGGCCTTTCAAGATCCAGCTAACCAGGCGTTGGTTGAAGCCTTGAAAAATATAGACAATATCACTCTCAAAGCAATTTTTGATGAAAAACCCTCAAAGGAAGGGATCCCCCAGAAGTCTCAGAAACCGATCTCCATAATGAAGCTCATAAAAAGCCAGAGGTCGTGGAATCCAGCGCTCACATAGAGCAAATAAACGTGCATCAACCCAATGACAGGGCTAAGGCCGAACTAGATGCTCTGCTCAGGAGGCGATCAAACGAATTGCTTTGCGCATCACCATTTACAGAGCACATTGACAATTACCCCGACCAGCGGGGTTCAAAATACCCAAGATCGAATCATACAATGGATCTAAGGATCCCTATGATCACATGCATCAATATATATCTCACATGAATCTGTACAATACCTCAGATGAGATGAAATGTAAAGCTTTCCCTGCATTGCTAATAGGAAGGGCCAGAGAATGGTTCAACAAAATTCCTCCTAGGTCGATCTCCGACTTCAGAACTTTGACCCGGAAGTTCGTCCATGCCTTCATCGCAGCTCGTCCTTTCCAGAGAAACCAGACTCACCTTCTAACCTTGAAGCAGAAGCAAGATGAGTCCATTCTTCACTTTATAAAGCGTTTCAATGAAGAGTCCGCATGGATGCGGGATGCAGATGATCGACTGCTGGTCGCCTCTTTCGTGGCAAGTCTGCGAGAGGGATGGCTGCACGCTAAGCTGAACAACAAACTTCCTCGAACATTGGAAGAGTGTTTAGATGTAGCCTATAAACATTGCCAAGGAGAAGAAGCAAATAGGCTAAAAAGATAAATGGAAAGAGGTGAAGGAAAGAAAAGCAAGTCTGAGGATAATTCAAACAAGAAAAGGAAGTCAGTTTGGGATCGGGTAACTGCACCCATCTCAGATCGGCCGGGGAAGAAAGGAGCTCTGCTGGACAGAGATTTCACATACTGGATATATAGAAACCCGAATCCGGATCTGATTCATAATTGGATCGTCAGATCTGATTCACAGCACCGATCGAGACATGCGATCTTGCACATCGGAAGCTACAAATAAATTCGCATGCGATAATACCATGATTCAATTCGCATGATTAATTAATAACTACAAGAAAGTTAGTAAATTTACCCATATCGGAGAGAGATGAGAAGTCGACAAAAGGGAGAAGCCGCGGTCTTCCGGATTGTATCTCCTAGCGACGGCGGTGGACGTCGATCCTCGCCGTAGAACCTCCTCGAATATGCACAAGAAAAACCCTAGGTTTTTCTTCTTTTATTGACTAAGGCAAGAAACTTTTTTTTCTTCCTTTTTATGTAAAAGTGGCGCCAATAATTGTTATGTATTGTGTTAGGATGAATTCTCTTTACATAGGAAAATAACTAGTCAAGAAAGTTATCATTTTCACACCACAATTACCTATTCCCATAAGGAAAATATATTTTTGCCACAAAAATAAGAGATAATTCCCAAAAAATCAATCTCTTTATTTTTCCATTAATTATCCAACAAATAGATAATTAATTAATTACACATGTGACATAATATAGAAAAATTTCTTTTTCTAATTTATCACATAAAATGGCGCCAATACAGTCATTAAATTTAATATAAAATGTCTTTTCTATTTTACATATTATTTACCAAATAAATAATATTCGCATATTCATTAAATAGACCAACTATTTAATTTATTCTCGAGATTCCATAAAACGAGAAAACACTCGCGTGTTAGGAGCCAACTCGGGGCCCATGGACCTATAACCAGTAGCTACAATAAATTGAATAAAATATTCATCGAACAGAATATTTCTACTCAACTCATTAATTCCGGAATTACGCCACCATAAATCCGAAACTGAACTCTATCATTTATAAATATAACTTATTCTCAAAACGTCGAGTCGAGTCGATAAGTGTCCATTGATATAATCATTTCATATAAACTAACCCTCCATAGACTATCCGTAATGAAGCGGGATTATTTCCGTAAACCCTCTTCAATACATCTTATCTTTATTTACTATTAACCCATTAGTGATCAATTAGTTCATAACCAATACGAACTCCCCGGATCGATCAGTTTCTAGGATCAAAAAATAAGGGGATTGTCTTTCTACTTCCCACGGGAAGGAATGGATTCCATATCTGTAAGACACACACTTCTCACACATTCCAGAATAGTGCCAACATGAAAGTGATTCGGACCGCGCCTCTTAGCGATCCTTTACGAACACATCAAACCCTATCCTGAAACCAGTAGGATTATGCAATCACTTCAGGATTAAGGTTAATCCATATATGATCATCTTGTGATTTAATAAGATTTCTCAATCACGGAATTATATGAGAAACGCAGATTAAATCGGTCCAGTCCTATATGACTCTCATCATATATAAATGCCCCACTTAGACAACCAATGTCGACGGTCCGGATAAGACGGTCACACCATAAAGTGTTCTGGGCGCATTAATGGTGGTTTAATCAATAGACCACATACTTTGATTAACTTCACCATGGACTAACATTTCAAGTGTATCACCATAAACTCAATCCTCATGTGTGACACCCACTAAGTTATATGGCTACATATGAAACGACTTGGGGTTTTCAGCAGTGTATTACTTACAAGCATGAAGCAAGTAATAAGATGAGAATGAATATGTCATTTATTAATTCTAAAAATAATTACATAAATTATCTTTCGGGCGCTACTTCCAACAATCTCCCACTTGCCCGTAAGGACAAGCAACAATTGTCTTTCGGGCACACTATGTCTAACACCTGTTGACGCATGCCAGATTGACTACCACCGAAACACAAAGTCACATGTCCTCCACGTTGACGGAAGTCACCAGCTCGCTTCGGGTAAAAGCAAGGGGTTGCTCATTCCCACGCACGACAGCTGGCTTCTCCACATGTTTGTTAATAGAGCCGATGCGGTTTTTGATTTGGTTGCTTCTGGGGGGAGTTTCCGTGATCATTCGAATTTGCCTATCGAACTGACGGGCATGCTGATTCTTTCTGTCCGGCCCCTCAAAGTCTCTTTTGTAATGATCATGGTTGCCGCATGCCAGTAGTTTCTCGATTGCTCTCTTGAATTGCATGCATTCATCGGTGGTATGACCTTTGTCCCTGTGATATCCGTACTTGGTAGTGTCGCGGCGTGGGTCCGGAATCATAGGGTATGGCTCAGGGAGTTCATCTCTTACTTCATTGAACATCTGAGTGTACGAGATTTTGAGAGGAGTGAAGGTCTCCTCCTTAAATCTCTCGGGCTTTTTGATATCCCGATCACAATTTCTACGACTATCTCTGGGCGGGCTACGCTCAGCCCTCTGCTTACCCCAGTTGGACATCGATGATCCTTCGTTCCCTGCAGTCATGATGTATTTCCTAGTTGAACCCAGCATTTCTTGGAGGTTCGCCGGCAGCGTGAGAGCAAAATGTGATTTCAAATAACCCGGATTCAACCCCGTTTCAAAGCTGCTCATCACATCGTTGTCCGCCAAGCCCCTGGTCAGCTCATATACCTTTTAAAATCGCTCGTAGTAACTGCGAGTGGATTCGTTTTCACCCAGTCGGACCTCGTGAGGGTCAATGTGGGTCTTTTTGGGTCCACCCACTGACTTGAACTCGGCTATAAATTTGTTTATTAAATCGTCCTAAGACATGATCGAACCTGGAGGAAGACCGCGAACCCATGACGCCGCTCTATCCTGCATTGATCCCACAAAAGCTATACACCACACCTCATTGTTAGGCGTGCATAAACTGATTTTGCTTTGAAAAGCTGAAAGCCAATCCAAAGGGTCCATTGTTCCGTGATAATTGGTGAAATTGGGATAGTGAGTACCACCTTTTGGAGCCGCCTTTAAGATGTTAGGATGAAGGATGCTTGTACCCTATGTAGGATTATCTTCCTTACGGTCCTACCCTTTTGTAATTCCTCTATCTGTTTTTTCATTATAACTTTCTTCGGCTTTGTGATTCCCTTTGTCCTTCTACGTGGGTACGGACTGTCGGGGGTTTTTAGGTCGCCCGGGGCTGCACCGCGGTCGTCGACCATGGGCCATAGACGAACTAAATCGACCTCCTTCCTACTTTAGGTTGAGAAGTGGCATGATCGCTTTGCTCCCCTCTCTCTCTGTCCGGCGAGGTTGAGCTTTTTTCGCGGACTTAGAGTGGGTTGTATCTCCGTAGGTGCCGGTATGGGGGGAATAAATTTGCTGACGGGTTGAGGAGGTAGACCCTCTGCAATGAGTAGCATGTTACCCATGCGAATTTCCTCTACGTAATCCATATATGCTTGAAGAGCTATTGTGTAAGAAATTTTTTGTTGGGGCGTTCCCCCTGATGAGACCGCTTCTTGCTCATGATTCGGATGAGAGGCCCCAACGATGCATTTCCCATGGCTTTTTCTGACCGCCGCCTCATGTATCTCGCGGGTTCGGGTCCTTTCCCTTATGTAAGCTCGCATGTCGAGTGTGCTGTCCTGTCCGGCATTAGCCCCGGAGGACAGTACTCTTCTACTCATTTATCCACGTGGCGTGTTCGCTCCACGTGGAGGGCCCTGGTTGCCTGCTTTAGATGGTCTAGTAGGTGTCATGTTTTTCGCGCCAGTCATGTTGACTAAGATACTTAGCAGATATTTTGTTGATATTTGTGGACTAAGAATATCTCTCAAACTCCCAATCCAATACTACTTTCCAGGTGACTTCACTTGATTTTCTTATTACTTGAAGATTTGAAACTGACCAAGAGTTTTCACCAACCTAGGCATTACGAGGGACTCATGTGCGAGTTTTGAAGATGGCGTTGAAGACGTTCCTTCAAGTTGAGATGATTCTGATGGAAAAAGGAGTAACGATCCGTGAAACCAGTGACCCTTGTGCTGAGTTTGTTGCTAAGACGCTGAAAACGACGAACTCAGCACAAGGATCACTGACCACTGACCAAGAAATTCTAGGCTGTATAACCACAGATTATCACAGATTTTCTCGCCGGTGACGCAGTGAAAGCGGATTTCGCGGTGGTGTGGACTACCGGCGTAGGCTTTTCTTGATGAATTTTCCCGGTAACGGAGCCAACTGATATTGCGTGGTATATCAGGTTTGCGGTAATAGTAATTTTAGGCTTTTATGCCAAATTTTGTTATCAGAATTACACGAGGTATCGTTCATGGCTTTGTTTTGCAGATACCCAGGTTAGATACGAGTTTTGAAAGATCTTGGAACAACCCATCGAGCTTTAGAGAGGTTTCTTGTTGAGGAAGTTAGAGAATCAAGCTAAGAGTAGAATGTCGGCGCACGCCGAGTGCACAGTCGGTGGACGCCGGGTTTTGACAGCTGAGAATCAGAGCAGCAGTTAATGAGTCTGACACATCCTACTACCTGTCTGAAGTCGGTGCACGCCGAGTGCATAGTCGGCGGACGCCAAAAGACCCGGATTTCAAGTTTTTAAGCTTATTTTTGACTTCATTTGGAAGGGGGGCTGAGAAAAAGATACTTTTCTCCATCTTGAAGGCACTTCCACTTTCAAGGCTCATCTAGCCATAATCACCACAAATTTTGCTCTTAAATTGCAAGTGTAAACATTAAGAATTCTTGTTTGATATCTTGGATGCATTCTATTTGGACAAGTTTGTAGATTTTGGGATACACTCTCTCCATTGGAGCTTTTGAAGATTGAATGCAAGTTTTCCTTTTTCAAGTTGATAGCTTGTGATTGGTATAATTCTTAGCCTTTACTTTGATTTAATTGTTCTTATGGTTATGAACTCTAACCTTGACATGGTTAGGCTTATAACTATGAGTGGCTAGTTTCACACTAGCCAAGATAATGTGAAGTGAAGATGGATTCTTTTGATTGTGAATGAGTTGGTAGTTTTACATTTGAGTCTCTTGTAGTGTTGAACCTTCTTTTACTTGATAATGTTGATAGCAAGCTAGGAAGTAATTAACCCTAGTTTGCACACACACACTTGATGGAAACCGAAAGGATATATTGAGTGTGGGAAAGAAGTAGAAGGATCGGAAGGTAAAACCAACCTTAAGTGGAATTCGGTTTCTTATCCGAGGGTGGCTTAGGCTTGTGTTCAAGTGCATATCATGTTGAATCATTAGACTTAGGGTGCCTAAGCCAAGGAGGAGACATAGAGTGATCTCATGTATTCGAAAGAAGGGGGATTGCTAGTCGAGGAACACACCGGTCCACACTCTTGAACATTGTAGAAAGGAAGGTAGGTAACCAACTCTATCATAGTCAATTAAGAGTCCATCGGATCAAAACATTATCTTGGTTAGTCCCAGTTTTCATTTGAGTTTTGTTATATTAAGTATCACGTATCTTATGCACAAATTGTGACTTGGATCGAAAATATGAACCTAATCGGTGGTTAACCAACACACTCCTTGTGGGATATGACCTTGACTCACTAACTCGGCTAAGTTGACCCGGTACACTGCCGGTTAGACCGAACACTCAAAAAGGAAACGTCACCGGGCAGCTGTCAGGATAAGTATGGTGGACAACGGACTCGTTAGTAGGTCGGACTCATATCTTCCTTTGTCTTGATGCCAGCCTGATAATATGGGTAGATTCCACTGTGTCCGAGATCTCAGAGTGGAGATGGGTCCGGCTTATGAACCGTGGACTAATGGGATGGAGGCCCATGATCTATTATTGGGCCAGGAAATAGGCCCAATTTAGATGCTCAGGCCTCAATCGGGTTCGGGTATATCAATAACAGAATTTGGGACGTACTACTACATCACTATGCCCTTCGGCCTGAAGAACGCTTGAGCAACGTATCAAAGGGCTGTAAACAAAATTTTAGCCCAACAGATCGGGTGATGCATGGAGGTGAACGTGGATGATCTTCTAATCAAGAGCAAGTCTCTTGATCAATACCTAAGGGATGTCAGAGATGTATTTTAAGTATTAAGACGAACTCAAATGAAACTGAACCCCAAGAAGTGCATATTTGGGGTCAGATCGGGCAAATTCATAGGATACATGATATCCAAAGATGTGATTAGAGCCAACCCGGACAAAGTAGATGCCTTGAAGATGATGCAGCCGCCAAGGAACATTAATGACATACAATGGCTAACAGGAAGAATGATAGCATTGAACGTACATGTTTCTCTCCCGGATCATTACGGCGTGTCTTACCTTTTTTTCAATATTTTAAGAAAAGCAAGTCCTTTTCGGTGGGACGAGGAAAGCCGAAGGCCTTGTTGTACTTGGCCGAGCGCCTACGCTAACGACTCATTAGGAAGGAAAATCTTTATATGTCTACTTGGTAGTATGTTAAGAAGCACTGAGCGCGGTACTAGTCAAAGAACAAGACGGAGAGCAGACACCGGTTTTCTTTGTGAGTAAAGCACTCCATGGACCAGAGGTCAGATATTCAAACACAGAAAAATTGGCATTGGCATTGGTGCATGCCTCCAGGAAGTTAAGGCCTTTCTTCCACGTACATCCAATCAGGGAGATCTCCGATCAGCCTTTACGGCAAATCTTAGGACGACCAGAAACCTCAGGAAGGTTGGCAAAATGGGTCGTCGAACTGGCAGTGTACGATATAGATTTTTGTCCCTGAATTTCCATCAAAGCACAAGCCTTAAAAGACTTCCTATCAGAAGGGATAGCTGTTCGCATAGATGATGATCAGCCGAGAAAAGAAGAAAACAAGTGGAACCTATATGTGGATGGTGCAGCAAACAAAGAAGACTTCCCGTCAGTCCGAAAGGGGAAGAATTCCCCTACGCCTTGCGGTTTGGGTTTCAAGCCACTAATAACGAAGCAGAGTATGAAGCCTTAATTACAGGACTCAAATTGGCAAACAAGCTTGGAGCAGATAGTCTGCAAGTTTACAGTGATTCATAGCTCATTGTAAACCACATAAACGGCGAATATGAAGCTAAAGAGGAGCCTCTGAAGAAATACTTAACAGTGGCTCAATCTTTATTGGAAAAGTTTCAACAGCTCCAGGTCGACCGGATACCCCGAACAGAGAATAGAAGAGCAGACGCCTTATCAAAACTAGCGTCAAACTTTGTGTCAGATAGAAAAGTACCGGTGGAACTCCTCAAAGAAAGGAGCTATGATCAGCAGATCGTTCAGCCGATCAGGCAATCCAGTTCGTGGATGGATCCCATTGTGTCCTATCTCAGGGACAAAGTCTTGCTTCAAGACAAAATCCAAGCTAGAAAGATAAAGCTACGTCAACAAGATACTCCTGTTCGAGAACGTTCTCTATCGCAGTCGTACTTCGCGCCATGGCTTAGATGCGCAACAAGTGAAGAAGGAAATTACCTTCTCGAGAGAGATACACTTGGGAATTTGTGGAAATCATCCCGGAGCTCGAACACTAGCTAGAAAGTGCGAGTACATTTCGGCTATTATTGGCCTACAATGATACAAGATGCCAAAGATTTGGTGGAATAATGAAAGTCGTTCCAGGTGCATGATAATCTGTCACATCAACCATCCGAAGACATGGTTCATGTGGTTTCCCTATGGCCCTTCGATCGGTGGGAGGTAGATCTGGTAGGACCACTCCCACAAGCTCTCGGCAATGTCCGGTTTCTAATAGTAGCAATGGACTATTTCACCAAGTGGGTTGAAGTCGAACCACTGACTACCATAACTGGGAAGCAAATACAAAATTTTCTATGAAAAAACATAGTGTGCAGATATGGAATCCCAAAGACTTTAATTTCAGACAATGGAACTCAGTTCAAAGACAAAACTGTCAAAGAATGGTGTGCCGAACTGCACATAACTCAACACTTCACTTCTGTTGGCTATCTCCAAGCTAATGGGCAGGTCGAAAAGACCAACAGACATATCAAAACAGGGCTGAAGAAAAACCTAGAAGAAGAAGGAGAAAACTGGACTGAGCATTTGCCCAACATCTTGTGGGCGTACAGAACAACACCAAACTCGGCCATAGGGGAAACCCCGTTCAGCTTAGCATACGGGTGCAAAGCAGAAATTCCGGCTGAGATCGGACAGCCATCGCCATGAGCAGCACTCTACTCTGAAGAACAGCAATTAACTGAGTTCAAGCATTCGAATGACGATCTAGAAGAAGCTTTGAATGTAGATTTCATTAGAATGGCAAAGTATAAACATCGTATATCTCAGTACTATAACTCCAGGGTTAAACACTCATATTTTAAGGAGGGAGATCTAGTGCTTAGAATAAATAAGGTCAGCAAATGATCGGCCTTTTCTAAGTGTCCAATCTTACCGGCAGTGTACCGGGTCAATTGTAACCTAGAATTGGTGAGTCAAGGTCGTATCCCACAGGGAATCTGGTCGAGTACCAAAGTCGGTCTCGTTCCTAGTTTAGGCGAACACAAAAACTAAAGACAGTGACTTGTCAGATCACCGGTTCTAACAACTAAATATACAAAACAAAGATTTAAAACTATATAACAGAGATAGCCGAGCTATGATCCAACCAACTACTTTCTAACCCTAGCTCGATCAAGAGGTGTTACGGACTCACCTAAACGTCTCGATGTCACTCGAAGGGTGTTATTTCCTAATTCCGAGAACATACATTAATTCAATAATCTACCCTTCTATGTCGGGTTAAACGAGTCCGCCTCGATGTCACTCGAAGGGTGTCGTTTCCTAATTTTGAGAATAGACATTACTTCAATAATCTACCCTCCTATGTCACGTTCAACGAGTCCGGCGGCCGGATTTTACCGACCTAACACGGTCTACACCCGATGAGACGCTCATTAACAATGATATAAACCTCACACGAGAAACGAATCGAACAACTCAGTCGGTTTTACAGGGTGATCCTAGAACCCCGGTTCCCGTATCCTCTCGCAAAATACATCTGTAAAGAAGATACATGAAATACGATTATCGAGTCGCGAGTTCAATAATGGTCATTAAGAATAAGTTCTAGAACTACGGTAACATCGAGAATCAACAATCAAACATCAAGAACACCACAAGAACAATCTAAGGTTCGATTTCGAAGACTTTCACATAACTCGACTAAAAACGGATTAGCTACTCATAACAAGAAATCAAACATTCAACAAGATTGAAAGCAAGAACAAGAAAGGAAATTGAAATACGAATATATATAGCTGTAGAAAATCGAATCTCCGAGCGAAATCCCGTCAATAACGCGTCAAGCTATCACAGACATCACAGACAAATTTCTCTCTCATCAATCACTGTTTCAATCACTATTGTACAACAGTAAAAATTTATATTTGAATTCCCATTTTTTGAGAAAAGCACTTTATTTGGCCTTTTTCAATTTCCATCAGAACATTTTCTTCACAGGAAATACACCAGTCTTCATCTCCTCCCCCTATAATGATTACTGATTAACTTAACATTAATGTTCAACCCTTTAAGGAATAACTTAACATTAAGGCTTCAGGGGGTTCAGGGTTTAAGGAGGTTTGTATACTGGTATTTAATTCATCAATAAACAATTAACATTAATGGAGAATATTCTGGGAGTGTAAAGATTCTATCATTCAAACTGACAAAAACCTAGATCATCATTTTCAGGGATAATTGTGTTAATGTAATTAATGAACGTTTATATGGCAGGCCATCTAGAACACTTTGACCATCCATCTTCTCCCCCCTGGTATGATTAACTTAACATTAAGGCTCCAGTGGATTAAGGAATAACTTAACATTAAGGCTTTAGGGGGTTTTAGGGGGGGTTTGTACAGGTTAACTGCAGCTGGATCCCACCCACGTGACATTATAAAGATTTGTTCTCTGGGTCCTGCAGGATGAACAACCATTCTTCTGGGCTACCCAACTCCCAACGCAAAATGAAGGAATAGTAGTTTCCAACTTCTTTACTACTATGGGTTTGCGGAGGAAAGAAAGGACTTTTATAGTGCCCTTCATTTCTGATTTTTGATTTTTAATCTCAGTCTTATATGTGGCAAAACCATATAATACCAGTATTGATGAGAGAGAAATGCCTTTAATTGTTTATTGATGAATTAAATACCAGTATACAACCCTCCTTAAACCCTGAACCCCCTGAAGCCTTAATGTTAAGTTATTCCTTAAAGGGTTGAACATTAATGTTAAGTTAATCAGTAATCATTGCAGGGGGAGGAGATGAAGACTGGTGCATTTCCTGTGAAGAAAATGTTCTGATGGAAATTGAAAAAGGACAAATGAAGTGCTTTTCTCAGAAAATGGGAATTCAAATATATGTTTTTACTGTTGTACAATAGTGATTGATGAGAGAGAAATTTGTCTGTGATGACACACTGTTCATGGAAATTGAAATTTGATTTTATCTCAAACCAATCGTTGGATCATGGTGATTTCAAGTGCCTCCGCACGCAAGACCGAGCGACGTTAGTGCAAGCGACTAAGGTCTTGCAATTACCCCCCGTTTGGAACGGATGGACCGGACGGATCTTTGATTGGAGGTCGGAATCAAAATGTTGACTTGGTCGATGATGAATAGTTAGAAAAATACAAAGGGGGGGGGGGATTTTAGTAAATTAATTATATAAAATAATTTACAATGAATTAGCCTTAGGTTTCAACTACAAAAGTTCTTAGAATTCTTCACTGAACAACATATACAAAGTTTTTAAAAAAAAATTAAATATTTGAATTAAATTTGGGGATTAACAGTGAAGAAGAAAGGTCATGAGCGGCTACGTCACGCCTACGGCCTACCCCTACGCCTCGTGACTAGAAACAACACGTGGCGGGCAAAACTGTAATATTATATGGTTTTGCCACGTGTAAGACTGAGATTAAAAATCAAAAATCAGAAATGAAGGGCAATATAAAAGTCCCTTCTTTCCTCTGCAAAGCCATAGTAGTAAAGAAGTTGGAAACTACTATTCTTTCGTTTTGCATTGGGAGTTGGGTAGCCCAGAAGAATGGTTGCTCAGCCTGCTGGACCCAGAGAACAAACAACGTGGGTGGGATCCAGCTGCAGTTCACATGTACAAACCCACCTAAAACCCCCTGAAGCCTTAATGTTAAGTTATTCCTTAATCCCCTAGAGCCTTAATGTTAAGTTAATCATACCAGTGGGGAGAAGATGGATGGTCAAAGTATTCTAGATGGCCTGCCATATAAACGTTCATTAATTGCATTAACACAATTATCCCTGAAAATGATGATCTGGGTTTTTGGCAGTTTGAATGATAGAATCTGTACACTCCCAGAATATTCTCCATTAATGTTAATTGTTTATTGATGAATTAAATACCAGTATACAACCCTCCTTACACCCTGAACCCCCTGAAGCCTTAATGTTAAGTTATTCCTTAAAGGGTTGAACATTTATGTTAAGTTAATCAGTAATCATTGCAGGGGGAGGAGATGAAGACTGGTGCATTTCCTGTGAAGAAAATGTTCTGATGGAAATTGAAAAAGGACAAATGAAGTGCTTTTATCAGTAAATGGGAATTCAAATATATGTTTTTACTGTTGTACAATAGTGATTGAAACAGTGATTGATGAGAGAGAAATTTGTCTGTGATGACACACTGTTCATGGAAATTGAAATTCGATTTTATCTCAAACCAATCGTTGGATCATGGTAATTTCAAGTGCCTCCGCACGCAAGACTGAGCGACGTTAGTGCAAGCGACTAAGGTCTTGCAATTACCCCCCGTTTGGAACGGATGGACCGGACGGATCTTTGATTGGAGGTCGGAATCAAAATGTTGACTTGGTCGACGATGAATAGTTAGAAAAATACAAAGGGGGGGGGGGGGGGGATTTTAGTAAATTAATTATATAAAATAATTTACAATGAATTAGCCTTAGGTTTCAACTACAAAAGTTCTTAGAATTCTTCACTGAACAACATATACAAAGTTTTTAAAAAAAAATTAAATATTTGAATTAAATTTGGGGATTAACAGTGAAGAAGAAAGGTCATGAGCGGCTACGTCACGCCTACGGCCTACCCCCTACGCCTCATGACTAGAAACAACACGTGGCGGGCAAAACCTGTAATATTATATGGTTTTGCCACGTGTAAGACTGAGATTAAAAATAAAAAATCAGAAATGAAGGGCAATATAAAAGTCCCTTCTTTCCTCTGCAAAGCCATAGTAGTAAAGAAGTTGGAAACTACTATTCTTTCGTTTTGCATTGGGAGTTGGGTAGCCCAGAAGAATGGTTGCTCAGCCTGCTGGACCCAGAGAACAAACAACGTGGGTGGGATCCAGTGCAGGTTCACATGTACAAACCCACCTAAAACCCCCGAAGCCTTAATGTTAAGTTATTCCTTAATCCCCAGAGCCTTAATGTTAAGTTAATCATACCAAAGTGGGGAGAAGATGGATGGTCAAAGTATTCTAGATGGCACCGCCATATAAACGTTCATTAATTGCATTAACACAATTATCCCGAAAATGATGATCCGGGTTTTTGGCGGTTTGAATGATAGAATCTGTACACTCCCGAATATTCTCCATTAATGTTAATTGTTTATTGATGAATTAAATACCGGTATACAACCCTCCTTACACCCCGAACCCCCGAAGCCTTAATGTTAAGTTATTCCTTAAAGGGTTGAACATTTATGTTAAGTTAATCAGTAATCATTGCAGGGGGAGGAGATGAAGACTGGTGCATTTCCTGTGAAGAAAATGTTCTGATGGAAATTGAAAAAGGACAAATGAAGTGCTTTTATCAGTAAATGGGAATTCAAATATATGTTTTTACTGTGTACAATAGTGATTGAAACAGTGATTGATGAGAGAGAAATTTGTCTATGATGACACACTGTTCATGGAAATTGAAATTCGATTTTATCTCAAACCAATCGTTGGATCATGGTGATTTCAAGTGCCTCCGCACGCAAGACTGAGCGACGTTAGTGCAAGCGACTAAGGTCTTGCAATTACCCCCCGTTTGGAACGGATGGACCGGACGGATCTTTGATTGGAGGTCGGAATCAAAATGTTGACTTGGTCGACGATGAATAGTTAGAAAAATACAAGGGGGGGGGGGGGGGGATTTTAGTAAATTAATTATATAAAATAATTTACAATGAATTAGCCTTAGGTTTCAACTACAAAAGTTCTTAGAATTCTTCACTGAACAACATATAAAAAGTTTTTATTTTTTGAAAAAATTAAATATTTGAATTAAAATTGAGATTAACAGTGAAGAAGAGGAAGAAGAAGGGTCATGAGCGGCTACGTCACGCCTACGGCCTACCTCCTGCGCAACGCTAGGCGTGCGCCTAGGCTATGCTAGGCGTACGCCTAGAATGCTGAAAACACTGACTGAAACTTTATGGACCAATTTAACCCGCAGGCATGCGCCTAGCATTTGTCAGGCGCACGCCTGCTGATACATTTTCAGTAAATTAGCCATAACGTTGTGTGTAGACCTTCAAATCCAGTGATTCAAAATGCGTTGGAAAGATAATGAAATTGTCTACAACATTCATGAAGATGACTAGCTCAGAAAATGCCTCTAAATTGGATCAAAATGCAGATGATTGGAAGCTAAGATTGTAATCCCAATGAATTTCGATCCGTTTGAACGTTTAAGCTTCGGGCACACGTTCCAACCCTCATATTTCGCTTTCCAGTCATCTCGAACACCTAACACCTGTAAAAAATCATAACAAATACCCCACGTATCCCCTACAGGACATTAGGGTGACCGAGAGTATAGTAAATACACCGAAAAAGACCGAGAATCCCGGACTTTACGTCCTAGGTCTCGAAATGATAACCAATGTGTAAATACATCAAAATACAAACAAATGTCTCCGGAAACATATAAAATGAGGTATAAACGGGGTCTAATCATATAGAAAATGATAGCCAATTTGACTCTCATCAACTACCCCCTACTTAGTGTTTGCTCACCCTCGAGCAAAGACGAGCGATTCAAAAATAATGATGGAGTCAACATTGAAATAATACATCTAGTCTATAAGAACTGAAATAGTAAAACACAAGTAATTGACACAAATGCATAGGATTTAAGTTCAAACTTGTATTGAGAAAAAGAATGTGTGTGTGTGTGTGTATAGCTTCTTCGACATTTATCACCAATGACCGGTTTAGATTATAGAGGTATAATGTACCGAGGTTACACCATAGGCTTATACTTCATAAAAATCTCCACTAATCGAGTCAATCAAAGTCTAGTACGGTCGAGCAGGACTTAAAGGGTTATATCGTTAGGCTAGGGTCGGGGTTAATGAAAGGATATTTACGATAAAATAGAAAAAGAAGGTGCAAAAGAGCTTTAACCAAGTCAAATATACACACGAAACTTGGTATCAACTTTGTCTTCAATTTTCCGAGTATTTACAATTCGGATTTCAAACCGAACCCTAACTCCAACTTCACATTTCTTCATCATACAACACTTTAGTCCCTTTTTGGACTTATATCAAACTATATCTATTCACATTTACTACTTCTGTTTCTTTTCTTTTCTTTTCTTTTTTCTTTTTTTCTTCTTCTTATATACATCAAAATTCCGAACAAAACTGGAACCTACACATTGCTACACTCCTCGTTCCGAATAACTCGTAAATCATGACTTCATACCATTACTTACGTCTCAACAATACCTCGCAACATCGTAAAAATGTGCGGAACGAACAAGCTCAATTTCAAGGTAGTCGAGGGTACGTAGATTGAAATAAAGTTAAGGACATCGATTTTCACGAGTTTGTAACACGAAAGGCTAGTTCGGGTGGCAGTCTAACCACCCTACAAAAGGCTTAGAGGGGTAACCGTGGATTAATCATTTTAGGTTGGCCTTTGGCTCTGATCTGGTCAAAATAAATGCCAAAACCGTCATCCCGTACCTAACAACGACGACCTGTCTATTTCGCCTCGAAGTTACTCATATAAGTTCTAGGTAACCGGGTCATTAATATCTACCCTAATCGTTCACTAGTCAAGATGATTCGTGAAGTCGAAGCTAA
The DNA here is from genome assembly GCA_036785695.1 of Gentiana straminea. Taxonomy (NCBI): domain Eukaryota; kingdom Viridiplantae; phylum Streptophyta; class Magnoliopsida; order Gentianales; family Gentianaceae; genus Gentiana; species Gentiana straminea. Next base: position 296,618 of record JAVUPR010000422.1, on the reverse strand, counting down.
CGTGATAGAACTATTCCATTCCTCAATACAAGATCACAACACAAATAAAATGCATTCGTATAATCACTATGTGTTTAATCAAAGCAATACTAAAGGCTCAATGTATCACAAACACTTTGTCAAAGGCATCAAAATTTCTAAAAACCGACTCATTTATATTAAAGTGTTGGAAATAAAATTTATGTTTTGATGATGATTCATCACTTATTCATCATTGTTCTTAATCCCATTGATAAAGTGTCATAACTAGTCATTTGTTATAGTGCAAAGCAAAAAGATGTCTAGATATCAATGTATATGATTTAATAGAGTCTGATATTTGTATAAGTTAAATCAGACAAGCACTGTAATATTTCTAGATTGTGAATTGAGATAACTGAATACTGAGATAACAAGAAACTGGAATTTAGTTAAACTGACTCAGACTACACCAATATGAAACTGAAGAAGATAAGTTCGCTGAGGGACACAAACTCGGTTGGCTTATCTAGAAGATTGAAGAACTGAGGGTTCAAACTCAGTTGATGAAGAACTGAGGGTCACGGACTCAGTTATTGAAGACTGAAGAACTGAGGGTTCAAACTCAGTTATGAAGACTACGTCGAGACTGTAAAGCTAGACTTCAGGCAAGATTGTGATGACCTGAACTAACTTTATAGATCTTGTATGGAGATCTAAGAATCATAAGGACAATGAATTCTTAGAAGATAATTGTTTATGATGTACTATGATTAAGTCAATTATAATTAGATAAAAGCTAGAGTACTGATTGTTGAAGAAGAGTAAACACTCAGTTAAAACTCTTACAAACTGAGAACTGATAATGATCTCAGTAAATCAATTTTGAAACTAAGGTTTAACCAAACTGAAGAAAAATCCAACCGTTGCAATTCAAGAATTATGATTGGAGGATAATCTATCCGTTCTGACATAAACGTACGAGCAAGAAAGCAGGACCACTAACGGCTACAAGGATTTGAACTCAAAGGAACTTGACCGTTAGATAAACCCCTATAAATAGACTACTTCTTTCAAAAAGAAACGGGGGGGGAGAGCAGGAGGAATTAAAAGAATTAATCTAGTCATGAAAGATCAAATTAAGGGGGAAAAGCCAATTTAAAAGAATTCTACTAAATACTTAATTGCAAAATCAAGAAATTTCTTCAAGTGTTCATTAGCATTCAAAGAAAGATCAATATCACTCATTTGAAGAAATCCAGAGCTATGCATAACTTATACATCTAGAAGAAAAGCTCAAATCACAATTGAGTCATAGTTATTGATTCAAGTCTCAACTTTGATTCTATAAAAGGTTTAGACTATGAAACACCAAGAAGGTGTGAAGGACAGTTGAGTGCAGTCAGAAAGACTATGGTTGTGATTAGCTGGTGAAGAGGCGATCCAACCCTCCAAGGACCAGTGTTTCAAACAATTGAAGAGCAGCAATTCTATCTGTTCTACAAGTGTTTAGATAGTGAAGCTAGGGATTAGTCAAGGACTATCGGTTTAGAACTTTTTGTAACCGGGCCATCTCAAAGAAGTTCTAGTGGAATTTTCCTCCGCATCACGGGGAAGAGAGGATGACGAAATTACATCACCCGGAAGCTCTATCATTCTTGGTTATTTACTTTACGCTTTTACTTACTTCTTTACGAAACATAATTATTCAGTTCTTATTTACGGCAATTTTCAAGAAACCGACTCAACAAATTATCTGATAATTTATATATCTTAAAGGCTAAATCAATCCGCTGCTAGTTAGCTAAACTAAGAATAAGTCAGTATTGACTTATACTCAGTTGAGTTAGCTTAACTCCACACAAGTTTTAACTGAACCTTAATTTGTTTTAAATCCAGTTTTAGGGACAAGTTTATTCAACCCTCCCCTCTAAACTTGTGTTAGCCTTTCCAAGGGACCAACATAAAGGGGTAACAATTGCTAAGTATGACTCGTTCCACATGAAAACAATAACATTGAAGCTAAACCAACCACTCCTACTTTAAAACGAAACACGAATGATAAGGGTAGAAAAGTGATATACCCGGGTCAGAACGGGGCCCTGTTCATCCCTATTGGGCCTATACTCTTGGCCCATCACCATATGAAAATGGGCTTTACTCTCCTCTGGCCGCTGCCACAGCCATCTCTTACCCGCTAGCTACAAGCCGGGACTGTCCGCCAACCGTAAGCCGGATCTTGTCCGCCGGTTCAATGTCGGATCCATCTTCTCAATGTGATTTCTACCCATACAGTCAAGGCACAAATGAGTCCGCTGCTCGTCATTCTTGTCAATAATCGATGGTCGTTACTCGCCGCGGACTATCACTGTCCGCTGTCCGTCGTCCTTATCAATCCAGCTGGATGTAACAGCTGGCCAATCGTGACAGCTGGCTAGGACACTTGTAATGCATACGTAGTTAACTTAGCTATGTACTCTCAGTTGTCTTATCAATGAACAGTAGACCGACTTACTTTTTAGCCTATAAATATGGGATCACATTGTAATAGAAATGGGCTAATCAATCTCTCAAGCTTCAAGCTATAATATATTACAAGCATAAACTCTGCCAATCTGTCGACTAATTCACTTGTTCTTCATAAACACTTAAACCGCCACCACTGTTCTTGATCACCACCGTGTCCTCACCGTCGAAATCACTCATCACAGCCTCATATCCACAAGATAAACACTGCTACCGCAAATCTGGTGTTCAACGCAACATCAGTTGGCTCCGTTACCGGGAAACCGATCATCATTCAGCTTTTGGAGATCATTTACTCCACCACAAGGACGATTTCACGGTGTTTCAGACGAGGTTATCATCATCACCAGTCCATCGGTCATTGAAGCTTTGACTTTTTGGGATAATACAGCCCAGGAAACCGCTGCTCTCCTCATCTTAACAAGGAGATCACCAACTTCACCGCATACTCACGCTTGAGTCCATCTTTAATGCCCGGGTTGGTTTATACACCCTTTTGTCGGTTTCAGATCTTCAAGTAAGGAAAGTTTGATTATTTAGCCGCAGACCACTCAGAGAGCACAACATCTCCTCACCTTCATATTCTGCACCGGAAGAACACCCACTAAAATCATAAGTCATGGCTGGCGGGAAAAACTTGAACCCAGCAACACCGACTAAACTATTAAATCAACGCCCGACACGTGGGACAAGCGCGGTGCGGGGAGAGGCTAGCCGCAGGGTTATGTCAGATGGGGCAGACGTCAACCCTGCCCTCACAACCGACATGCGAGCATACATACGAGAAAGAGCTAAAGCCCGCGAAATACATGAGGAAGCGGTTAGGAAAAACAAAGGAAAGGGAATTGTTGGGACATCCAATCCAAATAACGAGCAAGAGGCTGTTTCGGCAGGGGGAGCTTCCCCACAGCAAGATGCTTATAGAATAGCTCTACAGGCACATATGGAATACGTAGAGGAAATGCGAATGGGAAATACATTACGATTGCTTTGAAGGATTACCACCCCGACCTATCCGCAAATTCAACCCCCTCAACCCGCACAAACGAGTTACGACCAACTTTCATTCCTCCAAAGACCGTACAAACTCAACGGTCGGAAATGGAAGAGAGTAGCCATGCAACGTCCCAACCAAGAGGAGATAGGAGATCAGCACTTGGTCGACTGGGGCCCGTGGTCGACGACCGCGGTGCAGCCCCAGGGCGACCACGGAATCCTCGACAGGTCCGCACTCGCACGGAGGGACAAGGGGACTCGCAAGATCAGGGAGGGCATATGGCGTTCCCGCCAATTCCCCAAACTCAAGTGGAATTGGGCATCATGAAAAAACGAGATAGAAGAGGCGTAGAAGGGTACAAAGGGTGTTAAAGTGGTTCCGACTTGGGGAACGAGTGTGCTCCATCCGAGAATATTGAAAGCGGCACCAAGAGGCGGGACTCACTACCCCAACTTCATTAACTACCATGGAGCTACAGATCCTCTGGATTGGCTGTCAGCTTTCCAAAGCAGAATCAGTTTGTGTACATCAAGCAACGAGGCTTGGTGTATAGCATTTGTGGGATCAATGCAGGATCGGGCAGCATCGTGGATCCGCAGTCTTCCACCGGGCTCGATTTTATCTTGGGATGATCTGATCAACAAATTTATAGCTGAATTTAGGTCGGTAGGAGGACCTAAGAAGACACACATTGACCTACATGAGGTCCGACGGGCGATAATGAGGCTACCCGCGGCTATTATGAACGATTTTATAAAGTGTACGAGCTAACCGGGGGCATAGCGGATAACGTCGTCATGACTAGCTTCGAAACGGGGTTGAAGCCGGGGTATTTGAAATCTTATTTCGCTTTGTCACCACCGGCGAACCTACAAGAGATGTTGAGTTCGACCGGGAAGTACATTGCGGCTTGCGGGAAACGAAGGAGCGTCTTCGTCCAACAAAGGCAAACGAGAGGGCGAGCGTAGCCCGCCAAGAGATACCCGTAGAGGGCGGATCGAGAAATTAAGAAACCTAAAAGATTTAAGGAGGAGCATTTCACGCCGCTCAGAATTTCCTATTCTCAAGTATTGAATGAGATAAGAGACGAGATACCTGAGCCATATCCGATGGTACCAGATACACGCCGCGATGCATCTAAATACTGCGGCTATCACGAGACAAGGGACATACTGCGATGGATGCATTCGGTTCAAACGGGCAATTGAGAAGTTACTCGCTCGCGGACACCATGATCACCTCAAACTAGATCATGGTGATAAGAGGAATCAACAAGCTCATCAGTTCGACAGGAACATTAGAATGATAACTGAGCCTCCTCCCAGTAACAATCAGATTAAGAATCGTATCGGCTCCATCAACAAACATGTGGAGAAGCCTATAGTTTTGCGGGGAAATGAGCAACCTCTGGCCTTTACTCAAAGTGAGCTTGTGACTTCGATCAATACAGAAGATATGTGCCTTTGCATTTCAGTGGTCGTCAATCGGGCCTGTGTCAATAGAGTGATGGTTGATACAGGAGCTTGCCGCGACATTTTGTACTACAAGCGCTTTAAAGAATTGGGGTTCGGCGATTCCAATTTGAGGCCGCACAATGGCACCCTTGAAGGATTTACGAACCACAAAATACAAGTCAAGGGGGCCATCGACTTGGATGTACGGATGGGAGATTATGCGCCATTTCGCACAGAAAAGGTGATGTTTTTAGTAGTTGATCTTCAGTCCAATTATAACATGATAATTGGGACACCCGCTCTGAAACAATTTCAAATGGTAACTTCCATTCCGCATCAGAGGGCTAAGTTTTATGTTGGGGACAGGATCGGAACGTCGATCAGTGAGCCGGCAGCTGTCCTAACATACATACACGAGATGAGAACAGGGAACAAGAAAGCACGAATCGAGCAACCCCCGCACATGGAAAACATTGACATGATCAGGGTCGCTGTCCAACAGACGCCAGTTACAGTGGAATGCGAAACATTGCAAGTTAGAGATGAACCTAATTTTACAGCAGAGGATGAGTTAATAGAGGTGATCATCAACGATAAATATCCTGATCAGAAGGTTAAAATTGGAGCTTGGCTGAGTTCTTGTGAAAGAGAAAAGTTGGTAAAATTACTCAAAAATAATTTGAGCGCTTTTGCTTGGGAAGTCACGGACATGAGAGGGGTCGAGGCAGACGTCGCCCTCCATCGCCTTAACGTCGACTCCACCTTCAAGCCGATACAACAACGAGCACGCTAGTTTTCAGCTGAAAAGAAAGCGGCGGGTTATTTCTTACACGATCAAATTTTTTCACGTTTTGGCGTCCTGCGGGCAGTAGTATCGGACCACGGCCCACAATTTAGGAAGGACTTCTCAAATCTTTGCGATGAATTCAAAGTCAAACACTGGCAGTCATCAGTAGCTTATCCTCAAGGAAACGGCCAAGCTGAGGCCGGAAACAAACAAATAATCAAAATGTTGAAGAAGAGCGTGGACGACAAAGTAAAAGCAGGAGGGTGGGTGGACGAGTTACCCAATATACTTTGGGCACTCCGCACCACTATCAAAACACCCACAGGAGAAACTCCTTTTGCTCTTACTTATGGATCAGAGGCCATGACTCCAGTTGAAATGGATCTACCCAACATCAAGGTCGCTTTGTATGACCCAGCGGATAATCTTTTAAACAGACAAATCGACTTGGATCTAGTGGAAGAAAAAAGACTGGCGACGTACCATCGACTTGCGAACTACAAGCAAATCGCTAAACAACAACATGACAAGCGAATCCGCAACCACTCGTTCAAAGTCGGGGATTTCGTTCTTCGAAACAGGAAGGCCGCGGGTATGGAGCCTAATAGAGGGAAGCTAACAGCAAATTGGGAAGCCCTTATCAAGTCGCGAGAGAGATCAAAAAAGGGACTTATGTCCTCAGAAATCATCAAGGCTACGAGCTCAATAGACCTTGGCATGCGGACAACCTCAAAAGGTACTACATGTAATAAATCGGTTAGGGTTATGGCTATCCTCTCGTTTACGACGTGAGTGGTTAGGCTTTCTTATTTTGCTTGTAATCTTTACTCATCTAGCGGGATGAGTCGAAATTAGTAAAGCCCGATTTTACATTCTCTTTTTTATATGCAAATTATTACAAGTATGCATGGGTAAGAAAGAATTGTGCTCGAAGAATTTTCAACAAAACTTCAGCTAGACTTCAGAGTTGTTAAAAATAGGGGCAATATTTGGGAAAATTTAACGCGGTCACAACTTCCTAGCGAACAAGTTATTTCAGATAAGATTCAAGAGGGGCATATCTCATACAGGAGTCCGCACAAGATCGACCTAGAATCTTATCTAAAACAAGGGGGCCGGATGTTATTATCATCGGACTCAATTTAGACAAAAAATACGAGCAAAAAGCAAGCATACACCAAAAACGGGCAGGAATAAAAGTATAAGCTGGACAAAGTACATACTAGCTATTACAGAGACAAATGTGCGGACAAAAGTGCGGAAAAGGAAAAGAGTTATACATAAGCGAACACAGAATAATGTTTTACAAAACAGAGCCAGAAATCTAAGAATCTTCGGGCCGCATCTCTTCATTATGGACATTCTCTTCGCGGAGAGAATGGTGCAGCATCTGATTAGCATTGGTCTCCGACTCAGTAGGCTCTATCGACTTCTCACCAGGCTGCTCGACCTCGCCCTCTTCAGCGGCTCTCTCCCTCGCCTCTATAGCCAAGCGAACACGCTCCCTCAGATTTGCTTCAATCACAGTGGGAACCATCCAATCAGGATCATACATAGGAACGTAGCGCTGAAGCTCAACATCGGAGAAAGGTATGCGGTCATGGAATTCTCTTAGATAATCAGAAAAGGGATGGGTGAGAATCCATTCTTCCAAGACGTCAAGGTCGGGGGTACCGCCATCATGAGCCAGGACGCACCTTGCGATGTGATAAAACCCTTGGTCATATCCCATCATAAAGCTATCGTCAGCAGTGGCTTTGCTAGCAACCTCAATCTGGCCTGGGATACTCGAGTTCAGATCCTCCAACTGTTTACGCGGTCTGCGCACACTACTTTCTCGGTTTCCCAGTGAGCTTGAGCCTCGAATCACCCTCTCGCTTCATCTCTTCCATGGTTCGATCGACGGATTTTCCTGCTCCACGAGGTCAGAGTTAATCCTATTAGCTTCAGCGAGCTGTGCTCTCAGCTTCTCATTCTCCGCCTCAGCAGCGGTTAATCGCCCACGAAGACCGGCAGACACTGCATTTGCGGCACCAAGAGCTTTCTGGGTTTCGACCAGCTCTTTTCTGACATCGGCACTCTCAGCTATGGTGTTTCTATAATCATTGACGAACTGTGCCAAGCCAGCGCCAACCTAAGGGAAGAAAAATAAACAGCGGAGTCAATATTGACATGAGAAAAACGACAATAAAAAGAATGAAACAAAAACAGGAAAGGAGGTTTACCATGCTCACCGTGGCGCCGTATAAGCCCCACAAATCTTCAATATTCCCAAGAAAGGCACGGCGGGGATTAGTCTGATCCGCCAAAACAACCCTGTCCGCTATTCCGCGGCCTATCTCCAACTGAATATCATTAGGGATACCCCACCTAAAATGCCTCAGGGGAGGAACGTCGGCGATACCCCTAGAAATTGTCCGCGCCATTGGCGGGTCGAGAGGATGTTGCCGCATAAACTCTTTGTCCAACCGGGCGGCGGGACACCCTCCGGGCCCGGCGGGGATCCCGGTAAAAGGCACCACTTGTTCTCATGCCCGGCCGGAACGGACTCGGCGACAACGATTTGCCTTTACTCTTTTCGGTGGCCTCTTTCCTCGGGGGATCATCTCGTTACGGTCTTTTTGTGAAGAGGGACATCCCCGCTTGCTTCTTTGTCATCTCCTGCGAGCTCGATCTCCTCCACAATGCAGCCCTCCTTTTCTTATCACCCGCGGGTGGCTTCGTCGAGTAGTCTGCTTCATGGTTTTACTCGCCGCGGTTTTCTCTACTACGGGCGGCTGGGATGACTTCACAACCTTATCTCCAGAGGTTCCCGCCGCGGACGTCTGTAAATTGACCATGGGGAGGGATGTTTTGATCCCCTTCAGCTCAGCAGTCCTCTTCACCTCCCCGACAGTCTTTTTCTTTGACAGCTGGCTGCGTTGAGCTAATATGTCCAAAGTATCTGCGGGGAACAAAGTTTATTAGCGATCACAAAAACAACAAGGGAACAAGTTATGAAATGAAACAAGTAAAAATCCTACTCGGTGCTCGCATGTTAGGGTAACCGCCGCAAATTCCCCACTGAGAGGGCATAAACCTGCCGTGGTGACACTCACCGTACCAATCTGGGTGAGTCGGCAATGAATCGACTACAACCAAAGGTTCGCCAACACCGGCTCCAGAAAGTCCGGCTTGTCTAAGGTAGGGTTGGCCGACGTCTAATAACAACCTCCAGTTAAATGCACGAGCCTGGGGTTCTTTCTTCCGGGTGTAGCCTAGGTCGTCTTTCTGCTCCGCAATGAACTCGTCATCATCGGTTTGGGTCTTTATTTCGGCCAAGTGGTCAGTCTTGACCGAGTTCACAGAAAGCTTCTCAAACGGCCACCCCACTCGGGACTCTACCTTCATACATCTCTTGTCCCGTCCGTTACTTTATCGGGAAGGTCGAATAGTAAACGGGGCCGGCCATGGCTTGATCTACTCCGCGGTTGAATTTGACCGGCCCGCACCCTTCGAGGGAAAAACCATAAAAATACGGGAGCACCGCCATGGATGGTTCACGCCCGCTTAGCCTACTAATTATAATAAAGGACATAACCACGCGGACTACCCCCAAACTAAGATCGCGGGGCATCACCCTCGGCTCCTCCATGAACTTGACAAAAAATGGATCAAAGGGAGGTCTGTGTCCGGCTGCAAAGTGGTCATAGTGCAACCACAGATAGTCTTGTTGCTCCCGACCACAAACCCACGAAACATTGGTCACGCCCATGCTGACAAAACGATAATCCACAGAAACATCATACGCCCCCAACGCCAGAGTATAGTCTTCCCGATCTTTGAACTCCTTCCATCGGGATATAAGAGCACTATCTGCCCGCTTTTGCTCTGCGAGCTCCTTTTCGACTGCAGCAGACCTTTTTCTGGGCGCCCTTTTCCTTTTTGCGGGCTCGTCAACAGCGATCTTCTTCTTGGACACCACTACCTTTGGAGATTTCCTTGGTTTCTCCGATGGATCAACGGCTTCCACGGCTTCCTTGAGCTTGCCGCTACGTTTGGCGGCTCCAGTATTCAGAGCTTTTTCCATTCCTCGCTAGTAACCCGCTCGGTGCCATCGGTCGTCATCTTCAACCTCGACCTCAGCTACGCCCTCACCAACAGCGGGTACATCCGGGTCAGATTCTATGTTAATGGGTCCAGGGTTTGGAATTTCTTCCATCTCCTCCTCATCGCCGCTAGAGCTAGCATCCTCCATGCTCACCTCCTCGACCCATAACCCGCGGCGGCCCTAGCCTCTTCGTCGATTGGGTGTGATCGATGACATTCGGAAAAGAAAAAGGGCAAGGTGGATTAGATTATCACCCGGACATGGAAATCGGGCCGAGGTGAAAGCAATCACACCCCGACACCTCGCCCTTCCATCTTCCTTAAACAAACAAATCCCCAGAAAAACCCCAAATCCCCGAAAAACCCTAAATTCAAACCAGAAAAGCTTCAAACAACGCGTATTCGAAATTCCACTGAACAAATTGCCAAAACCATCAATCAAACATGCATACATTTGGGGGTATATTTCTGGGAAAAAAGAGACACAAAATCGCGAAGCAACAGATTGGGCTTATGATGTTCATCAAAAAGCAAATGAAGCAAAATCACAGAGGCACAGATCAAGGCATTGTAGTCTTCCAACAAGAAATAGATGACATCAAGGCAAAATCGGATAAAAGAGCAAAGGGAATGCGCAATTTCATACCTAACTGATAATGGGAAGGATAAAATGCTGAGCTTTACTGGAATAAACACTCGCCGGAACCTGCTTGCTAATCGCCGGAGCTTTCCTTGCGTTATCGCCGGAGGAATTTATCAGAGATGAAAAGAGAGAAAAGTGTAAGAGGGTGGGGCAACTCCTCTATTTATAGAGGGAAAAAAGAGGGGAAACGACGTTTAGGATTCAAAATTCAAAAGTAATGATGGTGGGAACGGTTACCGATTTTTCCTCCGCCAATCAGAGCAAGGGACGGTTCAGTTCCAACCGCCGTGTCAGAGCACGTGACTGATGTGACGTTTCGTGTACCGATACATCCGTTTATATTTTTCAACCGTTCAAACCTCTTCTGACGGCCATCAACTTGTCCACAGAATAAGCGGCCTCGGCACATCATTATCTCCCAACATTACTCAAGCGGCTAACATCACTCGGTGTCCGCCGTGGCTTATTCGACAAAACACCACCGATGGAGTATTATCACACGACTAAGCCCGACGGAGCGTTGTCGGCAATTAAGCTTGTCCGCTACAAATGCGCGGCATATAATCGGTAATTCGCTACGCGATACTAACACGATTCAAGCACATTTCGCGCAATGCACAACATATAACTAGTGGTTCCCACCAACACCGGTCCAAGCCCGATAGAACGGTATCGGCGATCAAGCTTTGTTCGGCCGCAATGCACGACATATAACTAGTGGTTCCCACCAACACCGGTTCAAGCCCGCTAGAACGGTATCGGCATACCTCTGTCACGAGCGACCACAAAGGAGCTTCACCAAAATTTCTTCAGAGTTCTACTCTCCGCCTGGGCGGGCATGCCAGGCACAGAGTAGGGGGCCATTGATATACCCGGGTCAGAACGGGGCCCTGTTCATCCCTATTGGGCCTATACTCTTGGCCCATCACCATATGAAAATGGGCTTTACTCTCCTCTGGCCGCTGCCACAGCCATCTCTTACCCGCTAGCTACAAGCCGGGACCTGTCCGCCAACCGTAAGCCGGATCTTGTCCGCCAGTTCAATGTCGGATCCATCTTCTCAATGTGATTTCTACCCATACAGTCAAGGCACAAATGAGTCCGCTGCTCGTCATTCTTGTCAATAATCGATGGTCGTTACTCGCCGCGGACTATCGCTGTCCGCTGTCCGTCGTCCTTATCAATCCAGCTGGATGTAACAGCTGGCCAATCGTGACAGCTGGCTAGGACACTTGTAATGCATACGTAGTTAACTTAGCTATGTACTCTCAGTTGTCTTGTCAATGAACAGTAGACCGACTTACTTTTTAGCCTATAAATATGGGATCACATTGTAATAGAAAGGGGCTAATCAATCTCTCAAGCTTCAAGCTATAATATATTACAAGCATAAACTCTGCCAATCTGTCGACTAATTCACTTGTTCTTCATAAACACTTAAACCGCCACCACTGTTCTTGATCACCACCGTGTCCTCACCGTCGAAATCACTCATCACAGCCTCATATCCACAAGATAAACACTACTACCGCAAATCTGGTGTTCAACGCAACATCAAAAAGTTAGCTTACAACCGGAAAAAAGGTGCGAGCACTCTCATGTGGCATCCGTAAAATGAACTCCCAGGGTACCTGTATTTATAAAATATACACAACCAACACCAAAGGTGTACATGTATGGAGTTTAGCACAATAATACTACCCGTATTACCACAACTCATCAAAGCCAAAAACACCATACTAACCCCCCTAATACACACTTCCTCGGGTTATATTACAAAAAAACTTACCCAAAGTATCAAAATACAAACTAAAGATACACAGTGAAACACGAGGGGAAAGAAAAGCAATAAAAGCACATTCTGAGCTTAAAGTCCTCAACTCGACTTTCTACCCCGAACTATATCAAGGATAGCTATACCAAAGGAGAGCAAACTATTGCTTCTCCCTACAAAAATCGTAGGAATTGAACACCCCCTGAAAATAGAATATAACAAACATGGGGCTCAATCCCCACCACCAAGATTGGTTCGATGAGTCCATTGCACTAAACAATGAACTCACTTTCCCCGAACTAAAACATATCCCAACTAACAATGACTCTAACACCAAGTATGCACATTTAGGCTCAACATCAACAACAAACTCAATAAGGTGCACCCCCGTAGGTATAACAGTAATGCTAAACGAAAAAGGAATAGATGATTCAATAATAACAGGATTCATACCATCTTTGTAGCATTCCTCAGGGGTGAATTCTTCCAAAGTTTCACGTTCTCTCCTCTCAACCTCCCTTCTCTCATCCAGTTGATCTACTTGAAGAGCCAAGTTCCGTATGGCTAGCTACAAGTTCCGTATGGTTGTTTGCATCGTAGTTATGTCATTTTGAACCATTTGAAACTCTATATGGTTGTCATGAACTACCTTACTCAATTGTTCAAGTGTCATCTGTTCATCCGTTAAGGTCTCTGATTCTGGAGGTGGAGGAGTATCGAGCTGTTGATCAAAGTAACTTGGGGCATTATCCCACTCAATTCCATAAGATGTGGCGTATGGGTTGAACTGATAAAATGGTTGTGTTTGGTAACCCATAGCACCGTAATTGTAATATCCGAATGGGTAAGGATAGGAGCCGTAATTGTAGTATGGATTCATGATCTGCAAACCAGGGAAACAACATGAACACAATCACAGTATCTAGTCACTACCACTACCGAAGTAAATGGTGTGACACTTCAATAACAACGGAAAATAACAAAACTTTACATAGAAAACAATTAAGAAAAATGACATAATCCTAAAAACTCAACTAACTTACAAGATATCAACCGGATTCCCCGGCAACGGTGCCAGAAAGACTTGATCGGCCTTTTCTAAATGTCCAATCTTACCGGCTGTGTACCGGGTCAATTGTAGCCTAGTATTGGCGAGTCAAGGTCGTATACCATAGGGAATCTGGTCGAGTACTAAAGTTGGTCTCGTTCCTAGTTTATGCCAACACAAAAACTGAAGATGGTGATTTGTCAGATCACTGGTTCTAAAAACTAAATATACAAAACAAATATTTAAAACTATATAAAAGAGATAGCCGAGCTATGATCCAACCAACTACTTTCTAACCCTAGCTCGATCCGGAGGTGTTCTTGACTCACCTAAATGTCTCGATGTCACTCGAAGGGTGTCGTTTCCTAATTCCAAGAACAGACATTAATTCAATAATCTACCCTCCTATGTCGGGCTCAACGAGTCCGCCTCAATGTTACTTGAAGGGTGTCATTTCCTAATTCTAAGAATAGACATTACATCAATAATCTACCCTCCTATGTCGGGTTCAACAGTCCGGCCGATGGATTTAATCGACCTAACACGGTCGACGCCCGATGAGACGCTCATTAACAATGATATAAACCTCACACACGAAACCAAATCTGAACAACTCAGTCGGTTTTATAGGGTGATCCTAGGAACCCCAGTTCCCGTATCCTCTCGCCAAATACATCTATAAAGAAGATACGTGAAATTTGATTATCGAGTCGCGAGTTCAATAAAGGTCATTAAGAATAAGTTCTAGAACTACGGTAACATCGAGAATCAACAGTCAAACATCAAGAACACCACAAGAACAATCTAAGGTTCGATTTTGAAGACTTTCGCATAACTCGACTAAAAACGGATTAGCTACTCATAACAAGAAATCAAACATTCAACAAATTGAAAGCAAGAACAAGAAAGGAAATTGAAATTCCGAATATATATAGCTGTAGAAAATCGAATCTCTGAGAAAAATCCCGTCAATAACGCGTCAAGCTATCACCGAGATCCTCCGGATTACAACGATCTACAACTAAACTAAGCTAATCTACCTACAAACTAATCTAATCTAATAAAAGATGAAGAAAAATGCGAAAATGAGTAAATGATATATATATATATATATATATATATATATATATATATATATATATATATATATATATATATGAAGATGGGGTTTTTATAGTGTTTTGGCGGATCGAACGCTAGGCGTGCGCCTAGCATTTGCCAGTGCACGCCCGCGATACATTTTCGATAAATCGTCCATTACATTGTGTGTAGGCCTCCAAATCCGGTGATTCAAAATGCGTTGGAAAGCTAATGAAATTGTATACAACTTTCATGAAGATGACCAGCCCAGAAAATGCCTCTAAATTGGATCAAAATGCAGATATTGGAAGCCAAGGTTGTAATCCCAATGAATTTCGATCCGTTTGAACTTGTAACCCACGTATCTCGCCTTCCGGTCATCTCAAACACCTAATACCTGTACAAAATCATAACAAATACCACACGTAACCCCTACAAGACATTAGGGTGACCGAGAGTATATTAAATACACCGAAAAAGACCGAGAATCCCGGACTTTACGTCCTAGGTCTAGAAATGATAACCAATGTGTAAATACATCAAAATACAAATAAATGTCTCCGAAAACATATAAAATGAGGTATAAACGGGGTCTAATCACATAGAAAATGATAGCCAATTTGACTCTCATCAACTACGCTCAGAACTGATGTACGCTCAGAACTGAGATGCATTATAAACTCATAAATTTTGAAATAATCAAACTTTCTAAATCTGCAGGACAGACGATCAGAACCAACATAAAAGCACATCATTCAAAAAGAAAAGCTTATAAATGATGTACTTCAGGAGGCAAAGTACCCTAAGTTATGGCTAAAACAAAAATCCAAAAAGAAATAAAGAACAAAAGGCTAAAAGCCAAAAGAATTGATTACAGAACAAAGAACTGATTACAAATGCCTAAAGGGCATACATTGTCAAATTAAAAGGCAATAAAAAGGCTGAAATTATTACAAATTTTTCAAAAGAAAAAACAAACATATAAGACTAAGGATCAGCAGAGGGGTCTTACTGAGAAGGCTGATCAGAAGACGGACCGAAGGGCGAGTCAAGATGCACGGTCTTGACGAGCAACAGGTCAGCGGGCGTACTTAGCCCGGATCTTCACCGGCCAAAAACTCTCTATAGACTTTGTTGCAACAAGACTTACGAAGTACCCCTTGGGGAAGATTTTCAATGACCAGCTCGGGACATTGCTCCTTGGCTTGATCCACCTATAGTGTATCCATGATTCAAGATTGGGCCAAGCAAGACTATTAAGGCCCCAGTAAAATGAGCGGAGCTCTTATAATCATGAATGGCTTGGGCGATCTGCACAGGTACCGCAGCCTTAAGTCCCTCATGTTCAGCTCGGAGTTTCTTCAAGGCCTCCTCCTGCTCCAAGACCTGTTTCACATGATCAGCGATCTGCTGGTCCTTGGACGCTGAAGCATCCTGGTGTTTCTGACGGCTTGTAGAAAGGTCGGCAATCAATTTCCAAGGATTTCTTCTGGGAAGAGAAGCTGTCAAGCCTATTCAGAACTTCCTTCCCAGCCTTGAAAACCTGACAGAACATTAAGGGGGTCAGTGCGGTAAAAAGATAATGACAAAAAGAAGTAACAGATACAAAAGCAAGAAAAAGCATACCATAGTGGCCAGATCATTGTCCGGCAGTTCTGACATGAAATCAGCATGGGGAATAGAACCCCCCTCCAAATCAAAAATATCTTGATCACCTCGATCATGCCTCGCTCATCTTCCTCCCGGATCGGGAGCGCACTTGATGTTGTCCCCCGGCCATAGTAGGCTCGGGACCGTCCAGACGATCGGCTCTCCTCCCCTAGTCGGTACGTTGCATAAGATTCAACTTGTTCATCCTGCTGAAGACCTTCATCAGTACGAAGATCCTTAGGATTGGCCTCAGGGTTTACAAGGGGAACCTCCAAATCGCCAACAACCCCAGAAGCATCCGGGTTCACAACTTGCTCATTTTGCCCAGCAGCAACCTCCTCTTCCTCAAAAGCTTCATCAAAGATAGCTGTAAATTCAGCCACTGAAAAGAAAAGGAAGAACTATGTTAATACGAACAGGAAAGATCGTAAAAGCAACAAACATATGCGAAGAAAAGTCAAAAAGAAATAAAGGCAAGGATAAGTTCCTACAGTTGTCATACTCCCATCGAGTAAGCCTCAGGTAAGGCTCAGGCCCGGAGTTAGCCAGATGAGCTGCCTCGATTAGTTTGGGGGGCCACTCTTCATGGTCCAGGGAGACACCCGATCCGGAAATGTCCTCCAACAGACGCTCATTAACCCCAGTGGGGCATACATCAGCCGGAAGTTGATGATAATTCCAACCACCCAGTTCATGGTGTCCGCCGTGACGGGAAAAAAAAGAAGTGGTTTTTCCACTCATGAATAGAGGTTTTTCCTTTGGAAAGGATAGGGATGCCCCTTCGGTGGTCTGTTCGGCGTGGAAAATAATACCACCCGCTATGGTTCTTAACCTTCTTATGTTGGTAGAAGGTCCTAAACAAATCAACAGAGAACTCGGTATCTATACATCTACGTAAGATCGCGAAGCCAATGATCGTCATAATCCCATTGGGGGCGATCCGGCCGGATCCCGCATGGTAATGTCTCAGAACGGCCAAAAAGGCCGGACAGAACGGGACCCTAAGCCCGCAGGCGAACTGGTCCTTGTATACGATGCGCACTACCCTGGGGGGCCGATGAGCATACAAGTTCGCACCCCCAAGAAGACAGGGGAGAGTACTTGGTCCATGTCAATATTGTATTGGTTACGTATCCGATGGATATCATCCCGTTTAAGTTTGGATTTTACCCCTAAACAACCTATGGCCGACCTAGCAACATCATATGTGCTCTAAGACTCGATTTAAAGAGGTAAACCCGAAATGGGAATAAGGCCTAGATGAAGTCGTAGGCTATGGATTTACAATTAACTGCTCCTGCTCGTTACGATCAAGGACGGGAGTAGAAGCAGAGGTTTCTATTTGGACCCTAGACTGACAAACTTCCCCTTCTGATGAAGACTGGGATTCAAATTCCTTTTTATTGAGCTACTGGTTATGGGGCCAATCCTCATTAACCGGAAAGAAAAGAAGAAGAATAAACTCAGAAAGAGAAGAAGAGAAAATGCTTACTTGAGAAAACGCAAAGTGTCTTGAGGATTTGAAATCTTCAATTTAATAGCAAGAATAGAGAAGTGGGAAGGGCTGATGTGAAAAGATAGGGGTTATAACCCCTTCCCCCCAGGGACGTGTAAACGACGTCAGTTATGGGAAAGAGGGAAAAACGCCTCGGTTCCCGGAAAAGCAATAATGACGTACTTAATAGGCTGCCATCTGACAGCTTGCAAATTCAAAACGCGAGGTCGGGTAAGTTCGGCCGAATAGCACTGGCTCAGATCTGACCAACTAAAAGCAAGATCAAATCTGGGGGCTTATGATGATAGCCGACCCGAACTACGCCACATGTCATCCTTTCAAGTCGTGTAATAAATGACTAGCCTCTAAAGTTAAGGCATTAAGGGCCAGGAGCCCCACAGATATACTCAAGGGCAGGTCCCCTTACCCCAGGTGGGAGATCGGCATATGCTCCTCCTCCAGCCACCGCAGGTCGGCTAAGGCTTGGCGAAGAGGAGCTGCCCGGATCGGCCATAGTAGCCTTAGGGGCTCGGCGCAGGACGCACAGAGAAATCCCGGCTGTTATTCCACGTGCTGGATAACTAAAGATAAATATGAAAAGAGTCATAAGTCATAAAGACTGTGATCTTGACATTTAAATATGTCCATAATTATCCCTAAATTATAGGGATCTATGCTTGTATATCCTTAGGGAAATATTAAAAATAATAATAACGTGATTCCTTGCAGGGCAAGGAAATGGATGAGACATCCCCTATATAAATAACCCTAAGGAACTACGAAAGACTTGATTCTAATTAAGCTGTTGAATACGTAGGCAACTCAAGAGAAATAACTCGAGAGCTCAGTCTAAAATATACCAAAAGCACATCCCCATTAACACGATTTAGAGTTCATAAGATTAAAGATCATTATCACAAAGGTAATTGGCCCGAATTTATTCATTGACGAGATCCAGCATAGTCAATTTTCATCCCGTACAAATGCATATATAACTCATTCTTTAATTTCCACTCCAGTTTACCTAATTTTCATATTCCTTGTCCTTTTCTTTGCTTCTATCCGGTCCATCATAATAAAACAACCTTCAGTGAAAAAGGAGAAAAATACACTCCATTTATAACATATTATTAAAAACACTTCAATCATTTAACATTGTTGATGATACCACTTATAACATAGAACTACAAGAAAATAGAGATGAAACAAAAAGTGGCATTTTATTTTTATTCTTTTTTTATGGAAAAAGTGGCATTTTAAGACATCCCAATAAATCTTCCTGAAGAACCTCAATAATGTTTAAAATATACATTTACTAAAATATTTTGAAAACCAAATATAGATTTATTGAAGTGACGTTAAAGCTCCCAACAAAAATCATAGGTATATAACATGTCCTACGCGGTAAATGGACACGTGTTTGATATAAAATTTGTTTATTCATAATTTATTTTGAACGATTGTTGTATATATATATGTGGGAAATATATATTTGAGAAGGCATAGGGAGGTGATAGATTCGATTCTTCTCTGAAACGCCATGTTGAAAGAGTTTTTTGGTCAGGCAATACTGTGGGTAAAATTCGAGACCGTACAAACATGATCCGAACCAAACTCCGGATTAGTCGGATCGGTTGGTTCGAATATCGAGCAACGGGGCTGTTTGTAGTTGTCATTATTACTAACCAAACTTATAAATAAAAAAACAAGTAAAGGTTGGGTTGCAAAGCACTAATAGAGATAGCTTATTAATAGAGGACAACTTCAATCGGTGGCTAAGCCGACCTGAGTGAATGCCCAATATGCAAGCAACGAATCATGCATACCGGACACGTTGTAGCATGACGTAGATGACATAAGGATTTCATGCTCTTCTCGACTCAATCATTTCCGATCTCTCGTTATTCGTTATGTATTTATTTATTTATCAATAGAGAATCAATTTTATATGACACAGATCGTCTGATTCACAATCGGGTTGTTATTCGGGTAATTAGATTCCGAGAGGATAATCCAACTAATAGTTTGATGGTTTGATAATGAGAAATGGATGTGTCAGCAGTGACGGACGCAAAGATCTCGAGTAGGTGGGCAAATAAAATTTTTAAAGCCAAATAAGAAAATTTAGGGGGAGCAAACTAAATTCATACTACATATATTAGTGTATATTTTTTCGGATCAAGGGGGAGCAGCTCCTCTTACTTGTATGTAGGTCCATCACCGTGTGCCGCATTTGACTGCCTGCATATCCAGAGTTATGAGATCAAGCCGAACGTGGATTTCGAAAAAAAAAGTGTCGAACATTTTTTAGCACTCCATATTGGATTTAATGCCATGATGCATGTGACAAAGTTCATGGCGGAGATCATGGAACCGTTTGTAGCCCATGCCATATTGAGGAGTGAATCACAGAGCCATTATTGTGGCAGTTACAATCGTGGGGTGACGTCTGGTTGGAGTGCTCGTTTAATAAAGAGTCACTGATGCCTGAGGTCAGGACTGACTTTCATTGAGCTGAGCAAAGATGACAGTGGTGAGCCTGCACCATTTCGGTATCGAAGGACAAAGGGGCGTCATGTCGGTCATTCACCTAGAAGTGAGAACTATGATGACATAGGTCTGATATCGAGCCGAACCCATGTCGGCCCACTTATAGAGATGACCCGATTAGGTCTGATGAGTGCCATGTGTCGGGTCAATGATCGTACATATTATAAAAGCCCTTAAACCTAAGTTGGGATGTATATCGTAGGTTAGGTCAGCAAATGGAAGACCTAGCACGATCTGGAAGGCTGTGGTTTAACTAATTCTGACGCGAATGACGTATGCCAATCTGTCTTTTGAAATTCAAATCATTGTTATCCCGTTCGAGGTGCCGTTTTGCCTGCATTTGGGGATACAATCATCATTATGAACGAGAATCGAGGTATTGTTGTGGTTGTGTCTCTTTCTAAACAGGAAGAGTATTTCAATTCAATGTTCTAGTCAGTTTTGGTGACTTGATCTCTAAACTGAGAAATATCTGGTGGAACTAATCTGGGAAAATTAAGACTGAGACTGATGGTTAGTTCAGTTAAGTATATTCAGTTCTGTGAAAGTCAGTTTGATGAAGTGCAACTGAGTTTCTTCTGAAGTCAGCACTCAGTTTTTGGACTACTGAGTTATGCTGAGTATAGCTGAGTTCTACATCTGGGCAACTGATTACAAGTCTGGGAAGTCAGTTGAATTGGGTTTCGTCTGGTGGATAACAACTGGAGCTGGGGTCCACATCTGGGGTATTTATGGTAGTTCCGACAAAGATCTATGGCGGTTAGGGTTTGGGACTTGTGTCTATAAATACCAATGTTGTAATCAATGCAATGTGTGTCATTCAAAGTGTTATTCACACACTTGTGAAAACCTTGTAATTATGTACATAATAAATATCTCCTTTTCTGTCCGTGGAGTAGTCGCCACAACGCCAGAAACCACGTTAAATCACTGTGTTCTTCTTGTTTCTGTGTTTTATCAATTCCGCCATTTTTACGTTTGCATTGCTATCTCGTGTTTGTTTCTTTCTTAAACTCGCATATTCCTATCCGTGTTTATAACAAACCGGTATCGAGCGTCGGGTTCAAGATTCGGGAGTTGCAGGGTGAACGAGTTGATCTTCACCAAGACCGGTGACCGGTGCTAGGATTTTGTGATCAAAGGTTTGTTCTTTAATTAGAAGGATGTCGCAATGAACGTGAAGATTGATAAATTTACGGGGAGGAACAGCTTTCGCTTATGGCAAATCAAGATGCGGGCCTTGTTAAAGCAACAAGGATTGTGGACTCCTTTATCACGTAGAGGGGATGCCGCTCTGCGATAATGCCGGTCCGGGAGGAGAAAGCACATTCAACCATCATGTTGTGCTTGTCTGATGATGTTATCACAGAAGTCTCTGAGGAAGACACCGCTGCCAATTATGGTTAAAGCTTGAAAGCCTGTATATGACTAAGTCATTGACCAACAAGTTGTTGCTGAAGCAGAGGCTGTTCAGCTTGAGGATGCATGAGGGGGCTCAGTTGAGAGATCATCATGATCAGCTGAACACAATATTACTTGATCTCAGGAATATTGATGTTAAGATTGAGGATGAAGATGCTGCTTTGATTTTGCTGGTTTCATTACCAGCTTCCTATGAGAACATTGTGCAGTCCTTCATAGTTGGGAAGGATACAGTTTCTTTAGAGGATGTAAGGTCAGCTTTACATGCTAGGGAGCTGAGACATAAGGCAGCTGGAGCAGACATACATAAGCCGCCGTAGGACTAATAGTCAGTTGTAGCAGTGGAAAAGAGCATGGTCAGTCTAGGAAGAAAAGTTACAAGAAGACAAGGTCCAAAGGCCCTAAATCCACAGATGTTTGTAATTATTGTAAGGAGAAGGGACATTGGAAGTCTAATTGTCCAAAGAGGAAGAAACAGCAGGAGAACAAGCTTCGCACAAATGCACGTAGTGCACCGAGCATGATTCAGATGAGGATATGTTCCTAGTGGCAGGAGAGTCAGCACATCAAACTGATGTGTGGATTCTGGACTCGGGGCATCCTTTCATATTTGCCCTCACAGAGAGTGGTTCTCAAGTTATCAGCAGATCGATGGTGGTCATATATCTATGGCAAACAGCAAGGTCTGTAAGGTAGTTGGGATTGGCTCAGTTCAGTTGAGAACAGAGGATGGAAGATTCTGTAAACTGAGTGAAGTTAGACATGTTCCACAAATGACCAAAAACTTGGTATCTCTCAGTTCTTTGGACAACAGGGGATTCAGTTTTAAGGGGGAAAGTGGTGTGCTGAGTGTCTATAAAAAACTCATTTGAGGTTCTCAAGGGAATCAAGAAAGGGACTTTGTATATATTACAAAGGTCATTTGTTGCTGGTTCTGCTGCTGTGGCATCAGCTAAGCTTCATCAGTCACAGCTTACAAAATTGTGGCACATGAGACTGGGTCACATGGGTGAAAAGGGGATGCAGGTTCTTTCTCAGAAAGATCTTCTTGGGGGATGTAAAGTCAAGAATCTAGACTTTTGTTAGCATTGTGTGTTTGGGAAGCTACATAGGAGCAAGTTCTCAAAAGGGATACACAATACAAAGTCATCACTTGATTACATTCATTCTGATTGTTGGGGGCCATCAAAGGTGGAGTCATTGGGTGGTCACATATATTTTGTGTCCTTTATTGATGACTATTCAAGGATGACTTGGGTGGTACCGATGAAACACAAAAGTGAGGCATTCAAAAGCTTCATGCAATGGAAGGCTCTAGTTGAAAATCAGTTAGGGAAGAAGATCAAGAGGCTTCATACAGATAATGGTCTAGAATTCTGCTGGAATGATTTTGATGAGTTGTGTAGAAATGAGGGTATTTCTAGACATCATACAGTCAGGAATACTCCTCAGCAAAATGGTGTAGCTGAGAGAATGAATCAAACTCTTCTGGAGAGAGCAAGATGTATGCTTTCTCATGCTGGTTTTTCTAGGAGATTTTGGGCGAGGCTGTTACCACAGCTTGCTACTTATTTAACAGGAGTCCTCACACAGGGATCAGTCTCAAAACACCAGTTGAGATGTGGTCAGGTAAGCCTGTAGATTATTCAGTTCTAAGGGTATTTGGATGCATATGCTACTATCATGTCAGTGAAGGGAAACTGGAACCAAGGGCCAAGAAAGGAGTGTTTGTGGGGTATGGTGATGGATTAAAGGGGTACAAAATTTGGTCATCAGCAGAAAACAGAGTCATTCTCAGCAGAGATACAGTTTTCGATGAAAATTCTATACTCAGTTCATCAGTGGGAAGGATAACTGAAACTGAAACCAGTGCTGAAATTGAGAAAACTGACACTAAGGTGGAGCTTTAGGTGGAGTCAGTTGGAATGAAACAATCAACTGATCTAAGTCAGTTTTCATCTGATCTGGTTGTTGAACCAGAACTGAATCCAAACCAGTCAGCTTAGCAAATGTCAGTTGAGCGTCAAACTGAGAATGTGGGTCAGCGAGTATAGTTTGCACGCGCAGAGCTAGAAGATCCAATGTTGGGATACCTCCTAGAAGGTATGGGTTTGATGATATGATTGGGTATGCACTTCAAGTTAAAGAAGAAGTGGATGGTTTTAAACCTTCTACTTACAGGGAAGCAGTGACATGTTCTGAAGCATCTCAATGGCCTGCTGCCATGGGAGATGAAATGGAGTCATTACTGAAGAATCAGACTTGGGATCTAGTTAAACATCTAGCTGATAGGAAAGTTGTTACTTGCAAATGGATTTTCAAGAAGAAGGAAGGGATAACTGAGGCAGAAAGAGTATAACTAATATAATATAAACTGGCGCCATCGATCAGTTTCTAGGATTAACAGATAAGGGAACTGTCTGTCTACTTCCCGAGGGAAGGAATGGATTCCATATCTGTGATAGCACAGACTACTCACTAATCCTAAAATAGAGCCAATGAGAAGTGTTGGACCACATACTACGAAGTGATCCTTACTAACGCATCAAACCCTACCATAGTCTAAGCAGTCGTCTATGATCACCTCAGGATTGAGATTAATCCATATATGATCATCTTGTGATTCGATAAGACTTCTCGATCACGGAATTATATCGAGAACTCAAATCAAATCGGTCCAAATACCCTATATGATTATCATCATATATAAATGCTCCACTAGGTACCCTATTACCGACAACCGGATAAGACCGTCACACCCAAAGTGTTCTTGGCGCATTATTAGCAAATTAATCTTGAGACCTGTATTCAGATTAATAAACGCTACGGACTAAGTTAATTTTAAGTACATCTCACTAACTCAATCCTCTTGTGTATAGCCATACACTGAGTTATCTGATTACATAAACGAGGTACTTAGGGTTTTCAGTAGTGGCTTAATTATAAGCATACATGCATATAATAAGATGAATTATTAATTCTCGTCATAAAAACAATTAGATAATTGTCTTTCGGGCACTACACTTAAAACTCTCCCACTTGCACGAAAGGCAAGTGGATTAATTGTTTTAGAGCACACCCTTTATATCTATATCTACAACATCCTCCCACTTGCTCAAAACAAGTGAGACATATCCCCAAGGTTCATACCCTTCAAGCGCATCTTAGTAATTCATCATTCCAAGCACGACCGGAGTGTGCCGCCGCAGGTAGGTCGCTGACCCGGCGCGTACTTAGAATCCGAATACCATGTGACATGGTACACCGATCGTGTAGGTTGGTGGCTTGAGTCAATCTTTGGGATCAAAACGTCGCCTTTCCATCTAATCCAGTGGTACGATTTCAATATGCTTATGACCTCTAGTGATTGCAAAATCCTTATGAGCCCTCTCCAATGTTTTCGCAATGAAGTGGTATCGGCTTACTGGATAATACTTTATCATATGAGTAAACACTGAGACCGAGATCGATTTAACGATCATCCACAATCTGACCTAAAGCCAGAATCAGTGTTATCACTTATATTCTAGTTTGCACCTGAATATACTAGCATATTATTCCTCATTCTCCCGAAGAGACTTGAGGATTTACTAAACATCCCATTTAGTATTCATTCGCAGGTTTAGACAAGCATTCCTTAGAGGTAGGAAAGACTACATCGTTGAATGTTGCATTCCTCTATGCAAGAACATCTTAACCATTGAGATGGATGAATGGGATTGCCAATTGCTTATTTTCGAGAATTCGAGTGAGTCAAATTCTTTAGAAATAGCCCGATGGCATGTTAGCCTCTGACTTCATATAACACACCCATGTTGTTTCCAACAGTTTCAGTGTTACCAGTCACAAACACTAATCTACATACTACTTTACTAATATTGATGCACGATCTACGAAAGACTTATCAACATGCCGGTCAAGTCCACATATTAAATATATATATATATATATATATATATATATATATATATATATATATATATATATATATATGACTTTGAAATGACCTAAATGTTTGCTTTAATCCCTAAAGGATATAAGCTATGTTCTTTCTGAATAAATTAAGATACCGTTAGTCTCGAAAAAAATGTCTTAGGGAATCACCCCTATTTTCTGGTTTGTAAGGAATCTGTCATTTGTTCTTAGCTAAAACCCTTCTGTTCTGAATGAGTTTAGATTCCGTTGTTCGGCAAGGAAGTCTTAGGGAATCACCCCTATTTCCCACTTTCTGACGAAATCAAGCAAGACTGAGTGGTAAGAGAGATCACGGTCTGGTTAACTCTCTACCTTTTAGGGAATCACCCCTAAATTACTCATCTTTGCATTGAAAGTTAAACTTTCCTCTTCATTCGACTCTTCTCCACGTAGTTCCAATTACTCCCATTGTGCCTGAGATATTCAGGTGGTTCTACAAGAGTTTCAACATAACTGGAGTATCAAACTCCATTCACAGGGTTATGGCTTTTAAACCAACCTCTATGATCAGGATCCTATACAGCCCACGAAGGACTATAGGTCATCAATCTACCCTATAGACCGTAAGGTCCCGCAATGGGTAATGGACAAACCATACTCCTACTGCGTTCGGGGTGGATTGATATACTGATCTAGTTTAGTAGGTTTTTATTAGTGTTATCACCAACTGCCGTTGTTGGATATGGACTGAACAAATCAGTTAGTAACATCTTGAGTACAAATACTTCAAGATCCAAAGCTGTGATTTATAGACTCTATCAGACCGAGTTTGACAGTATAACCGTCATTCTCTGATTTTATGAGTTTTATAATCAACCTTACTCAATGTATTAAGATATTTCACGCTCTGAACGTGTACGCAAAATTTCCAGTCCTACCTTCAAGCACTAAGTGCTAAATGTCTATATTTGTGGAAGTGGGGTGAACCGAATTCACTCCGTATCCACAAATGTGTAGGCATCTTCTAGATAGACTTCTCGGTTCCATATGATAATGTAAGCCGTTATTATTGCAACAAATATCTTAAATGATTTAAGCAGTGTATCGTAGCACATCAATAACTATATAAGGCAAATTTATGGTGTATCCCTTAGTGAAAACATTCCACTGGGAGGTAGGCCGAGCATCAGTCCCGAAGACTATGCGAAGCCTATAGTATGGAATACCCTATCTCTGGTGAAATCAGAGATTCCTCCTAATATTTTGGATAAAATTATTGGAGTTTCGAGTAGTTGTCAGACAAGATGTCACTACTTGAAAAAACTCCTACTAGCTTGTATCTTTCATATGACCCCGAAGGTCGATATGAACAAGCTATGTAACTTCTTTAAATCTATTACCCTTTCCCGATTGAAAGGAAACTTAGGCATTGTTCCTTTGAGACAGGGTTCCTTTGACTAGGAGATAGGAATCACCTTAAGCCAGTCTGCAGATCTTGTCATTAGGGAATATGCACTAATTAATAGTATATAAAGAAGTGTTTATCTAAATACGGAAACCATTTGCGTTTATATTGTTTAAGATGTGTTATATATACCTATTCATCATTTCTTAGTGGTTCTGACTTTATCAAACAAAAGTCCGAGTCTTGGGTTCGTGCTACGAATGTTATATTCATCGTCAATAAGACAAACAAATTATCCTATTGAAAATGAATACGTTCGTTCCAATGAGTCCGAAAATAGAAAATAAATTTTCTGTGATACTCAAGAATTGAATCCGAGATTCATTTCCTTATATCACTCCCACTAGTCTATCTGAAATAACTGCCAGTTGTCTATTTTATTTATCGTTTAATGCAAAGCTACCTAGTTCTTCCAAAGAACTTAGCTTTTGAGAAAATTGCTAAGGACACATTGGTCAGTGATCCAAATCACTTTCCTTATCCTATAATTTCCAATTTATTAATTTTCCGGTTTAGCCTTAAAACTACTTAGTTTAGATGACTAACACGTATAAACATTCTTTCCCATTCTCGACTTTCCTTAAATGGAAACAGAGTCTTGAACTAGCGCTTCGTTTGAGTAGACACTACTCTTGAACTCGTGGGATGTCTAATGATAGTGTTACTAGCTTGGACAATTCGATTTTTCTAATCGACAAATCATAAGAGCAAAGCTCCCACTAGTTTATTGGTTCCAAATACCGTCTAACTAGCGACACTTTGTATTTATGATTTTTCAAAGATTAGAACATCACCTAGAACTAAGCTCTCACTAGTTTATCAGTTCCAAATAATGTCTAACTAGCAATGCTGTGTTCATGATGTTTCAAAGATTATAAAATCTCCAGAACTAAACTCCCACTAGTTTATCAGTTCTAAATACTGTCTAACTAGTAACGCTTTATTCTCGTTTTTTCAATGAATGGAAAAACTCTTGTGCAGTCTATAACACATTTCTAATGATTCAGAAAAAAACAATCATGAGACTAAGGCTCCCACTAGTTCATCGGTTCCAAATATCGTCTAACCAACAAACGCCTTATGTATGATTTTCCAATTAGAAATTTTTGCCGTGTAAATACACCTTTTAAAATTCACTAAATGAATTTATCTGATAGTCCTATATCATCTTTTTTAAACTAAGTATGGTCGTCTCTCGTTGAACACGAGTGACATCCATGACATATCTATACTATGTCACTTAAGTTTTTAAAGGCTCAAGGGAAAAATCTCTTCCGAAAAATTAACTGCATTCTTTTGATAATTACAACGTACTTGTTACTTTCACATTTTTAATGAATTCCTATTACTAACAGTTTAGTAGCCTAGAGATTAAAGTTGTAAAATAAACATGATAGAAAGTTAAATTCAAAAAATAAATTTTCACTACTAGATTTTTATTTTAGGAATAATAAACTTGTTAAAAGTCTATCCTACCATTCCAAGGATTTAATCTCACACCTCAGTGCCGCCGCAGGGTTAGTCAAAGAGGCGACGATCAAACTGAGACAATCTCTCTCAATGATTAAACCTTGAGAATCAAACATCCCACGGGAATCAGACATCCCAGTCTTTAATCATTGATTACCTTCCTTTTTCTAGCCTAGATATTTCGAAAATATCCATAAAGAGTGTGACCTATTATATCATATCTCAAAGTACGCCCCGAGTGTGCCGCCGCAGGGTCGGTCAGTGACTCAACGAGTACCCGAAATCCTATCCTTTCGGAAACCAAACCTCGCTCTGATACCACTTGTAAGAAGTAATATCACCGGATGGATCAAGATTCACCCGATTACGCAGCCGAATAAATATCAGATCTAGATCTAAACAAACAAAATGCATGAATAATAAATCTAACCTATGAGGGGGTTAGATTACCAACCTTTTTATGGTGCAAAACGCCAAGAACAAGGTCAATCCAAACCGAGCTAGTTGAGAGCCTAGTTGAGAAGCCAAATTCTTCCAACATGTGTCTCCAAGCACCACCAGGTGGATGGTGTTTCAAGCCACCGGACCTCCTCGATATGCTACCTTAGAAAACCTGAAGTTTTCTGAAACTCGAAACCTTAGTAAAATAGCCGAAATATCAAAGCTATTTTACTACCCAAAAGTCGTGTGATGTGTTCTCAATTGTCTTGGGAGAACTCTCTTTATATAGGAGAGAAATCCTAGCCTCCAAGGCATTATTTAATTAATACAAAATCAATCAAAATAATCATTTTCCTTAAAAGATAAATCTAGAATATTCCTAAATTAATTAGGATAAATAAAAGATTTTCGTTTCCTTAAATTATTTAACAAATAAATAATTTAATCACATGTCTTATTATTTATCAAGAAAACTAATTTCCCAATAAATAATAATATACAAAATGCGGCCATACACCTAATTAATTAGGTCATGCGCATTTTTCATTTATTTGGGCCGAGTCCACAAAAAAATTCTTTTCAATGTATTTAATTATCTAGTCCAACTAAACAATTAATCCACATATCAATAAAATAGCCAATCCAACTATTTAATTATAATTGAGGTGAAATGACGAGAAAACGTATATGCTATATTAGGAGCCACATCGGGGACCATGGACCCATATTCAGTAGCTACAATAAATTGAATAAAAGTATTCGTCTGACCGAACAATAATATTCAATCTATTAATTCCAGGATTATACCACCATAAACCAGAAACGGAACTCTGCCGAATATAGATATAAACTTACACTCAACCATGAGTCATAAGGTGTCCACCGATATAATCATTACATACGGATAAATCCCGTATAGATCGTTCGTTATGAATCGGGATATTTTCGTAAACCCTACTCGAAACATCTTATCCTTACTTACCATTAACCCCCTAGTGATCAATTAGTTCATAACTAATATAATATGAACCGGCGCCATCGATCGCTTCTAGGATTAACAAATAAGTGAACTCGTTCGTCTACTTCCCGAGGGAAGGAATGGATTCCATATCTGTGATAGCACAGACTACTCACTCATCCTAAAATAGAGCCAATGAGAAGTGTTGGACCACATACTACGAAGTGATCCTTACTAACGCATCAAACCCTACCCTAGTCTAAGCAGTCGTCTGTGATCACCTCAAGATTGAGATTAATCCATGTATGATCATCTTTTGATTCGATAGGACTTCTCGATCACGGAATTATATCAAGATCAGTCCAGCCCTATATGATTATCATCATATATAAATGCCCCACTAGGTACCCTATTACCGACAGTCCGGATAAGACCGTCACACCTAAAGTGTTCTTGGTGCATTATTAGAAAATTAATCTTGAGACCCATACTCAGATTAATAAACGCTACGGACTAAGTTTTTAATTGTACATCTCACTAACTCAATCCTCTTGTGTATAGCCAAACACCGAGTTATGTGATTACATAAACGAGGTACTTAGGGTTTTCGGTAGTATCTTAATTATAAGCATACATGCATATAATAAGATGAATTATTAATTTCGTCATAAAAACAATTAGATAATTGTCTTTCGGGCACTACACCTAACGTAAGGGACTAGTCGGTGATTTGGGGCTACATCGGATCAAGCCGAGATTTATTGTGACAGCTTAAGAGCAATTTGTCTAGCTAAGGATCATGTTCATCATGAGAGAACCAAGCATATTGATGTGAGGTATCATTTTCTGAGAAATGAGAAGAGGGTTGTAGTGAAGAAGATCAGCACCAAAGAAAATCCTGCTGATATGTTCACTAAACCAGTTCAGCAGATCAAGTTTCAATTGTGTCTGAACTTGCTGAATATTCAAAGCTTGTAAACTGAATTCTGGATACTCAGTTGAGGACAGATCAATTTGAGTGGATTCTAAGGAGAAGTCTGGTACTGTACATCCTGGCATTGACGAATGCATCTGGTACAAGTACATCTGATTATGCAATTCTTGTGACGTTGAATGAGAGTTCAAGTCAACATGGAGATTTGTCAGTTTTGGTGACTTGATCTCTAAAATTAGAAATATCTGGTGGAACTAATCTGGGAAAACTGAGACTGAGATTGATGGTCAGTTCAGTTAAGTATATTCAGTTCTGTGAAAGTGAGTTTGATGAGTTTCTTCTGAAGTCAACAGTCAGTTTCTGGACTACTTAGTTATGCTGAGTATATCTGAGTTCTACATCTGGGCAACTGATTACAAGTCTGGGAAGTCAGTTTTTGAACTGGGTTTCGTCTGGTGGATAACAGCTGGAGCTGGGGTCCACATCTGGGTATTTATGGTAGTTCCGACAAAGATCTATGGCGGTTAGGGTTTGGGACTTGTGTCTATAAATACCAATGCTGTAATCAATGCAATGTGTGCCATTCAAAGTGTTATTCACACACTTGTGAAAACCTTGTAATTCTGTGCATAATAAATATCTCATTTTCTGTCCAGGGAGTAGTCGGCACAACGCCGGAAACCACGTTAAATCACTGTGTTCTTCTTGTTTCTGTGTTTTATCAACGTCAGAAAGAAACAAACACAGATAATTGATGGACTGATAAGGGTACTGCGTATTTCAACCTGAAATTGGCTCATTTCTTGAAATAAAATGTGTTATCCTTCAGAGTTCTTGTGTCAACACTACACAACAAAATGGGGTGGCTAAACGCAAGAACATACATCTTCTTGAAATAGCTAGATTTTTAATGCTTACATATAATTTTCCTAAATATTATTGAGGTAAAATGCTATCCTAACTACTACTCATATTATCCACAGGGCCCTCCAAGGTTCTAAATTTTAAGACTCCTATTGAATGCTTCTCTGAGTCATTACTTGGTTTACATCTAGTTGCTAATTTACCCCTTAAATTCTTTGAATGTTCCAACTTTTGTACATATCAATGATCATTTAAGAGGTAAATTAGACTTCCAAGGCTGTGAAAGCTACTTTTCTTGGTTGTTCTTTTACTCATGGTGGATATTCGTGTTATGATCCCACTAATAGATGGATGTATTACTCTTTTGATGTCACCTTTGTTGAACTGATCCATATTATTGTAGTAATAACCTTGATAAGGATGGAGTGAACTCTTGGTATGTCCTTCTACTCTGCTTTTGTTGATTGAGGAATTAAACTAACAACTAAGGTGAGAAAATCTTGGATTATAAGAGAATGAGATTAATTCAACTGAAGATTTTTCCACATGAGGAAACCAGTTTAGCTGAGAAAACAGTTCCAGCTCAAAAGAATCCAACTTAGAACACTGATCCAAATTTCGAGAATCAACTCTTCGTTGATCTTCATATTACAAAAAGGAAAGGAATAAGAGGCGTATTGATCATCCCATTAACAAGTACATTTCCTACGGTAATCCATCCACTACCTACAAAGATAATATGTTCAAGGTTTGATTGCACAACCAATCGGATCCCGAGAAATATTGACGAAGCTATGAAGAATCTAGATTGGAATGAAGGAGTCATGAAGGAATTAACATCTTGGAAAAGAATGGAACCTGGACCATCACTTATCTACCAAATAATACCAACACAGTGGGGTTCAAGTGGATATTTAATGTTAAATATGGTGCAAATGGTGATGTTGAAAAGAAAAAGGCCATACTTGTTTCTGATGAATAAACTCAAATCCCTAGTGTTGACTATTTGGAAACCTTCATATCAGTTGCAAAGATGAATACAGTTTGAGTGCTTATTACTTTAGTTGCAAGGTATGATTGGCCACTATTTTCAAATGGATATAAAAATGCTTTCCTGAATGGTGATCTCAAGAAAGAAATCTACATGATCTGCCACCTGGTTTCTATAGTGGTAAATCAGCTAACAAGGTATGCAGACTGAGGAAATCAATTTATCGTTTGAAACAGTCCCCAAGGACCTAGTTTGAAAGATTCACACTTGCTATCAAATGAAATGGCTACACTCAAGGGCAAGCAGATCACACTATGTTCTGCAAACATTTTGAATCTGGGCAGATCATTATTCTGATTGTGTATGTAGATGACATAATCATAACATGAAACAATTAGTCAAAGATTAGTCAGCTGAAGAAACTTCTCAACGGTGAGTTTGAGGTAAAGGATTTGGGTCAGCTGAAATTGTTCTTTGGAATGGAAGTATCCACATCTAAGGATGGAATTTCTATTACTCAAAAAAGACACAAACACTACTCATTGATTATGGGGTATTGGGGAGCAAACCAATCAATACTCCCATAGAATACATTAACAAGATTGGTAACAAATATGATGACGCTGAAGACATTGATCTTGAATATTATCAAAGACTTGTTTGGAGACTAATAAACTTTTCTCATACCGGACCAAACATCACCTTTGGTGTCATCCTGATCAGTCAGCTCATGCACAAACCAAAAAGGAAACACTTGGATACAACCTTCGGGATGCTGAAATACTAAAAAGATAGTCCTGGAAGTGGAGTGTGTTAGGAAATCTATGCGGGAACACAGCGGAATTCAAAATTTTAGTTCCTTTAACCAGGATCGACTTCGTTTAAGCAACAAACATAATAAGATAGTATACGGTGGTTACCTTGCTTGATCTAAAAGATCGACGCTTTGACCGTCTAAGGAGAGTAGTGGTGCATGGAGCCGCCCAAGCGTTCGGCCTCTACCGCTAGTCCACACGAACAACCGCCGAAATCCACCATTGGATTGCTACTAGAAAAACTCGGTTGCTAGACCGACCTTTTCTCTCTCACAAATCTCTCTCTCGAAGCTCTCTATTTTTCACAAGAAACTATTAGTCTCTTGGAATTGTGATGTACAAAATAGTTAGCCAACCCCTTGCTTTTATAGAGGTAGGTTTGCCCTAGACAAAATCCAATCTGATTGGGAGAAGATTACTAGTAGATTGGGGAGAAATAAAAACATTTTCCTCATAAAATAAGGAAAATACCTTTGATTTATTTATCTCATTTAATTTAATATCTTATATTAAATATTTCCAAGATATTGTCAATATCTAATATTTACTATCTTTATCTTATTATCATAAATCAATTTACACATATGTATATATCACACACACGCACATGTATATATATTATATACATACTAGGGTGTGCATGCAAATCACCAATTTGCACTAGTGCACACACGCATACATATGTATTATTTATATATTAATATCTAATATTAATATTTGGTAATACTATTAATTAAATTGCATAATTCAAGTGTATCTTAATACACTATTATATGCGCCCTATATAGCCAAAGATTTGGCATCCGGAATATTCTTTAATTAATTAATATAATTAATATCTTGTATTATATTCATTCATAATAAATAAATACCACCATATTAATCACTATAACACTTTATAGTCGAGATTAAACTTTCCTTATTTGGTTATCGCTATAACCTCATTTTAATCCGACTAGATGTTCTTATGTGTGTGACCCGATAGGCTTCCGAATATGTTGGCAGTAGGCACAAAGTGCAAATTACGAAAATGCCCTTCATACCTATCGATCACGGATAGCGTCTAGCAACACACCGTGACCCCCAATCATCGGAAGAGACAAATGCAATGACTACTCCCTTTCATGTGAAACAGTTACCGTGTAAATAAAATCCTATCGCTGTAATAATATCCATAAGGTTGTACGTCGAGTGTCAAACATCAACGACCGTATCTTATAATCTGGATATCCTATTCTCTCGAAGTAACTCATTTACTTCCACTTTGCAAAGATTCACGAGAGTATGACATTCCTATTCACTCCTACTAATAGGGTACGCGATTCCCGGATGACCAAACAAGTATACTCCGTATGTTTTAGTATCACACCCAATCACTGCCGCATGATCACCCCATGGCTAAGGGAAACCTCAATAGTGTCAAAGCATGACAATCCACACCGTGATGCCATGTAGACTCCAGTCCTAAGGATAATTATACAACCATCACATAGTGTGACACTTAACAGTGTAAGTAGGTCAGTCTAACGTACGCATTCTCTAATACACGTCCACGTACAGTCCAAGTGTCTCTACACTTCGATAGATGAGATCTATCCCTGCCCTTGAAGACAGAAGACATCTAATACGTGCTAGCCTGTTTGTACTATCAATGCCGTGTTTAATAGTACATAAGCCTAGAGACATTTAAGTATCATACTTATTAAAGTGATTAGAGATCTCATCAACAATAATCTCCTATCATGGTTTCTCTATCACAGTTTAATACTAAGGACGTTATCATATAACAATTCATAATTGGTTCTTTAAAAGAACAAATATATGACAAAAGAAAAGCCATTTATTATATATGTATAATCATAAAGAAATAGTAGAAATAATCCGACCTGGTCGGATCCGGTCCAACTCGATTGGAATTAGGACACTATTTCAACAGCGTGTTCTTCAAGACAGAGAGAGATCTCATCACAAAAGCATTTGTTAATGATGACCGTGTTGGTTCCTTATTAGATAAAAGGCCTAATTCTAGCTGTTGTGTTCTTTTAGGTGGAAACTTAATATCCTGGAAAAGCAAGAGGGAATCAGTGGTGGCCAGAAGCAGTGCAGAAGCAGAGTACAGGGTTGTTGCACATGTGTTTTGTGAGATTCTATGCTTGAAGAGGATGTTACAAGAATTGAGAATCAAAATTCAAGAACCCACAAGAATCTACTATTATGGAAAATCTGCTATTGATATAACCAAGAATCCAACTCAACATGACAGGACTAAGCATGTTGAAATAGACAGAAACTTCATCAGAGAAAATTTTGAAAGAGTGGACTTCTGCGTAACTCACATTCCAACACATCAACAAGTTGCTGATATCTTCACCGAATGTTTAAGCAAACAACCCTTGTAGTTCTGGAAAGGCAAGCTAGGTTTGATGAACCTATACAAACCTAGCTTGAGGGGGGGTGTTGAAGATATCAGATGTGATAGGAGTCTACTCTACTGGTCACTACACACCTGGTCACTACTCATCTAATCACTACTAGCTGAGTCCCTCTCGGTTTGTCTCTCAACTGACCTTTCTCTTCTGGTCTCAACCTTCTTGTCTAGAGTTGTTGTTCTCGTATCGTTGTGTCAGTCGTCTTTTTTGTATTACGAATTGTTCTTTTTTACTATCATGGTATCTTGGTAATTGATTTGTACTTATGCGTAACGGCTCTTACTTCTTTTAGTAGGTGGGTTGGTGTCTAATCACCCTCCACGGCTTTTTTCCGTTCTTTCTGTAATTGTAACTTATTTAAACCCAATTATTCCAAATTTTGTTGTATGAATTAAATAGACACTATTTTATCTTCAATCTTTGTTATGTTATCTTTATATTCAAATTGCAATATTTAACATATAACGTTAAACTTACATGAGTATCCACGTTTTTTTTCTAAAGTCACGTGTTAACCGTTCTATTTCTAGATAATGATTTGGTATCCAAGAACGAGAGTTGTTACATCAAAAGACATAATGTTAGGACATAAAGATACAAAACATTTTTAAGAGTGAATAATAATAATAATAATAATAATAATAATAATAATAATAATAATAATAATAATAAAAGTGCATTAATCTTTCAAAATAAATAAATAAACATTGATAATGACATACGGCCTAGTTGTAAATGGTTTTTTGTGTCGTAATAACAAATTTGGACCGGTAGTTGTCGGCCCCATGACTCGAGCTACTAGTAGAGCTGTTAAACGAATAGAGCGTTCACGAACAAGGTTCTAACCCGGCTCGTTTAAGCTCGTTCGAGCTCGTTCATTTATGCTATCGAGCCAAGCTCGATCGGGTTCTCCTGCTCGTTTACTAAACGAGCGAACACGAGCTTGCTCGT
Organism: Gentiana straminea; assembly: GCA_036785695.1. Taxonomy (NCBI): domain Eukaryota; kingdom Viridiplantae; phylum Streptophyta; class Magnoliopsida; order Gentianales; family Gentianaceae; genus Gentiana; species Gentiana straminea. The sequence goes on along the minus strand of JAVUPR010000422.1, from coordinate 259,912 downwards.
GAACGCTCGTTAGTGTCTGCGAACTTATATAATATATAATATAAATAATAAATATAAATCATATATGCACATGACTTTTTTTTTGAGGGAAAATATACACATAAATATTTTAACAAATAACAAATATTTCATGGATGTTTGATTAAACGAGTATTTTGGGTTGAATAATGGATATATTGGATATAAACAAATCATTCCCCTTAAAAAAATACTATTGAACTAGCCGAGCTCGAGTTCGAACCTGTTCGCAAGCTTGATATCGAGCTCGAGCTCAAGCTCGAACATTTTTTATACTTATCGAGCCGAGCTCGAACATGATTTTAGGCTCGTTTGTATTAACGAGCTGAGCCGAGCCTACCCGATTACAAACGAGCTCGAGCTTGACATCAGCTACTCGGCTCAGCTCGGCTCGTTAACAGCACTACCTACTATGTTAGCTGATTAATCTCTCCACTCATTCCATGAGACAGAAGAATGTTGACCCTTTCGGCTGGAGTTTAACCGTTTTTTTAATGGAAATGATAGAGACACAACGGATTGATACAACAATCATCTAAACCCTTCATTGTTGTGGGATCTATATTGATTGATCTAGGTCCCACAACAATAAAGGGTTTACATGGTTGTTGTGTCAATCCGTTGTGGCAATCCGTTGTGCTTCTATCATCACTCTCTTTTTAATAAGCATTCTGAGGCTCCGTTTGTTTTCGTTAAAGTTTTTTTTTGAGTTTTTTTATATCACTTCACCAATCATATCTTGCAATTCTCTTACTAATCATTTCTTCAACTACAAATAACATTATTTTATTTATTATATTACTTTAGTTCAATTTTTTCACCAATCATTTCATAATATACACAAATTTCAAAAAAACATCATAACTTTCGAATCATTACTTCAATCATTTTATCTAAAAAAAAAAAAAAAAAAAAACCCTCTAATCTAAAACAAACGGAGCCTCAATAGACAACTTATATCTCACGTTATCACACATCTTCTTCTCTCTATCCTCATCATGTCCCCACCATATCTGATATGAAACCTCAGTTTCCTATAAATATCCTTTCGTAAACATTTGACAAAATCGATCAAAAACTTACATATAGTCATTCTTACTATACATCGATTTGATTGATTGACTCGATGGGGAACAGAAACAGAGACGGCGCCGCCGAAATGAAAATCCCTCCCGGATTCCGATTCTGTCCCACCGACGAGGAGCTCGTCGTCCATTTCCTCCACCGTAAAGTTTCCCTTTTACCTTGTCATCCTGACGTCATCCCTGATCTTGATATTTTTCCCTATGATCCCTGGGACTTAAACGGTAATTAAACCTTTATCACTATAGCTAGCTATATACAATTTTTATAATTTTATTAATTATGATATTTGGAGTAATTAAAGTGGAATTGATGATTAAGCAGGTAAAGCTATGTCGGAAGGGAACAAATGGTACTTTTACAGCCGGAGGACGCAAAATCGGATTACCCACAATGGATGTTGGAAGCCGCAGGGAGTGGAGGAACCCATATTCTCCGGCGGCGGTGGCAACAGCCAAATGATCGGCATGAAGAGGATTTACGTCTTTTATCTTGGTGAGGATGCCAGAACAAATTGGTTTATGCAAGAATTTAGACTTTCTCAAGATAATGGTGGTTCCACCAGCAAATTATCCAAGAAAAGGCATTCAAATAAAGTAAGTCAATTAAGGGCTGTGTAATTATTTATTACTTTTTTTGTTGGAGAGGAAAAAAAAACATATTCATTTTGTCACATTTTTTACTTTTAACATATTGATCATTATATAACAAATTGATTAATACCGATCAATAATTTATAAATGATATAATTTTATAGTGAAGAATATGAAAATTGGTTATACTCACATGCATGCGTCTCTCTTGCACGTCAAGAAACTTAGTCTCTGTTTTAGTAGTCTCATCATGGTTGTCATCGATCATACTAATTAGTGGTCAAAAAATAATGAAATTAAAACAAATGGAAGGGATTTATATAAATACATGATAGGTCAAGTTATCCATTATTCCTTCCTTTTAAATTTAACTTTAGCCCAAATGTTCTCAATAAAAAAAAAATAAAAACCATAAAAAAACACAAGATGTTGTATAAGTGAGTTTTATATCAATTAATCGGTCAATAAATAAATAACTCATTCGTTCCGAAATATTTGAGGCAGTTGTCAAAAATACGCTTATAAAAAATGTGATTAAATACTATGACTTTAAGGATACAATGACTAAAAAATCTCTATAATACAATTAATCGATTCTTCTTTTTAACTTCTTACTAGTATTAAATAAGGGTAAAGTAAAAAAAAGATTAGCGATAAATCGCCGTTTTTGAAAAATGTTTTCCGCGCTTATTTTAGAATGGAGGAGTATACATAGTAACATTATGTTACATTCATTTTCAATACAAATGATTATATATATATATATGTATATATCCATCTTTTAATATATGCTTGGTTTGGGCATGCAGGACCATAGTAAATGGGTGATATGTCGAGTGTACGAACTCAATGGGCATGAAGATGATGTTGGTGATGATGGAATAGAGCTTTCATGCTTGGATGAAATTTTCCTATCACTGGACGATCTCGACGACATTACTCAAAGTTACGATCATGGCAGCTAGCTAGCAATATATAGGAGTATAGTTACAATAAATTTTCTAACACGTAATTTTACACTATTAATTATTATGATGAGTGTTATTAATTAATTAATATGCCTCGTACTATTATCAGTATGTTGTTTTATTGTGGAATTAACCTTGATCGGCTGTATAACCCTACCATCAAATTAAATATTAGCCTCTCAAAAAAAAAAAAAAAATTTAAATATTATTACGTCAAAAATCTTATTTTTCTTCTTAAAAGAAAATGTCTTATTTCATTTCCACTGCTTTTTGTTCAATCTGTAAATATCAAATGTTCTTTCAGAATGAAATTCAAGAGAAGCCACGTCATATGTAGTTCATATATATCCCTTTAATTAATTGATTGCTTGAACCAATTCTTTCTCTTCTTTATGGAATTTGTTTAATTATTCCTACTTCCTAATAATTATTTCTTTCTTTGAGCAGGGTACTTTCTATGTATTTTTTATTTCCAAGTTTTTCTTCTCAGAAAAAAAAAAATCCAAGTTTTTAAGACAAAAATCTCACAGACACGAAATTACCTCTTATAATTGACAAAGTATAATTTATGCAACCGCTAAAGTGGACCTAATTGATCAAAAGTAGGCTTAATTAGGGTTGAGAAAGTATTTTAACTCGATTAAATATAGTTTTAATATTTCGTTGTTTTTTTCTCAAAATAAAAAATATTTCGTTGTTTTGTAATCAATTAACTTAGTTTTTTTATTCGATAACGAAATATATCGATCTATAGAACTCAAACATGCTCGATCCCGAAACCTTCTAGTCATGAGCCTTACCTTTGACCATTTAGTCAAAGTGTGACTGGGTGGCGGATCTAGAAATTTTGTTCAGTGGGGTCCGTAAATATTTAACATAGTAAATATTTTTTTTCGCGGAATCCGAAATATTTTTCTATAGGTAAAATGTATAGTATTCTTATTTTTAACGAGATGTAATTTGCTATGTCGATAGACATGATTTTAGCATTCGGGGTTGATGTTATTTTTAGGCATGTAAAATTCTCCTGATCTTGGGACGTAGGAAAATTAATTTGAAGACCAAGAAACTCACGAATAGCCAACCTTTATTTATTTATTTATTTTTTATTTTTTATTTTTTATTTTTTATTTTTTATTTAGGGTGGGGAAGGGGATTTTTGGTTTTATTGGGGGGCGGGTTGGGGATTCAAACCTGATCCATATCAGAAATTGTAATTCTTTTTTACCACAAATGATCGCCAAAAAATCAATTGAAATGAAATAAAATAAAGAGTAGATAAGCAAGAAAAATAAAACCAGAGAAAAATATATAGATGAGAGTAATGATACGAGAACAACTGTTGTATAACGAGTGACACAGCGGCAATCTGTACTGTTGATTATCATTGGTTTACATCTTTCTTCAACAACAAAAAAAAAAACCATTGGTTTACATAATGATGAATTTAGAAGAGAAACGTTTATGCCACAACAAAATGTGTACAACAAATACCACAACACATTTTTAAGCCATTGATTTTTATGGGACCCATATGGTTCAATAAGTCCTACATCATAATCAATGGTCCTAAAGTGTATTGTGCGCAATGTTGTGGTCATTTTGTTATGCCACTATCAGTACTCAATTTAGAATCATAATAAATCAATGGTCAGATGATTGTTATGTTGCTCATTGTGACAAAATTATTGTGCTCGCATTATTACTCGAAAGACGAGGACAGACATGCGGAATTAATTATTTTTCGATCCCACCTTATGGGACCCGAGCCTAGCCAAAGTTGACCGAGTTTACACTTTGAGAGTTACTGTAGATATTAGCCACTGGACTTGGTCATCATGTGAAGAATTTGATAAACTAACAAAGAAAACGAAAGAAAACTGGAAAGAAACTGAAGAACAGTGACAATGAACACTTCTTCTATAATCTTGAATATAACAGCATTTCTGGATGATTTTACAAGTGGTACTCGTTAATTCATAATGCTACACTGTATTAGAGTCTATATAGGTGCTAATCTAACTGCTGTAGTTACTCTAACTGTCGTAACTTCCTTCAACAAATCAGCTAACCGAATTTTGGTGAAAGTGTTTGATGAAATACCTCAATGACACCTGGACTTGTACTTAGCACTTGATGTCCTATGTGTTAACTCCAATACCCCCTCAAGCTGAGACCATGTTGATGCTTGCACTTAGACTTGTACATAGCACTTGATGTCCTATGTGTTAACTGGTTTGATTATGGAATAGACTCCAAGTTTCTGTAACATATAGATGAAGATAGGATAATCCAATGGTTTGGTTAAGATGTCTGCCAATTGGTCTGTAGTTCTGACTGGCATAAGTCTAAGAAAACCTACATGAACTTTGGCTCTATTAATTTGGCAATCAAGTTCTATGTGTTTTGTCCTTTCATTAAAATATAGGATTTTTAGCAATGTGGATTGCACTTGCATTGTCACAAAATAGGAGAATAGGCAGTGAAACAAGAATTTGCATGTCCTTCGTGATATAAACCAACCACTGTAGCTCACAAGTTGCATTTGCCATAGCTCTATATTCTGCCTCAGATGAGCTTTTGGCAATAGTACGTTGTTTCTTGGATTTCCAAGAGACCGGTGTTGTCCCAAGGAACATGATGTAACCTGAAATAGTCTTCTTGGATTCTTCACAACCAGCCCAATCAGAGTATGTATAACTTTTCAGTATGAGATCGTTGTTTGTTTCAAATAGGATACATTGTCTAGGGTTACCTTTTAGGTATCTCAAGACCCTATGAGCAGTCATATATGGTTAGTGGTTGGATTAGACAGAAACTAGCTTAGTTGTTGCATAACATAAGCTATATCAGGTCTTGTAAATGAAAGATACATGAGTTTTCCAACTAGTGTTCTATAAGGTGTGTTGTCTGCAAGTAATTCTGAGTCCCCTGAAGTTATAGCTTCTGTTTTGAGTGCATAGGGGTAGTAATAGGTTTTGCTTCTAGAAATCCATACTCCCTCTAGCAGATTGAGGGTGTACTTTCTTTGGTTGATGTATATCCTTTTGCCAGATCTAGCAACTTCAATCCTTAGAAAATACCTAAGCTCTCCAATGTCTTTTATTTGAAATTTCTGATGCAACACCTCTTTATTAATTAGATCCATTGATGAACTTGTAGCTATTATGTCATCAATATAAACTAGGACTGCCACAAAACCTTCACATGTACCTCTTGTGAACAAGCTATGGTCATTAGCAAATTGCTGAAATCCCAACTCTATCAATGCAAATGTTAACTTAGAGTTCCACTGTCTGCTAGCATGTTTAAGGCCATATAGTGACTTGGTCAACTTGCAAGCCTAATTAGGTTTCTCAGTCTTGAACCCTAGTGGCATATCCATATAAACTTCTTCATCTAATTCACCATAGAGAAAGGCATTATTTACATCAATTTGATGGATGTGCCATCTTTTTGAAGCGCAGGTGCTAGAACATTTCTGATTGTAGTAACCTTTGCTATATGAGAGAAAGTTTCTTGATAGTCTATCCCATATGTTTGTGTGTAGCCTTTAGCTACTAACCTTGCCTTATATCTTTCCATTGAACCATCAGCATGATATTTAACTTTGTACACCCACTTACATCCAATTGTGGATTTGCCAGGTGGTAGTGACATTATTTCTCATGTTTTAGTGGCCTGCAAAGCATCTAACTCCTTCTGCATTGCCTCTTTCCAACAGTCATATTTAATGGCTTGGTTGTATGTCTTAGGTTCTTGAATCTGGTCTGCAAGATACACAAATTGCTTGTAGTTGTTGGTAACCTTGTCATAACTAACCATATTATTGATAGAATGTGGTGATTGTCTGGTAGGAATGACATATTCCCTAAGATACCCTGGTGTAGTCCTTTGTCGAGTAGATGTTCTTGTCTGTTGTGGTATAGGATCTGGAGGAACCTGGACAGTTGCTAGTTGATCTACAGTGGAGGTAGGAATTGAAATGTGTGATACAGGCTCATCCTCAGTATTTGCATAAGGCACTGGTAGGGGCACCCCTTCCATGCACCTATCTATCTATGCTATGTGTAAAGGAAACACTTTCTCATAGAAATGTACATCACTGGACACAATTATGTCCTTAGTTTGCTGATCTAAAAATATGTATCCTTTAGTAAATTGTGGAACACCAAGATACACACATTGTCTAGATCTAGGATCAAACTTGGACCTGTTGTGTGAGGGTGTACAAGCATCAACAAAAGAACCAAACACCTTTAATTCAGTCTAATCAAAAGATTTATCATATAACAAAGCGTAAGGAGTGTGGTTTTTTTATAACTGGTGAAAGAGTAATGTTAATCAAGTAAACAGCATGTAAAACACAATATCCCCAATACTTAATAGGAAAATTAGACTGAAACTTCAAGGCCCTAGAAACATTGAATATACGTTGGTGTTTCCTTTCTACTATCGCATTTTGTTGGGGTGTGTGTACACAAGATGTCTGATGCAAAATTCCCTTTTATGAGTAATAAGAAGGCATGTCAAACTCCGCACCATTGTCTATCCTAATTATCTTAACATGTTTATTAAACTGAACAAAGGCATACTGGACAAAAGACTGCACAATCTGTCTAACTTCGGATTTGTGTTTCAACAAATATACCCAAGTAAGTCTGGAATAATCATCAACAGCAGTAAGAAAGTAAGAATGGCCATGCACAGTTGCTTGTTTATAAGGCCCCCATTGTTAGATGTAATATCGTCGGATCAATCATAGATTGACCCGATTACGCAATGGAAGCATCGATCTAGATCTAAACGAAACAAAATACATAAATAAAAGATCCTACAATGGGGTTTAGGAGCCTACCCTTTTATGGTGCTTAACTCCAAGAACAAAAGGTCTCCAAGAACACGTGATTGAGAAGCCACAGCCTTCCAACGTGTGTCTCCCGAAGAACACTGGTGGATGGTGTTTCCCGCCGCCGGACCTCCTTGATATGCTACCGGAATAATCCTGAAGATTATTCCAACTCGAAACCCAAAGAACTATAGCCGAAAAATCCAAGCTATATTCTTACACTAATGGCGTGTTCATATGTGTGTCAAAAGGCTTGGGAGAACTCTCTTTATATAGGAGAGTAAAACTTAACCTCCAAGGATTAAATAATTAAGAGATAATTATTACAATAATCCTTTATTCCAAATAAAAGATAAATAAAATGATTATCCCAAACAAATTAAGATAAATCATATTATTATCTAATATTCCATGAATTATCAATTAACAAATAAAATATAAATCACATGTCAAATAATTATCCAAGAAAACTAATTTCCTAATAATTAAATAATACAACAAAGATGCGCCACTTGTAAACCCAAAATAAGGTCCATACGCATTTTACTATATTTGACCAATTTGGTCAAAAGGTCAACACACCAATTTGGGCCGAGTCCACGCAAAATGTGTTTTCCGTGTATTTAATTATTTAGTCCAACTAAACAATTAATCCACATATCAATTAAATAGCCCAATCCACTATTTAATTATAATTGAGGTGCAACGACGAGAAACCTATATGCTATATTAGGAGCCACGTCGGGGACCATGGACCCATATTCGCAGCTACAATAAATCGAATAAAATTATTCATCGACGTAATAATTATATCCAACCTATTAATTCCGGGATTACACCACCATAAACCCGAAACTGAACTCTATCGAATATAGATAACTTACACTCAATTTATGAGTCGAAAGCGTCCACTGATATAATCATTACATACGGATAAATCCTCCATAGACTATTCACTTCGATTCGGGATATTTTCGTAAACCCTTCTCGAAACATATTATCCTTATTTACCATTAACCCCCTAGTGATCAATTAGTTCATATTCAATATAATATGAACTCGGCCGATCGATCGCCTTGTGGTCAACAAATAAGTGGAACTCGTTCGTCTACTTCCCGAGGGAAGGAATGGATTACATATTCGTGATAGCACGTACTACTCACTCATCCCGAGAATAGAGCCAACGAGAAGTGTTGGACCACATACTTCGAAGTGATCCTTACTAACACGTCAAACTCTACCCTAGTCTAAGCAATGTTCGTGATCACCTCAGATTAAGATTAATCCGTATATGATCATCTTGTGATTCGATAAGACTTCTCGATTACGGAATTATATCGAGAACTCAAATCAAATCGGTCCAAATTTCTATATGATCATCATCATATATAAATGCCCCACTAGGTACTTCCTATTACCGACAAACCGGATAAGACTGTCACACCTAAAGTGTTCGAGCGCATTAATAGCAAATTAATCATGAGACCCATACTCGCATTAATAAACGCTACGGACTAAATTAATTTTAAGTACATCTCACTAACTCAATCCTCTTGTGTATAGCCATACACTGAGTTATGTGATTACATAAACGAGGTACTTAGGGTTTTCAGTAGTGTCTTAATTATAAGCATACATGCATATAATAAGATGAATTACTAATTTAGTCCTAAAACAATTATATAATTGTCTTTCGGGCACTACACCTTACACCCATATATCAAAATGAACACGGTCAAATATATTCTGAACACAAGTTTGACTTAAAGGAAAGAAATTCCTCTTTTGTTTAGCTAATTGACAATATGGAAAACTATATCATCATGCAAAGAAGAATTTATATATTTCGAATCAGTCAATCTCTTATTGGACAGATGACCAAGTCTATAATTCCATAACTAGTCATCTGTAATAACATATTGATCATACACACTATGGACAACATTAGATTGTGCTAAAGACTTGTGACTAGTTTTCAAAACATATAGCCCATTCTCTTTCTTATCTAATCCAATCAATCCCAAGTCTCTTGTCATGTATGAGACAAGAATCAAGATAAAAAATAATAGACAAACCAAAGATTAGCGCTTAACTTGGCCAATGGAATAAGATTAATATTGAATTCTAAAATGCACAAAACATTTGTTAGCAAAAGTTGATCGATAACCAAACGGAGCCTATGTGTGTGACTTTAACAAGATTACCATTAGGCAATCCTACCAACATGTTGTGAACAGGCTTGGAAGAATGTAGATAATGATTGTTACTGACTATATGATCAGTAGCACCAGAATCTACAATCCAAGACAAATAAGAACAAGGTTTAGACAAACCTGATGCAACACTGGTAGGAACAAAGTTTGTAGAAAGAATTGTTGCTTGATTGGCCAAATGTTCACAAGGATCTGACTTCTGGACATCCAAAAGTTTAAGTAACTGGTAATACTGAGCCCTATTCAAGTTGAAATTCTTTGAATCTTAATCATGTAAAACAGAATGCTCAACAGGAACTTGTCTTGGATCTTCTGACACTGCCTCTGCCATATTGACTCTACTTCTTGGTTTCCAATCAGGTGGATAACCATGCTTTTTGTAACACTTATCCACTGTGTGTCCAATAAATCTACAGAAGGCACATTGCACCTTTTTTCCTGCTTGATTACTCCCAACGTTTTTCTTGAAATTCCCAATACCAGTGGCATTCTTATTAAAATTCTGAGTATTTACTGCAACTGTACTTGATGAATTATTGTTAAAAGACCTTTTATACAAAGTTGTGGCTTCTGGGAACCTATGCTTAGATTCGTTTTTATCCTCTAACTTCAATGCCATAGCAAAAACATAATGTAAATCTGGCACATGTACCATCAACTGTGCTTGAGTTAAAACTTGCTAAAACTCTGAATTCAACCCCCTCAAGAACTTCACAACCTTATCAGTCTCAGCATAACCAATAACAGTTTTAATAACATCACAATGGAACCTGGGAGTACAAGAGCACATAGGATCTGGCCTCATAACAGCTATCTCATCCCACAGAGTTTTCAGTTTAGTAAAATAGGTTGTAACATCTAAATCCCCTACTTTAAGACCATAAACTTGATCTTGCAAGTCTTCTAGACGAAAAACATTCAATCAAGAAAATCTAGACTGCAAATCTTGCCATACTTCTCTTGCTGTCTCTTTATACATAACGGATTGTGCAATATTGGGCATAACAGAATTGAGAATCCAAGTTTTCACAAAGGTATTACACTGGAGCCAAACCTGAAATTCTAGGGAAGTTATAAGAGGCTTAGTGATAGAACCATCAATGAACCCGATCTTGTTCTTTGTTATTAAAGCCATCTTCATCGAGTAGCTCTATGGATGGTAATTCTTATTGGTAAGCAACGGTTGAACCAGAACTAATGTTGGATTTTCATGAAGGTAGAGTTGACTACCAGGAAGAATCCCTTGATTCTGGGCAGTAGCTTCCATAATCACAGAGAAAAATGAAACCCAAAAAAATAGAGAAAAATTTGCAGGAACAAAGCAAAGAAGTTCCTTCAAGAATCTCAAGAACATAGGAAAACAAGTGATTCTATAAGATCATTAGAGTATGACGCAATGAAAGGGAGCAACAATTGCTCTGATACCATGAAGAATTTGATAAACTAACAAAGAAAACGAAAGAAAACTGGAAAGAAACTAAAGAACAGTGACAATGAACACTGCTTCTATAATCTTGAATATAACAGCATTTCTGGATGATTTTACAAGTGGTACTCGTTAATTCATAATGCTACACTGTATTAGTGTCTATATAGGTGCTAAAATAACTGCTGTAGCAACTCTAACTGCCGTAACTTCCTTCAACAAACCAGCTAACCGACTTTTGGTGAAAGTGTTTGATGAAATGCCTCAATGACCCTTGGACTTGTACTTAGCACTTTATGTCTTATGTGTTAACTCCAATATCATGCTTATACGTTACAAAATCAAGTGAGATCAAAATTGAGAGAAAATGATGATAAAAATACAAAATGACCCACTGTTGCTTCGAAATTGAAGTGATCATTTTTCTAATGTAGTGAGATTCTCATGTGATAGGATGATTGTGAATGATGTGGAGCCCTATAACCACACAATTGAGTTTATTTGTGGGGAGCATTCTTTCTCATTCTTCGTTCCTTCTGCTGCTATTTAGTATAAAAGCCTTTTCATAGTTTCCCTCTTATATCTACTTTAATAATATAGCCCACAAACGTTGTATTACAACGAATAACACAACGATCATACATACTGTTGATAACGGGTTTACATCATAATCAATTTATACTTATAATTATCAACGATGTAGATAACTCGTCGTATCATTTTATCGCGACACAACTATGATGAGTTGTGTAGCTAAATAACCATTTTTTTCTAAGTGGGTGGCTGCTTACAGAAGCACGCTGTCATATATGATGCAAGCAAGCAATCAACACACTGGAAAAAAAAATCGGGCCAATTTGTTTGAATAATGCATCAAAACAAAATGGATGATTTTTTTTTTCTTTCTGAATTACAAGTAAATTATTATTTTTAGTGTTATTTGTTTATAAGGACGTGTTTTGGTACTTAATTAGGCACTTAGGACATCCAAAAAAGATCATTAGTTATAAGGACGGATTTATTCTACTTTTCCACTTCTACCCTTCATATATACGGTGTGTTTAACGCATACTCATCGTTGTCTTTATTGCAAATTCAAATCCTCTTCATAATCACAAAACTGATTCTGATTCGCATTCATTCTGCTTCGATATGCTTTCAATTCTGATTCTTATGCAATTTCTGCTTGTGTAATCGGATTGGTCGCCGCATCTGCTCGTGTAATCAGATTCCGATTCTGCAATTTCTGCTCGTTTAATTTTGCTGTCGATTTGTGCATCAGAGTTTCGAAGGATCATCCAAATTTCGTTGTTCATCTTCTTCTTCAATTTTTCTCGGTAATTTTTTAGATTTTTTCGTGCATTCTCGTTCTTGATTTTTCATATTTGTCTGATACTTTTCGAGATTTTGTTCATTACTCATGTTTGTTATTGATTTTGTTCGTGCCTTTTTTCTTCAAGTATTCTAAGTGGTCTATTAGTTTGAATGATTTTGCTTCTTGTTTGAATTAGCTTTTCTTCTTCTCTCGTGTTTTGTTCTTTGAGTCTTCATTTTTGTTTTTCTCGATTTGGCTTGTATTATGTTTGTTTATAGTATTGATTGATGCGTTGACTTCTTGTAGTAGTCATTATTCTTCATTGTTACATTTGTTATTTTTTAATGATTTTTGTAATATATGTTATTTTTGTTTGTATGCAAAGTGAATTTTTGTCGTAGTTAGTGTTATTTCGTAGTACGTTTGTTCTTTTTGAATGATTTTTGCATTATATGCAAGTGTATTTTCGTTTAGTATGTGTTTTCTTTTTAGTATGTGAGTTTGATGTTTCTTTTTGTAATTTTGTGAATATGCTTTACATGAATTTTGATTGCATTCTAAATACGCTTATTTGAGTTTCACTACGGTGATATGTCATGTTCTTTTTGCTTTGCGTTCTCGTAATGTTTTTTGGGATTTATTCGTATCGAGGACAGACATGTTGGTATATTTCCATGTTGTTGAATGAATGTTGTAATCGTTGTATTTGAATTTCAGCTTTTATGGCTATATACCCGATTTTGTGTATGCAAAGTGACATTCATCCGTTATGCAAAGGATGGGGCTCATTTTTTATGCAAGGACATTGCTCGCTATGTATTGACATACATCTTTTTTTTTTGGGTAACCGTGTTATTTTAGGTGATTTTATTCAATATTGATCTAATGTATTGACTTATCGAATTATATTGAATAATTATTGACCGAATGAAGTTATTTGGAATGCGTATTCATGATGTAGTATTTGCAAAGTGACATCCTTCTCCATTGCGTTGACATAGTCCTTTTTTTTTCCCCTCGCAGGTTATATTGTGTTCACAATGTTGATTCTTATGTGCAACTATAAGGAAGAGATGTGTGTTGTCACAAAGTTGACAATGATAGTACGTTAAAGTCTATTCATGATGACTTTCAAATCGGTGGACATTTGAAGGATATGTCCATCGCTTGTATTATGTGTTGCCCGATGATCCCAAGTGGTCGTTATGTTCCGATGATGATGTGCGGCCCATGATTGATGTTGTCAATCTTACAAAGTTGCTAAGCGTGTTAAAGTCGAGGTTGTACGGAATGATGTTGTTGGTTCTTCATCTTCTTACAATAATGGTAGTTGTGTTGGATCTGAGGATGTTGTGGATGATGAGGGTTCTATGATTTCGTCTTCGACCGATAGTAATGTGTTGACTTTTGGTCGGACAAAATTGTAATCAAAGAAGGTCAATTGTTTGTTGGTGGTGCGGATGATTTTAGGGGAGTGCCTTCAAAAGTCAGTTCTATACAAACCGGTTTTAAGTATGTGTACAAGAAGAATGATAATTGTAGGATTTATGTTGTTTGTGCTAAGATGAATGAAGCAAATTGTAGTTGGTATGTTCGTGCTTCGGTACGTAAATCAAGTGGATTCTTTTATGTAACTAAGTTGTGCAATGTTCATACTTGTGGTACGTCTTCGAGATCTTTTGGGCGAGATCGTCGTATGACTTCGATCTTCTTTCGAAGGTTGTTCTTCGTAAGGTTCGTGAAGACTCGAGTTTCTCTCGCATCGATTTGCGACTTTTGGCCGGTACCGATCATGGTCGTGCGCTTTCTTATGCAGCTTGCTTGGTCCGTCGTTAACAAAGCTAGGATTTGTTATATGGTGATGTTAAAACCTCATTCAAAAGTTTGCATGGTTATGTTAACAAGTGCGTGAAACGAACCCCGGTTCTCGTTGCTATTTTAGAGGTGCATCCCGAATCTCGTCATTTTCAACGGCCGTTTATTGCGTTTGATGCTTGTATTCGTGGGTTCAAACATTGTCGACCAATGCTCTTTCTGGATGGGGCTCATTTGAAGTTTGATCAGTCTGGCCATTTGTTGGGTGCAACTGGGAAGGATGGTGATAATGGTATGTCTTATTTTGAGTAATTGTTTATCTTTTATGCAAAGTTGACACTTGAGTTTATGCAAAGACACTTGAGTTTATGCAAAGTTGACACTCTATTTTATTATTTGAGAGTTGGTTTTTTTATCGCTTTCCATGTGGCATTGCTTTGATACCTTCTTTTTTGATTTCCGTATCAACTGTCTCTCGCGTTGTGTTCGATTATGACCGTGTTTTTGCACTTTCTTGTTTTGGTATTAAGATTTTTGTTGCGTTGACATTGTTTTTGTGTTCTTTTGCCGTGATGTTCGATTTGATATTGTTCCAGAATATATCCTCTCGTGTTACGGTGTTGTTGATTCCGAGGATTTCGATAATCGAGATGGTTCTTGTTGCATTTGAAGAATTTGCTTATCCCAGCTCGTCGGATGACGTTCATGACCGACAGAATCCCGGACTATTGGATGCTATACGTGAAGTTTTTCCCGATGCATTTCATTCTTATTGTATTTACCATTTGAAGTTGAATCAAGACTTGTTTTAAAGTGGTAAATATGTAGGTAAATGTTTGCGAG
The DNA here is from genome assembly GCA_036785695.1 of Gentiana straminea. Classification (NCBI taxonomy): domain Eukaryota; kingdom Viridiplantae; phylum Streptophyta; class Magnoliopsida; order Gentianales; family Gentianaceae; genus Gentiana; species Gentiana straminea. The sequence goes on along the minus strand of JAVUPR010000422.1, from coordinate 244,789 downwards.
AGAGAATGGTCCATTTGTTTTACCAATGTGCTTATGCTCCGACCGTTGAAGAGTATGAGAAATATATGGCCGATATGTTACTTGAAGGTGGAGAGCGTGCGTAAAACGTTCTTTTCGAATTTAGATCCGAAGAATCGGGCCAATGCTTATTTTGAAGGTTGTCGGTATGGTCATACTGCTTCTACTTTGGCTGAGTCGTTTAATGCTTGGATATTTAAGGAGAGGCACCTTCCTGTGTTGAATATGGTAGATGGCATTCGTATTAAGATCATGACAAGATTCTCGTATAAGCGTGCCGCCGCAAAGATCATTCAAGTCTTTGATCTGTCCAAAAGTTGATTCTATTTTGTCTAAGCTGATGGATTCGGGGAGTCGCTTTGGTGTTGCTAGTTGTAGTTATTATAAGTATGAGGTTTTTTCATCTCCGCCGGCAAGTGTTAATTTGGATATCCGTGCTTGCTCATGCAAGGAGTGGCAGCGGAATGGCTATCCGTGTATTCATGGATTGGCCGTGATTGTGAGTACATGTTTCCCTTTGAATGAGTACGTGGATCCTTGTTTTTTGACACAAATTCCCATGTTGATTCATACGATTTTGGAGTACAAACAATTCCCCGGTCCATTTTTGAAGAATAATTCTCAAGATCCTATCGTGCTTCCACCGTTCCGAAGAAACACTCGGTAGGCCTCGGACGAAGCGTCTTCGATCTCGTGGTGAGAAATCAACTCGTGTTATCCAATGTGGTCGCCGCCATGCGTTTGGCCATCATAATAAGAAGGGTTGTTTTGCTCGTCTTAATCGATAGTTAATCTATTTTTCTCGGTTTTGCAAGCGTTGACTTTGCGATTTAATATGCATGATTTGTGAGATTTCCCTAATGCAAGACATTAATGTTTTTACATTTTGTATGCTCATTGAGTGCAAAGAGTTGTAATTCATTTAGTTGTTATTGTATTTATTGTAAAGATCTTATTATATAGTTATTGTGAAGTCTTTTGTATTTGTTTTTGATACCCAATTTGTTTGTGATTTTTCTATGTTTGTGTTTGTTTAATTAGTTCATTCAAATGATTGTTTCAGCTTAGTGCAAGTTGACATCGTTGTCACTGCATCTTTCTGAAGATGTTTTTTGTATAGAAATTCTAATGTATTTACTTCCCTTTTCCACATAAAATGTTAACATCAATTCATAAAGAATTAGAAATCATTGCACAAGAACCTGAACCATCAATCATTTCCAGTTTCTTAAAACACAATGAACTCTCAAACATGAATTAGTTATTATGAACCATTGAATCTTTTGTATTTTATTATTATACCGAATGTGAATTGAGTTGTGCTTCTTTTTTGTTATTCCCCTTGTTTGCTTTATTTGTATCTTTGTATTTGTTTTTTGAATGAACCGAAATGTTTTTTTGTTGTTAATTCCTTGTCTTCCTTGTCTTGCCGTTGGTTTCATGCACTCGAATCTTAAAAATTTGTGCGTAACAATTAGAAATTTTACTAGCATCCCTTTGACATCTTTGTATTTGTTTTTTGTCAAATGTCACCGCATCTTAAATAACATGCCTTTTGATTGTTAATTCCTTGTCTTGCTGTTGGTTTCATGCACTCACTTGAATCTTAAAAATTTGTGCAGAACAATTAGAAATTTTACTAGCATTTTATGAAAAAAATGAAGCATCAAACATTTTTGATTTGTGTAAACAAAATGAAGCATTAGTTATGAACCATCTAACCAAAATGAAGTATCGCTTATTAACCATCAATAAACCCCATCGCCTTTTGATAGTCTACTCTTCAAATACATCATACCAATGATTCACCATCAACATAGCAAAACAAGCTTAATAGTCAAAACAAGTAAAATTACGGCTATTTTAGTCCCGTATGTGAAGTCCGTCAAGCACTAATGAATTTACTAACATTGCCTTGAACCGCCGCACTTGTTCCGTCGCTAGTTGTGGTGGAATTTCTAAATCTTGTGCTAGCTTGTAGATGTAATATGACACGTAAAGTGGCACACCTCCTCGCATTACATTTCAATGATTATGTTATTATTGTGTATCCTTATTTTTGTTTATTATGTTAAGAATTGCATTCGACTTACGTTGCATTATCTTGTAAAGGTAGGTTTGCAACCTTTTCCACTTTCGTTGCTATTATCGGTTGTCCGGTCGTTTGGTTCAATGGCTTGTGAAAGCATCTCTAACCGCAAAATAAGATCACCCATGTGCAATGTTTTTGTTATATTGCATGATTTTTGTGACGAATATGCAAAGGATGTAAATTCAAAGGATAGAAGATGCGCTTTTATCATGATTTCTTTGATAACTTACGGTCATTTCGCAGCCTTTGATGAATACATCGTGTATGTCCGGTTTCACCGCTCCGAATGATGCATTTTCCATGTTGTGTCTCCTAAAGTGTATGTTAGGAGTACCCAAAGTGGTATGGCCTTGGCTCTAATCCCATACAAGATAACGGGAGAAAAACTTTGTTTCCTTGATGTATTATTTCCAAAGATCTCGATCGTTTTCTCATTTCGTATGTCTTGTCGCGCTCAATCTCTTCAAATATTGCCTCGCACATTGCATTTTCATGATATTATGAATGTGAACTGGAAGCTATTTACTCAAATCGCTTTGTATGCATACCCATGTTCCCGCATTGAATATGTGGTAGTTCGGCTTAACTAAATTTGCACGTTTTAAGAGCTCAATGAATCCTTGAACCACCTTGCGTTGCAAATTTCATTAGGCTAAGTTAGTTTATTTCTTTATCAAATAATTCAGCTTCATCAAGTAATGCGGTGCGAGTAAGATGGATTTAGTGGTAAGATGCAAGTGACGGTAAGATGGATTAGACTATGATGCGTTGACATTAAAATTTTACCGTTTCGTCTATTTGTAGCTCATCGAGAACTTCCATTATCGAGTCAACGTTCACATATGGGTAGTCTCCGAATGATTTTGCCCATACTACAGCCCTGCATTTAGTAATTTATTGTTAGTATTCAATTATCAAGAAGATTTATTTTGTATGTTGTTGTTACGTTATTTTTGCTTACTCTTGTCCTTCATTGTTGTTCAACTCTTGAATTCTTTGGAACACTTCCGGAAGAATGTGTTGTCCACACTTGTATTTATCTTTTTCTTTGTGGATTATGATTTTTCCTCGTAGCCTCGGATTTTGCTTAGGGATGTAGTAATCTTTCCCTTTCCCTTTCTGATCATTCTTTTGCTTTTTCTTCTTTTCTTCGGCATACTGGAAATCAGGATTCTCTTTCTTTGTCCTCTTTCTTGCATTTTTCTTCACCCCCCTTTCAATTGTGAAATCTGGGGTCCGTTGATGAGTACGAGGTCGTAGTCCGTCGTGTGTTTTTTCAAGTTTTTGTGCAAATTTCGAGTGTGTTGATCAAGATCATCCTCGTTCTTCCAAATTTTGTGTGACCCGGTGAGTTGCAATGTTGTCAATTTCATCTTGTAATTCTTGATTCTTTTTTTCCAGCTTCTTCAATTTTTGTTTCTTCACTCGTATCTTCTCTTTGAGGCTTTCATTCTTCTCTTTCTCACTTTCAAGTTCAAATTTTCAAATTCCCAATTGTGGTATCCCTTGTGAATAATGTTTGCTCAAGTGTTCCCACTTTTTCTGTAAGCTCCTGCACCAGTTTTCTATTTTTTTCTTCCTCTTCCAACATAGCAGCCATCTTTTTCTGTGAAGCACCTTGTTCATTATAACTCTCCAACAGGTTGTTGATGTACAAATCCTTTTCCTTTATGTTCTCTTTTTGCTTGTTAATGGTCGACATTGCAAGCTCAATCTTCTCATTCAATTCTTTAACTTCAATCTCCAACTCAGTTTTTTCAGCAGTAGTGACATCTAATGTCTCATTGATGTCCGAAAGCTTTGCTTCAAGTTCTTCATATTTCTTCGAGATACCCACTTCTGCCTGCTTCAAGTCTTCCACTTTTGATGCTAGACTTAGATTCTGATGTTGTAGCTCTTCAATTCTTTTCTTCATCATGCCAACACATGCTTGATCACTCTTGTCTTTTGCCTGCAAACATATTTTAAAATACAATAATTAGTAAATCAAGTTGCAAAGACATTGTGTGATGCAAAGGACATTATGTGTTGCGTTGACATCATGTTATGTCACCGCATTTTGGTCTTTTAGTAATTTGTAGTTGTGAATACCATGGCTTGCTTTAGTTCTCGCAATTTTGATGTTTGCATCTTCTACTTCTCTTGACAAGGTGATGTTTTTCTCGTTTTATCTCTTGAATTTCATCCCGTACATCCCGCACCAGCTTGTAGCAAATGTGAAGTTTAAGTGCGTTGACATAAATTTTTATTGATTGTTTTTTGTGGTAAACATGGAAAAAGTAGGTTTACAATTGGTGGTGACGGTGTCGGGTCAACAATCCGAATGATGGAGTTCTTCCATATTTATTTGTAGGTTTGTGTGCTTGTTTAGGAGTGTGTTGTTCTTGTACCTCTTCATCTTGTTGTTGTGGTTGCATTTCTTCCTCATTGGCTTCATATTGCCAAATACTTGGTTCTCGTTTCCATTCCATCCTCTCCATTTTGATATCATCACTTTCAGAATCTGTTTCATTCTTTTCTGATTGCACCTCTTCTTCTTCTATTTCCATGGTATCCTCTGCACATTCATGTTCATCACTTCCAGAGTTTCTTTCATTCTCTTGCGATGTACTCTCTTTTCCTTTTGTTTCCATGCTTTCCTCTCCACAGTCATGCTCTTCATGAACATCATTTTCAGAATTTGTTTCATGTTCTTCATTATCATCACTTTCAGAATTTCTTTCATCCTCTTCAGCTGTCATTTCATCATCCGGATCCTTTTGACTGCTTTCTGTCTCTTGCTTTTTTCCCAAGCTTTGTATGAGAGGAACTCACCAATGTTGGAGTCAATTCTTCAAAGATTGAACTCGTTTCAATTTTGCATTATTAAAGTATTTAGTTATTTCTTTTATCATGGATTCACATACAAGTATTCTATGTTATTAAATAAAGAACTATAACAATAATTATGCAAGGCATTTCATTGCAAGACATGCAATAAAATGCAAGACATGCAATAACAATGCAAAGTTGACCATTTACCGATATTCAAAATTTAGATAGAATGACATTCTTAATATTTACCCGATGTTCTCCCATGTTTTCCAAATTTTCTTTTTGTAAGAATATTTTGCAAATTTCTTAGATTCCACTTTTTTATCCTTGGAATCCATGTGTGTCCCAAACTTTTCTTTCCCCGTTCGCTCTTTTTTCTTTTTTCTTCTCGACAAGATCTTCTATGATGTCCGTGTGTTCGCGTAACCGCATCGTAGCACACCGCAGATAAATATGGATTATAATGCAAAGACATTGGTTTCCAATTAGATTTTGTAAAGAAACACAATTATAATCGATGGTGAGTGAGTGAACATACCAAATAGAACACAAGGCATCCATTTACATATCTTGGATGCGACCATTTTCTATTAAGCCCATTCTCCAGCTTCTTTCGAATATGAGATGACCAATCAAATGAGCTTAAATGAGTCAAGTCATCGACATAGTATAGAATGACCATGGTATGTTCTCGCCCGATGTTGTGAAGAAGACTCGTTGCAAGTAGTAGAAGACAAAGTAGTTTCACCGTGTCCTCAACTCGATGTTGAATCAGTTTCTTTACCTTTTCCTTTATTAGTTCTTTCAAATTTCACCGATCTTTATTCTCGTTAACATCGTAGAACAATCTTTTTTGAATTGTTATCTCCTTTTTTGAGTTATTGCTCATGTCCCCTACCTCATTGTTTCCATCTTCTATTGCAAATATGAGTTTGACATCATTTCTTGTTGGCATGTGATATTCGTTTCCAATCTTGAAACCCCCCTTCTTTTGGTTGTATGCCATTATCGTGTCATCCAAAGATGTCATTCTTCTTTTTCTGAATGATAATCTTTTTCTTTTCAAATGCATCAAACAAATGTTTGAATGGAGTTTTCTTCATTACTTTCCGATGCTCTTCTGTTATACTTCCTTTTATTCCTTCGAATATCTGGTCCATACTGTTCAGTGTTGATCTATATTGTTCTCTAGTCCTGTAAAAACCAAATTAACATGGGTTAGTCAATGCAATGACATGTACGTTTTTGTGTTTTCCTGCAATCTTATGCCTACAATGCAGTGACATTACATGATGCAATATAAAGTGTTCTCATTATTCATTGGCATTATATTCTACTTCTTTTTAATTCAATGGCATGATGTTTTCAACCTTGTTATGTAGTGATATCAGATTTCTCCTTCAAATAAAGACACATGCTTCTAATTTACAGATCTTCCTTTATTGCTTATGCAGTGACATTATACTTCTCTAGTATTTACAGCAATTTAGTTCGAATCATCTATACACAAAACATATTTGTATCACAATGCAGTGACTTTAGTTGATTCAGTATAAAGTGGCTTCATTATTCATTGGCATGATATTCTACTTCTTTTTAATTCAATGGCATGATGTTTTCAACCTTGTTATGTAGTGATATCGCATTTCTCCTTCGAATAAAGACACATGTGCTTCTAATTTACGTATCTTCCTTTATTGCTTATGCGCAAGTTGACATTATACTTCTCTAGTATTTACTGCAATTTATTTCCAATCATCTATACACAAAACATATTTGTATCACAATGCAAGTTGACTTTAGTTGATTCAAGATAAAGTGGCTTCATTATTCATTGGCATGACATTCTACTTCTTTTTAATGCAATGACATGATGTTTTCAACTTTGTTATGCAATGACATCAGATTTCTCCTTTGAATAAAGACAGGTGCTTCTAATTCCTTATTCAGTGACATTATACTTCTCTATTATTTACTGCAATTTAGTTCCAGTCTTCTATACACAAAACATATTTGTATCACAATGCAAAGTTGACATTACATGATGCAGTATAAAGTGGGTTCATTATTCATTGGCATGACATTCTACTTCTTTTTAATTCAATGCTATGATGTTTTCAACCTTGTTATGCACTGATATCAGATTTCTCCTTCGAATAAAGACATATGCTTCGAATAAAGACAGATGCTGTAATTCTTTATGCAGTGACATTATAATTCTCTAGTATTTACTGCAATTTAGTTCCACTCATTTACACACAAAACTTAAGAAAACACTCGTCTCGCTATGATTTCATATACGTAAAATCGTATTTTTTGTTGCATCTTACCCGCATTTCTTCTTCGATTTTCGTGTCGTTGCTCTTCTCTTTTCTGCCGAAATTACTTGCTTCTTCCTCGCCATTTTTCAATCAGTGTATTAATCAATTACTTGCTTCCTCCTCGCCAAATTTTTCCTTCTAATTTCGCTGGTTTCTGCTTGAATTTTATCCGATTTGGCTTCGAATGAATGATCTTCAGTTTTGTTTTGCGTTTCTTCCGAGCGGTCGTGTGCTCTTTCAGTTTTCCTTCAGTTTTCTTTTCAAATATTTATGTGCAGAGGTCGTGGGCTCTTGGGTCTTATTTTATTAGGGCTAAATTGGTCCATATATTAATTTTTTGTCCTTATAACTAAGTGTTTGTTTTGAGTGTCCTTTTTGCCTAATTAAGTCCAAAAAGCGTCCTTTTCAATAATTGGCCCTTATTTAATTAATGATGTGAGAAAAATGAGAGAAGAAGGTGGCAGCTACATATGTAGAAAGAAAATAATAAAATTAGTCTAAGTGAGGATATGGAAGGTGCTGAATAACTGTTTGTCAATGACTCAAGGTCTTCGGAGTAGAGGTGTGGGTAACGGTATATGTGGAGTTTGTAACAAAACAGAAGAATCGATATGGCATTGTTTGTTCGAATGTGAAATCCCATCAGGGGCGCCCCTGGGGGAGGGCCAAGGGGACCATGACCCCGAGCCCCTCCCAAAATCTATGAATTTAAGGGCCCTGTGAAATCTTAACTCAATAGTATATATATATATATATATATATTGCATTTTTAAAAATAAACATGGTATTAGTCTAATGGTAAGCAATCAAGCGTAACTTTACAGCAACTAGGGTTCAATTCTTGTTAAAGGCAACAATAACATATTTTTTTTGGTTTACCCATTTTTTAGAAGGGCCTAAAATAATATCTGGCTCCGAGCCTAAATTTGAACAGGGACGCCCCTGAATCCCATGTGCAATCTGGGGAAAATTTCCTAATGGCGCCCACTGGCAAACGATCCGGGTACAGTCTTTGCTAGATTTTTTTGACTATCTCATATCAAAAGAGGACGAGGAACAAATTTGCCGAATAGTTTGTTTAATGTGGAATATCTGGAAGACGAGGTGCGCTTGGTTATATAACAAAAAAGATGTCCATGTCAACAGTATTCTGGCGCAATCCACTCGTGAAGCGTACGAGTAATATCAAAGCATGATGAAACAACGCTCGCTTAATACTACACCTCATCTCTCTTGCACTTGGATACCTCCGGAAACCCGATCTCTTAAAATTCAAAGTCGATGCGCAAAGCATTTGGGGCGGATAAAGCGGCAACCTGGGGCTAATCCATAATTCCCAAGGACATATCCTAAATAGCTTCTCTTCTCGGCTTGATGGGGGACACGATGTTTTGGTTAGGGAAGCACTCGCTATATATCATGCATTGTTTTACGCACTCACATGGGGTTACTTTTGGGTGATTGTTGAAGGTGACTCTCTTACCATCTATCATAAGCTATTAGCTCAATCAAGACCTTTCTCATGTGGGGAGTATTATAGAAGACCGTCGCCGCTTATTTCCGCTTTTGTTTCGCTTTCTTTCTCCTTTGTTAAACGACAAGGAAATGTCCCCGCTCGCTTTTTAGCTAAGGAAGGTCTAGACCTAGTTGGGTGTAAGGTCTAGGGTTCCTCTCCCCCTCCAATGTAACTTTGGCTAGTGCCGCAGATTGTGATTAATGAAGTCCTTTGTAACGCCCCATTCCCGGATACCGAGTCCTTACCCGGAAATAGGACATTTAGCACGTATAATATAAAATAAATTCTATATTATATGTAAACCTCTACTACGTCATATCTATTTTTGCATTTACGGAAGCTAAAAGACTCGGGTGTATTTTTTTTTATACAAGATAAGAATAGAAACACAACCATACTAAAGATAGAAAAGATATCTTACAACAACGAACGTCAAATCTTACAACCATACGAAGTTCAGAGAAAAGAAAGAAATACAACATGTCTTGAAATGAAATTACAACATAAGTCTTGAAGGGAAACAACATAGTATAGTAACAATAAAATATGATAAAAGCATAGCATGTCAAGTCATCAAACATCATCCTCGAAGTCCTCATCGAACTCCTGTTCCACCTGTTTATCTTCTCAACCCCAAACACAACAAACATGCATTTGAGGTAAGTACAAAGGTACTTAGCAAGAAACAGAAGCTATTGCTTAACTAGGTTTTATAAAGAAGGATTTACAAAATAATTAAGTTATCTTTATTTGACCGACTCAATTCTAGGGTTCACTTCATGCTCATCAACACGTTGTGACTAAACGTTTCTAACTTAACTAAAGTTTGTTACACCGGCATTCAAGGGCACTACGCATGGTGCTACCCACCACGATGTATCATTTGCAACATATTAGTGGATCACACCAATAGCCACGGGTTAAGACCCGATAGTGTACACGTTCGGTGAAGTCCCCCTACCATTTTGCCGTTTATAGGCCAGTAGAGTTATTCACTTTATCTGACCGCCCACACATCGCGATATAGACAAGTACCTTACCAAGAATGTTACGATGTTTAGTCTTTTACTACACACTTATGTAAATTATTAATCATTAACTAGCCACCTAAGTGTTTTCAAGGTAGGAGCTCACTTAACAACTCTACTCCCTCGCTTAGACTCTAGACACAACACACTAGGAACATACACAAACATTGATGAATACTAATTCATCAAAGCATAAGCCATTCATACCCTTCCGACGGTCCCGAACTTCAACTCTATGGAAGAGTACATCCGGTGCCGGAACTAAACGCATCGAAAGTGTAATCGAGGCTTATTCATGTTCATATAATGTTAAAAGGTCAAGAAACAACATTTAAAACTAGACTCGGGGCTCAAAACTGATCAAACACAAAAAAGACACAGGTAGTATCAGTGCGCCTGCACTGGCTTCAGTGCTCCCGCACTGGATTCCTATGCTCATGCACCAAGCCACTGAATGTAAAATTGAACTTTCTGACTGTCTGCTGCGCCCGTACCATGGCTCTGAATGTGAAATTGGACCTCCTGCTCTTCCAAAGGCGCCTTCACCGGCCTTGGTGCGCCCACACCAAGCACAAGAAATCCCAAAAAACTCGCTTTCTCGCACTTTATCGGATCCCTACCACTTCCAAACATGTTCTTCAACCATATACTCATCAAAACAAGAGAAAAGTGCCACTTTAACAACAAATAGCATCCTACACTAGCAAGGTAACACTTATACATGAAATTAACATCATATTACTTCCAACACCAAGACTTAACTCTACCAAACCATAATCAAAGCAATAGAGAAGATTTTCTTACTTGATCAAAGCACAAAACCAAAGCAACTTGCAAAAAATCTGCAGCAAGACCTTCAACTCCAACAAAAACCTATTTAATCCACAAACAATTCAAGAACTATTTAGGATTAAGGTTTCTAACTATAAGGAATTACGAATTACACCATTTTTTCATCCCAAACATGATCCATAATGAAGAAAACCAGATTTAGGGCCATATTCATACCTTGATAAAACTCCCAACTTTTAGTATCAGCACGATCATTGTGCTCTCATGATTCTGTTGCTCTACTAGTATCTGAAAACGATCAAGGATTCACTTAGAACTTTGAAGGAGAAATCTTGCTCTTTTCTTTTGCTCTCAATTTGCAGGAATTGTATTCAAAATTCTGACAACTTCTTTACATGGCGGGGGGTTATTTTCTCCAAAAATAACTCTCATCCTCTTAATTCCCATTAAAACCCTTAGTTAATTTTTAATTATAGTTTAGTCCCCAACTATATATATATATATATCGAATATGTACATATATATAATTATACTTTCTTTATTCCATAAAAAGAATGAATCTAATATTTTGTTTTCGCAAAATGACACGTTTGTCATTTCCCGAAAATCGGAATATTACATTCCTCCCCTCTCAGGAGGAGTTTCATCCTCGAAACTTGAACATACCTTGTAGATTCAAAAAACTCTGTGATCATATCATCTTCCACTTCCCAAGTTGCTTCGTTTGATGTATGGTTGCTCCATTGTACTAACACCAAAGGAATCATCCGCCTCTTGATCATCTTTTCCTTTCTATCCACTTTCCATCATAGGCAAGGTTGTCTTGAAGTATTTTGGGATAAATTGTAGCTTCAATGTCCGACTTCGTCAAACATTTCTTCAACATCGATGCATGAAACACGTTGTGGACTCTTGACATTGAATCTGCAAACTTGAGCTTATATGCCAACGGTCCAAATCTCTCAAGGATCTCAAAAGGTCCAACATACCTTGGACTTAACTTTCCCTTTTGTCCAAAACATTTTACTCCTTTCATCGGTGAAGCTCGAAGGTATACTCTTTCACCAACATCAAATTCCAAAGGTCTTCTACGAACATCGGCCCAACTTTTCGACGGCCTTAAGTCGCCTTCAAGTTCTTCTTAACCAACAAGACCCTTTCCTTTGCTTGTTCACCCAATTCTAGCCCGGTAAGTTGCTTCTCCCCAACTTCATCCTAAAACAAAGGGTGTTCGACATCTTCTACCATACAAAGCTACAAACGGCGGCATCCCCAAACTTGCATGATAACTGTTGTTGTAAGCAAACTCAGCTACGGGTAGGTAATCATCCCATGATCCACCTACTTCCAAAACACAAGCTCTTAACATATCTTCTAGTGCTTGGATTGTTCTTTCTGATTGTCCATCCATTTGAGGGTGAAAGGCCATACTCAAGTCCACCATTATGCTCAAAGCCTTTTGTAAACTCTTCCAAAACCGACTAATAAACCGGCTGTCACGATCCGATACAATTGAGATAGGCACTCCATGTAGTTTCACAATATTGTCCAAATAGAGTGTAGTCATCTTCTTTAATAACATGTCAACTTTCGTAGGTAAGAAATGGGCCAACTTCGTTAATCTATCCACAATTACCCAAATCATATCATGTCCACTCTTAGTCCTTGGCAAACCGGTGATAAACTCCATTGTGATCTTATCCCATTTCCATTCGGGGATATGTAAAGGTTTAAGCATACCTCCTGGTTTCCTATGTTCGGCTTTGACTTTCTGACACGTATCACATTCAGCTTCAAACTTGGCTATCTCCAACTTCATTGAAGGCCACCAAAAACGTTCCTTCAAATCTCCATACATCTTTGTAGCTCCCGGATGCACCGCAAAGGCGATTCTATATGCTTCATCCATAACTTTCTCGTCTTAGGTAACCTATATTAGGCACATATAACCGATCTTGGTACCAAAGATTTCCACTCTTATCTAGTGCATACCCCACTGTAGGATTTTCTCTTGCGACTCGTTTCAAATCTACCAAAGCTGGGTCTTCATCTTGCTTACCCCAGATATCATCCATCAACTCTGACCTAGCCAACAACGGTGCCATAAACTATCGATTCCCAAATTGATCAAAACTCCAGATTTTCAGCTCATCTAACTGTTCTGCCACATCTTCAACCCCTGAAACCACATACACTGGCTTCCTACTCAACGCATCTGCAACCACATTCGCTTTACCCAGATGATACTGAATATCCAAGTCATAATCCTTCACGAAATCTAACCATCTTCATTGCCTCATATTCAAATTATCTTGAGTGAAAAATTATTTTAAACTCTTATGGTCCGTGAAGATTCTTGCCTTGACTCTGTACAAGTAGTGCCTTCAAGTCTTTAAGGCAAACACTACCACTGTCAACTCTAAGTCATGTGTTGGGTAGTTCTTCTCGTGTACCTTTAGCTGTCTAGATGCATATGCTATTACTTTGCCCTTTTGCATCAACATACAACCTAAACCTTGTCCCGAAGCATCGGTGTACACATCATAATTATCAAAGATCTCCGGAACAGCCAAAACTGGTGCCGTAGTTAACCTATCTTTCAACGTCTGAAAGGCTGTCTCACACTCACTACTCCATTCAAACTTCACATTCTTTTGTGTGAGTTTGGTGAGTGGTGTGGCTATCTTGGAAAAGTCTTGTACGAACTTCCTGTAGTATCCGGCTAACCCCAGAAAACTTCTTACTTCTGAAACTGTGTTAGGTCTTGTCCAATTCTCCACCGCTTCTATCTTTGCAGGGGCTACTTCTATACCATCCCCAGATATCACATGCCCCAGAAAACTGACTTGCTTCAACCAAAACTCATGTTTCGAAAAGTTAGCAAACAACTGTTTTTCTTTCAAAGTCTTCAACACTGTTTTTAAGTGTTCTTCATGCTCTTTCTCATCCTTTGAGTAGACAAGGATATCATCTATGAATACCATCACAAACTTATCCAAATAAGGCATGAAAACACATTACATCAAATCCATGAATGCTGAAGGAGCATTAGTGAGTCCAAAAGGCATAACCAAGAACTCGAAATGTCCATACCTTGTACTAAAAGTTGTCTTAGTGTTGGACATATTTTGAGTTTTAATGATGAGTACCAGACTAACTGTAATAGAGCAAAGGCAAAAACATGTCTAGATTAAATGTATAGGCTTATTAGAGTTTGATCTTTATATAGGTTTGATCAAACAAGCATTATAAAAGGTCAGCTGACTTTCATCAGCAGACCTGTCTAGGTCAGTAGACTAGTTAGGGACCTGCTGAAGACTGAAGGCTGAGGGGTCAAACTCGGTTATTGAAGGCTAAGGGATCAAACTTAGTATTTAAAGTCAAGGATATGGAATCAGAATTTAGGGAAGTCTGTGATGACCTAAACTGATTACATATACCTTGTGTACAAGTTCTAAGTTCCATAAGTTAAGTGGTGATTGGAACTTAGTTATGTTCAAATTGGGGTAATCTAACTTCACAATCAAAAGTTAGAAGAAGACAGTCATCTGGAGTGTTTTATAAACACACCAAACTTCAGACAGTTGACTAACAAGCATCTCAAATAGATTACATACACAGGAATCTGCTGAATGTATATTTCGATTTAACCAAAGGTTACATTGGAAGATTACAAGGATAAGGACAAATAACAAGTCTTGATTTTGTCAACAAATCAATGGTCAAGATTAAAGGGACGTTGGAAAGATTCAGAGCTTTATCCAATGGACACAAGTCAAAGGGAGACAGTCTGAAAACTGCCAAAAAGAAGACCGACTGTGTCAGTACTATGTACAGGGACAGAAAGCAAGTCAAGATGGGGACAAATCTGAAACGGCTTGTTTGAATTTCAAACATAAGTCACAGGATTCTCTACTATAAATAGAGGGCTTCTGATTCAGATACAAGTGATGAAAATTGATGAAAAACAACAATCAATCTTAAGCTATCAAGTTTATTATCAAGAAATTAACCCTGCTGACATTACTGAGCTTAAAGCTACTGATCTAGTATATTCTTCAAGTGTAACCTGCTATCAAGTTACATCAAGTTTACACACTTGAAGACATCAAGATGCTGATCATTTCATCCTGATCAAGCTGCTGAAAGCTGAATCATTCACTTGATTCAAACCTTCTTTTAAAAGAAACCTTCTGAAGACAGTGAAGCATCTTTTGGGTGTCAAGGACTGTTGTTTGTGGTGGAGTTGGTGAAGAGGCAATCCTACCCTTCAAGGACCAAAGTGGAATACTCTAGAGCAAAGAATCCTACCGTTCCAAGTGTTCGCCTTGTAAAGCCATAGTTATTGGTGAAGGACGCATGCCTTAGAGATTTTTGTAACTGCAACCTCAAAGATCTCTAGTGAATTTCCTCCAACATCACAGGAGAAGAGTGGACTGACAGGATTACACCACCTGGAACCACTATAAAATTTGCCTACTTACTTTCTGCATTTAATTTCTACATTTAGTTTACTGATCACATCAACTTACTGAAACTAGCAACTGAATCACACACTTACACTGATGAGTATCTAATCCTTGGTATCATATTTGAACAACAAGTAATAAGGCTTAATTTGAATAGATTCCGCTGCAACAAATTCAGTAATATCTACCGTCGCAGACTACGAGTGGTCGCGACTATCGAGCAACAAGCGTGCTACTGACCTTGCTGAGTTTGTTAACTCCAAAAGTTTTAAGTGTTAAGTTTATTCACCCCCTCTAAACTTAACCAAAGCCTTTTCAAGGGACCAACAATTGGTATCGGAGCAGTGCTTCTGTTCTGAAGTAATCCTACTTGTTGTGCTTGTGAAAATACTTTGAAAACTTTTACAAATTTCTGATTTTCAAAGCTTTGCATAATGGATAACAACATGTATGCTAGAACTATGTTGATGTGTTCCTTAGATCGTTTTGATGAGTATAAACGTCGTATGCAGGCTTTTCTAGCTGCAACACATGATGAGATAATGGATGTGCTGACTGATGGACCTCTGGAGAGAACTAAGTTAGTAACTGTGGGAAATGAAACTCAGTATATTCCAAAACCAAAAAGAGAGTGGAATGCTGAAGATAGAAAAGAGCAAACCTCAACAATATTGCTATTGATATTATATACAGAACCTTGGATAGCAATATGTACATGAAGGTGAAGGATTGTAAGACAACAATGGAACTTTGGGATAAGTTACAACTAATCTGTGAAGGTACTGGTGCTATCAAGAAAAACAAGATCGGTGTAGCCAAAAAGAAGTTTCAGGATTTAAAAATGAAACCAAATGAAACTATTAAACAAATGGAGTCAAGATTCAAAGCCATCATGGATGAACTCACTCTGCTGAATGTAGTCTACTCAAAAGAAGAAATCAACTCAAAAATCTTAAGCCCTACCAAAGAAAAGAAGTTTGGGAAATAAAGGTTAATGCCATAGAAGAAATGAGAAGTCTACATGAACAGGACACCTTCAAGTTATTTTCAGATCTCAAGGCTTATGAATTCAGTAAGAAACTTGTACCTGAGACTGAAAAGGAAGAACCAAAGACCACTGCACTGGCTGCTACACATCAAGAAGAATCATTAGGAGCTCAAGATGATCTATTGGATGAGATGCAAGAGCAAATTGCCCTCCTGAGCAAGAAGATCAGAATGATGAAAACTGGAAGGGGTTCTCCAAGAAACTTCACTAAGAAATCAAGTGAAAAGAAAAAGGAAGAATCCAAGAAAGACAATGATTACTTGTGTTTTCAATGCAAGAAACCAGGACACTTCAAACCTGACTGTCCTGAATTAAAACAGAAAAAGGAACCTGATTATCTGTGCTTCAAATGCAAGAAACCTGGACATTTCAGACCTGATTGTCCAGACATACTGAAGAACAAAAATCAGCAAAGAAGACTTGGCAAGAAAGTAATGGTTGCTGATGATGAATCAGGATATGAAGTTGAATCAGAAAAAGGAAATGAATATGATGATACTGCACTCGTTGCTGACATGGAAGATTATGCTTTGATGGCAAATATGGATGAAACAGAGAAGGTATACAATTATGTATCTATAAACACTCCTGCTGAAAGTGATTGTGAATCAACTTGTGGCTCAAATCCTAAAAATTCTGAGAATGAAGAAACTTTGGATGCCATTCTTAATCAACTGAGGATAATACAATCTGGTTATGAGATTATGAAGGCTGAAAAAGAAGCTCTTCAAACAGAAGTTGAAAGATTAAAAGCTGAATTAAGAACTCTCAAAGGCAAGGAAAAAGATTTTGAGCAAAATCAGCATAAGTTTGCTGTGCATTCAGTAGCTGCTGAATCTGCTAAACAATCTAGTTCCTCCACTGCATTCAAATCTGGAAAGCCTTATGGTGATAGAACAGCCTTGGATTTGGAACTCAACAATCTAATAAGAGTGGATCCAGTAAGGTTACTGAACCTAGAACCAGAATTGGTCCTAAGTTTGTGCCTGCACAAGATCCAACTCCCAAAAAGGTTGCTGAGGCAGTAAAGCCTACTGAGAAGACTTCAAGGAAGCAAAATCAGAAGTCAAAAAGGTCAACAGCACCTAACAAAAGGAATAAATCCAAGAGTAGGACTGATGCACCTTCTAGACCTACTGATAGCAGACCTGCTACCAAGTCTGCTAGACCACAAAATGGCAAAAATCAGAAATATTCCAAGGATAAGAATCCTAAACCTAAAAATGTTAATCATTCTAAGGATACTTATTTCAGAGGGAAAGGTAGATTATTCCCTACTGATGATGATTGGAATATTCCTGCCCCCGCTGCTAGAAACAATAGATATAACCATAATGCTAGGGTAAGACCTCGGCAATGGAATCAGCAGAGGACTCAGCAGAGGACTTATACAAGACCTTAGCAGGGACCTCAGAAGACTCCATATTATAAGGCTGCTCCTAACAGATAGCAAAACTATGGTTATGCTAGTGCATCTAACAATAGAAATCACTTCAAACAACATTATGTACCAAAAGGCCAGAAAGCATATGTGAATCCTACAAAACCAAATGTTAGACCTTATGGATGTGTGGAATACATGTATGAACAAAAGTATAATACTTTTCAAAGAAGACCTTATGGAAATTTGCCAAGGGTCATGCTTACCATCAAGCCACTATGTACCCAAACAAGCTTTTGGGTACCTAAAATACATTAACTTTTTTTTGTAGGGTGTCCGGTACTTTGACAAAGGGATGTTCCGGACATATGACAAAGAATAAACACTGTTTGACAAATTATGTGGCAAAGGATGGTCCAAGAGTCAACTTTGGAATAAGAACACACCAGGATACACAAGAGAATATGGTACACTGGTGAGAAATGGATTAACTATCAGGAATGTTGCATTTGTGGAAGGACTGGACTACAACCTACTGAGCACTGGACAGTTTTGTGACATGGGTTACTTGGTCACTTTTGACAAAGGCTACTGTGTTGTCATTAGTGAAAGAGGTGAACAAGTTGTGTTGGCTGGAAGAAGACAACAAAACATGTATGTTGTGGATTGGTCTATTGCTGTTCTAGAGACATGCCTGATTGTGCATACTAAGTCAGAACTGAATTGGTTGTGGCATATGAAGTTGAATCATCTTAATTTTGATGATTTCAATCAATTGGTGAAAAAGAAGTTGGTGATTGGTTTACCTGAGATCACATTCAAAAAGGATGCTATATGTGATGCTTGTCAGCAAGGTAAACAAACCAAATCAAGCTTCAAGTCAAAAACTAAGCAATCAACATAAAGAGTTTTGGAGCCGATGCACATGGATCTGTTTGGACCAGTAACACCAACAAGTGTGACAGGGAAGAAGTACACTCTGGTAGTTGTGGATGATTATTCAAGATACACTTGGGTAGTATTCATGAACAAGAAAAGTAAAACACTTCAAAAGATGCCTGAACTTTTGAAGAGATTGTGAAATGAGAAAAGTTTGACAGTAAGGAAGATCATATCAGACTAGGGTACTGAATTTCTCAATAAAGTCATAAGAGAATATTTTGAGCAAAATGGTGTGCTGCACCAATTAGCTGCTGCTGGTACACCTCAGCAAAATAGGGTTGCTGAGAGAAGAAACATGACTTTGAAAGAAGCAGGAAGGACTATGATATGTGAAGCATTATTACCTAAAAGATATTGGGCTAAAGCAGTCAATACATCATGCTATACACAAAACAGGACCTCAGTAAACAAGAAGCTTTTGAAGACACCTTATGAGATTTGGAATGGAAGGAAACCTAATATATCATATTTCCATCCATTTGGAAGAAAATGTTTTATTCTGAATCATAAGGAGCAATTGAAGACATTCCAACTAAAATCAGATGAAGGAATCTTCTTGGGATATTCTTCTATCAGCAAGGCATTCATGGTACTAAATAAAAGAACACTGAAACATGAAGAATCAATACATATTGTATTTGATGAACCTAAGTTCACTGGAATGGAAGATGTAGCTTCAGAACCTGCTGAGAATCAATAAGTCACTGATCCAGAATGTGTTGATGTTTTGGAAAGGATAAATGACTTAAAGATTTCTGACTCTGCCCCTGCTGAAGAACCTGCTGATAACACTACTGATGCAAAAACTGAAGCAGTTCAAGGATCTGCTGAACCCCCTGCTGAAGCAACAACAGAACCTACTGAAGATGATATTCTTGAGAACCAATCTAACCAAAATCCACAATGGTTAAGGGATCACCCTGATGAACAAGTTATTGGCAATATACAGCAAGGTGTAAGGACTAGAAGACAATTGGAAGCATTGTTTACTTGCTTTCTATCTCAAATGGAACCCAAAGTTGTTGATGAAGCAATATCAGATCCAGATTGGATAATTTCTATGCAAGAGGAATTGAATGAATTTGAAAGAAATCAAGTTTGGACACTTGGGGAAAGGCCCAATCATGCAAATATAATTGGAACTAAATGGGTAAACATAAACAAATTGGATGAATCTGGCACCATTGTGAGGAATAAGGCCAGACTAGTAGCAAAAGGCTATTCTCAAGCTGAAGGAATAGATTTTGACGAGACATATGCCCCAGTTGCAAGATTGGAATCTATAAGATTATTCTTGGCATATGCTGCTTACAAAAACTTCAAAGTATACCAGATGGATGTCAAAAGTGCATTTTTAATGGTATTCTGGAAGAAGAGGTTTATGTTCAGCAACCTCCTGGTTTTGAAGTTAAAGATCAAGAAGATAAAGTGTACAGACTCAACAAGGCACTTTATGGTTTGAAACAAGCACCAAGAGCATGGTATGAAACCATATCTCAATTCTTGGTGGACAATGTTTTTACCAAAGGTACCATTGACAAGACTGTTTTCAAAATCAATGAAGGAGACAGCACCCTGTTGGTACAGATTTATGTTGATGACATAATTTTTGGTTCTGAAAATGATTTGCTATGTGAAAAGTTTGCTAATCTCATGAAAAGCAAGTTCCAAATGAGTATGATGGGAGAAATGAACTATTTCTTGGGATTAAAAGTCAAACAAATGAAAGATGAAATCTTCATTCTTCAAACAAAATATACCAAGGAGTTACTGAAGAAGTTTGGTATGGAAAACAGCACCAAGGTATCAACTCCTATGAGTACAAACATCAGACCGGATGAAGATAAAGAAGGCAAAGATGTTGATCAAACTTTATACAGAAGGATGATAGGCAATCTGCTGTACCTCACTGCCACAGACCTAATATATCCTTTGCTGTAGGTGTTTGTGCAAGATTTCAATCTAAACCAAAGGAAAGTCATTTAGCTGCAGTAAAAAGGATTCTTAAATATCTAAAAGAGACTTTGGGAGTAGGGATATGGTATTCAAAAGATGGAAGCTTCAAAGTTATATCCTACTCAGATTCTGATTATGCTGGATGCAAGATTGATAGAAAAAGCACCACAGGAACCTGTCAATTAATGGGAATAGACTGGTTTCCTGGTTCAGTAAGAAACAGAATTCAATATCAACTTCTACTGCTGAATCTGAATATATTGCTGCTGGAAGTTACTGTGCCCAAATACTTTAGTTAAGACAACAATTAAGGTATTATGGAATTGAAGAAAGAGAAATTCCTATAATGTGTGATAACACAAGTGCAATTGAAATCATAGAAAATCTTGTTTTGCACTCAAGAACCAAGCATATTGATGTGAGACATCATTTTATAAGAGATCATGTTGAAAAGAAAGATGTGGTGGTTCTTTACATCCCTACTGAAGATCAACTTGCTGATATATTTACTAAACCATTGGATAGTGAAAGATTTGCTAAGTTAAGGGCTGAACTTGGTATCATAAAAGTTGACTGATGTACATTAATCAGCAGTGTACTGGAATTCACCAAAGGGATTAGTCTTTGCTATGTTGGGTGAGCTCACTTAACAGACTAGTCATTGGTATCAACAATTTCATGTACCTAATAAGTTTGGACAATTGAGCAAATGAAGTTGCCAAGGGGATTGGTCTTTGTCCTGTTGGGTAAGCTCACTTCAAAGATCGGTCATTGGTATTAAACTTCACTTTGTATTATAAATTGGACAAAACAAGAGTAATTAAAGATCAGCAGAGTAACAGTCTCAGCAGGCTGCTGAGGGATCTTGTCAGCAGGCTGTTGATACAAGTCTACTGAAGACCAAGGTTGCTGAGTTATACGTTACAAGACAGTCAAACTTAAATGAAAGTCAACAGTAATTGGATATTATTCTTATCCTTTATAACTGCGGTTACAAATATCCAACGGTTACAACTTTTATGGAATCAATTAGTGGGACACATGGCAATATCACATTCACTTCAACTTTAATCGTGGTTAAATGCTACAGTACGTGTACAGTACTTTATCTGACAGCTACTACCCACTTTCTTATATATACACAGAGATGATGCATACAATCTTCAGATCATTTTCTCTCTGAAAACACACTATGTGAACACTGATTTGAAAGCTTTCTTCTTCATCTTTTTCAAAGTTCTAATGGCGGATAAAGATGATGTTCACATTGGAACAAGCCAAAGTGTCATAGGATTTGTTGTTGATGCTAACAAAACTGAGTTGGCTATCAATATTGGTAGAAGAATTAGAAGATATGAAGGACTGGAAGATGTTCTTAATCTGAGATTGGAAAGCATATTTTACACAAATGTTGTAAATTTCTGGAGGAACATTATGATAAGAGATAATAAAGAGGCATTTACTACCATAGTTAATGGCCAGGAGATTGAAATTTCTTCAAACCTGCTGAGGGAAGTGTTTGGATTTGGACCTGGTAATAATGCTCCAACAAATCCTGAATCAATGGGGCTGTCAAGAATAGATTTTGTTGATAAAATAAAGACCAACCAATCCATTAAGTCCTCACTGAGTATCAATGTGAAGCACATCAAGATGGAATATAATCTGCTGAGTAAGATTATAGCCAAAAACATTTTGAGATTCAGTGGAAGTCTTGGCACATTGTCAGGACCCAAGATTGATTTGCTGATCATCAGCTGCAAAAGTATGAAGTTTGACTGGGCTGGATTCTTTGTTCAATACATGAAGAAAGTAATATCAGAGAACAAAGATGGGACAAGGAAGTCCAAGACACTGCCTTTGGGTTTGATGGTGCGAGCCCTACTGACTCATTTGAGGGTTGCTGATGTTGCACCTGAAAAGACCAACAATTCCAGATACAAAAACAAGATCAGTTATATCATCCCTGGCTTGGATGATGATGAAGATGTAGATGATGAAGCAATAGAGAGTGATAATGATAGAGATGATGATGCTGGTGGTGAGCAGGTTAAGCAAGTTATACAACCTGCTGCACCCAAGATGGCTGTTGAGAAGCGAAAGGCTGCTGATACAAGGAAGATAACTGAGATGCTAAAGCCTAAGAAAACAAGGAAGCAATCAGTAGAGACTGCTGAGTCTACTGAGGGTCCGGTTGAAGTTGAAGCTACTGACCCTACTGAAGATATAAGGAAGAAATCTGCTGCTGAGATTTTGAAAGAGCAACAGAGAGAAGACAAAAGAAAGAGGAAAGCTACTGAAATTGAAGTTGAACGACCCACAAAGAGAATGAAAGAGATTGCAAAAAAGAAGAAGCATGGAAAGGGTAAAGAATTAAGGGTCCTGGAGGACCAAAGGGAAATAGAAGAAGAGGCTATTGAGCTATTGCTGATGCTGGTGTTGTTGTTGAGCAACACATTGAAGAACCACAGTACCCTGCTGTGGAAACTACTAAGGTTGCAACTGAACAACAAAGTGAAGTACCACACAAATCTGCTGAACCAGAAATTGTTGTGGAAGTTCATGAATCTAAACCTATAAAATTTGTTGAGCCTACTGAGGCTGAAGAGATTGTTGTTGAACAACTTACTGAAGAACCACAACAAACTACTAAATGCGCACTCGTCGTAGAGATTGATACAACCGTACAATACCTTACCATTTCTACAATAATTCGGGGAAGAGCAATCTGTTGCTAATCCTGCTGATGAGCATGTAAGTCAGGAGGAACCTAGTGTTGAGCAGATGGAGGTAGTAGGGACAAATTTACTATCTGAGGAGCCTACTGATCTTATGGCATCTGCTGAGGGAACATTGAATTTGCTTGTTGAAACCTTTGGAGGCCAACAAGCTGAACAAATAGCTTCTAGAAAGCCATCAATGCCTTTTGAGAGGATGGAGAAGAAAAAGAAGGAAGGGTATGTTGATCCTAAACTCAAGCTGGTTGTTGAATACTTTCAATGGAAGTTTGGCTTCTACAAAAGACAAAAACCAGCTGCTGAGCCAATGACAGATTTTGAGGAATGGGCTTTCAAAAAGTTAGAAGTGGATAATCTACTTGATTTGGTAGATACTTCTTTACTGGAAATGAGGTTGATGGAAATTATTGAAGGAGAAAAGGGAGAAGGAAGTATCTTGTTTAAGGACCCTAGGGAGGCACCAGATAGTGATGATTCATCATCATCTGACTTTGATGATGATCATCCTACACATCAAGGAGAAGCCAGTGGACTGCATTGCCAATATCTAATGAAAAAGCTGGACGGGGGTCAACTGAACCAAGAGTAAATCAATCTGCTGGTGCTGACAAGTCTGCTGAAGGCACGCAAACTTATGAGATGGATGAAGATCTGGAGGATCTTACCATAGATGATTTTGAGGCTCTCATAAATGATGGAATAAATTTTGAAGATAACAAGCTGGTTAGTATGTCTGATACATTACTAGTTGTGGAATCTGATGCACACTCTACTGATAAGCAGACTGATAACTTGGATAAGGAGATAGTAAGTGCACATAGTGATCCTGGCATCAGTTTTGAAGATTCAGCTCAATATCAAGAGTGGTTGACACTCAGGATACTTTGTCTCAAGCTGCTGATATTCTACAAAAGATTGTTGATGATAGAGGAGTGCTAGAGGAAAATTTGACTGTTTTTCCTTTTATTCATGTTGAAGAGAGAATCCTGATCACTGTGGAACAAACAGTGATAGGACAAAGATTGGATTTGATGATGGATTTTGAGGAATCACCCACACATTCTATTGAAGAGGTGGTTTAGGTTGCTGAGGAACAAATATCACCTGAATATAGGTTGGAACTGGAGGTACAGGTTGCTGAGGATCAGACAGCACCTGGAGAAAGGTTGGAACCTATAATGGGTTTGGAGGAAAACCCATGTACTTGTTGAAGAGATTGTAATGGCGCAGACTACTGAAGTACAATTTACTGAAGTAAAGGCTACTGGAGGAAAGGATTGTCAGCAGGCTACTATTAATGAGGATGAACAGCTGTTGGACTATGATTTAAGTGATGAGGAGTTCCAAGTGCCTGAGGAAGAACCAGTAGCTGCTGAACCTCAATAGGCATATGTACTAGTATTTGAAGAAAAACATGTTTTGGAACCTCAACCTGCACAAGATCCAATTATGGAGGAAATGTTTGGAAATGCAATTGAAGAGGGTCCTGAACCTGTTGGTTGGGACATGACAAGAGCTTTGGTTGTCAGCAGACAGAGGGCACATTACAATGTTGAAGAGCCTGCTGATGATGCTGCTGGACACATGGCTGGAGGTGTGGCTGGTGCAGTACCAGTACATGTTTTGAATGAGTTGAGAGCAGTCAGAGATGACATTACACAGTTAAGAACTCAACTAAATAGACAAGAACAAAGATTTGAAGATTTGATGAATCTTATGGAGAATAGAGGAAGGACTACTAAGACAGTTGCTTCCAACATCACATCCACTCGGTATGCTCTTCTGCCGATTTAACTAAAGATGTGAGAGGTATCAAACAAAGCAATACACATAAAGATAAGCTCTTGAATGAGCGGTTGCCTCACTACACAAAAAGCTTCATAAGCTTGCTGAGGCACCCAAGTCTGTTGAAACACCTCAACCTGCTGTATTAGATCCTAAGGTCACTGAGAGGATCAATCTGCTGGAGCAAACAATGGAAGGAAGGATCACTGCAGTTGACACAAAGACATAGATAATGGAGAGGTCAACTTTCTAACTTGGTGATCACACAGGAGAGTGTTCATGGTCTACTGTCCCATTTTGTTGATGATGTCAATAAGGGGGAAGAGAGCCAAACAGTAGTAGCAAAAGTGGCTGCAAGATTTTTTGCTCAAAAGAGATGGGAGACTGATACAAATGCATTCAGAGAACCTTCACCCGGCAGAATTCAGTTGACTGATGACCTCTTAAAAGAATATAAGAAGCTATACTATAGTAAGAGGAGACCTTACCATGACAAGGGTTTTCATGAAGGGCTAAATTCCTTTTTGGGACTTAAATTCTAGGAAATTAGAGTTAAAGCTTTAAGAGCTACACACAGAGGTGGTAGAGGTGGCAGAGGTGGAAGAGGTGGAAGAAGTCTACCAACTACATCAGCAAAAGAGTCACTGGAAGAGTTCAAACTCTTGTACATGCGTCTAGGATTCTCTGTACATACAATCAATCTGACCCTACCTGAGGCATGGAAATGGTGGAAGGAAGTGAATACCTATGTTGATTTTTCCTCTATTGAAAATCAATGGATGAGAGACATGGTCAGAGAGATAAGAGAATATCAAGAGAGACAAGAAAGAGAGGATGACCTAGATCAGCATACTTACACCTTTCTTTATCTTTTGCTGAATCTAGTTTGTAATAATGTTGAACAAATATGATTATAATGAGAAATGACTGAATTTGTTCTGTTTTTGTTTTTATCCTTTTTGCTTTGCTGTAAGGAGGGTATTGGCATCATCACCAAAAAGGTGGAAATTGTTGGACATATTTTGAGTTTTAGTGATGAGTGCTAGACTAGCTGTTATAGAGCAAAGGCAAAAGGATCTCTAGATTAAATGTATAGGCTTATTAGAGTTTGATCTTTGTATAGGTTTGATTAAACAAGCATTGTAAAAGGTCAGCTGACTTTCATCGGCAGACATGTCTAGGTCAGTAAGGTAACTAGGTCAGTAGACTAGTTAGGGACCTGCTGAAGACTGAAGGCTGAGGGGTCAAACTCAGTTATTGAAGGCTAAGGGATCAAACTTAGTATTTAAAGTCAAGGATATGGAATCAAAATTTAGGGAAGTCTGTGATGAGCTAAACTGATTACATATGCCTTGTGTACAAGTCTAAGTTCCATAAGTTAAGTGGTGATTGGAACTTAGTTATGTTCAAATTGGTGTAATCTAACTTCATAATCAAAAGTTAGAAGAAGACAGTCAGTTGGAGTGTTTTATAAACATAACAAACTTCAGACATCGATCGACAAGCATCTAAGCAGACTTACATACATAGGAATCTGCTGAATGTATATTTCGATTTAATCAAAGGTTACATTGGAAGATTACAAGGATAAGGACATATAACAAGTCTTGATTTTATCAACAAATCAATGGTCAAGATTAAAGGGACGTTGGAAAGATTCAGAGCTTTATCCAATGGACATAAGTCAAAGGGAGACAGTCTGAAAACTGACAAAAAGAAGACTGACTGTGTCAGTACTATGTACAGGGACAGAAAGAAAGTCAAGATAGGGACAAATCTGAAACGGCTATGTTTGAATTTCAAACATAAGTCATAGGATTCTCTACTATAAATAGAGGGCTTCTGATTCAGATACAAGTGATGAAAATTGATGAAAAAAAACAATCAATCTTAAGCTATCAAGTTTATTATCAAAAAATTAACCCTGCTGACATTACTGATCTTAAAGCTACTGATCCAATATATTCTTCAAGTGTAACCTGTTATCAAGTTAAATCAAGTTTACACACTTGAAGACATCAAGTTGCTGATCATTTCATCCTGATCAAGCTGCTGAAAGCTGAATCATTTACTTGATTCAAACCTTATTTTACAAGAAACCTGCTGAAGACAGTGAAGCATCTTTTGGGTGTCAAGGACTGTTGTTTGTGGTGGAGCTGGTGAAGAGGCAATCCTACCCTTCAAGGACCAGTGGAATACTCTGGAGTAGCAATCCTACCTGTTCCAAGTGTTCAGTTTGTGAAGCCATAGTTATTGGTGAAGGACAGACATCTTAAGGATTTTTGTAACTGCTACCTCAAAGATCTCTAGTGAATTTCTTCCAACATCACAAGAGAAGAGTGGACTGACAGGATTACACCACCTGGAACCACTATAAAATTTGCCTACCTACTTTCTGCAATTTAATTTCTGTATTTAATATACTGATCACATCAACTTACTGAAACTAGCAACTGAATGACACACTTACACTGCTGAGTATCTAATACTTGGTATCATATTTGAACAACAAGTAATAAGGCTTAAATTGAATATACTCCGCTGCAACAAATTAAGTAATATCTACTGTCAGCAGACTACTGAGCAGTCAGCAGGCTACTGACCTTGATGAGTTTGTTAACTCCAAAAGTTTTAAGTGTTAAGTTTATTCACCCCCCATCTAAACTTAACCAAAGCCTTTTCAAGGAACCAACACTTAGGTATGTCTGCCACTTTAATTTTCAGCTGATGATAACCGGACCTAAGATCAATCTTAGAAAACACTCTCTTTCCTTGCAACTGATAAAACAAGTCATCGATCCTTGGTAGTGGATACTTGTTCTTGATGGTGAGGTTGTTAAAAGCTCTATAATCTATACACATCCTCATGCTACCGTCCTTCTTCTTTACGAACAACACAGGGGCTCCCCACGGTGAAGAACTTGGCTGAATTATACTCCTTTCTAACATATCCTTTAACTGAGCTTTCAATTCCTTTAATTCAACCGGTGCCATTCTATATGGTGCTTTTTATACTAGTGTTGCCCCCGGTACTAACTTGATTTCAAACTCAATTTTCCTATCCGGCATATTGCCCAAGAACTCATCCGGAAATACCTCAGGATATTCTCTTGCTATAGGGGTTTCTTCCAACTTAGGCTTAACTTGCTCTATATCCATTGCATACAACAAATAGAATTCACAACCTTTTTGACATGCTCTTATAGCATTAACTGCTAAGATTATCGGATGACGCTTCTTACTCGGCTTATACACGTTACCTTGAAAGGTCTTAGAATATTTTCTGGGCACCTTAAAGGTTACTCGCTTTTCCCTACAGTCCAAGTGTACATAGTTCTTGGACAACCAATCTGTTCCTAAGATCACGTCAAAGTCCATAAAGTCCAACACTATAAGATTACTCTTACAACTGTAAGATCCTACACGAATGTCTACTTGAGGTATCGGCTTCGTCATTTTAGTAACTCTTCCTAATGGTGTACTTGATTGTCTGATATTATCGTACCTAAACTACTAGATTGTCTGATATTATCGTACCTAAAAATGTAAATTCGTTTATTTAAATACAACTATAACATGATTTAACGTGCTATAATAGTACTTTAATAACATAGAATGAACAAATTAAAAATACTTGAGATAACATTGTCATCTGGCCCCACAATCTCTGACTCCATACCAAACACTCAAACCGGTCGACTTGAACTTCCTTTTCCGCTTGCTTGACCCTGATTTTCTTTACCTCCCTTGGTTGGACATTTCCTTGCAAAGTGTCTAGGATCTTCACAGTAGTAACAACTGCCCGTGCTACCCTTGCACTCACCCGAATGATGCCTCTTGCATTTCTGACAAAGGGATGCACTTGCTGAGGGTGTTGTTGACAAGGACGCTGAAGTCTTCTTCATATTTTGGTGAGATGCTGCCCGACTACTTCCTTGACTCGTCCCAAACGTTCTCTTTGCACCAACTATCACTGAAGGTATGTTCTTAAAATTTTCCACTTCTATGGCCTTGTTCAACAATTCTGCCATATTCCTCGGCGAAGCTCTCATCATACCAGCTTGGATCTCATGAGATCAACCGTTCTTATAAAGGGCCATTTTCTTCTCCTCAACTCACACGATTTCAGGAGAAAACATTCCTAACTCATTTGAAGAGAGTTTGAGAAAGTAAATTATACTTGAGTAAACTTCAACTTGGTTTATTCATTAAATGGAAGAAGTATAAATAGTTACAATTGATGGGAGATACTAGCTAGCTTGGGCGGCCACTAGATGGGCGGCAAGCATGCATGTAAAAAGTAAAAGTATGTCTATGACATAAAGCAACTAGAGTTTGACATATTAATTGTTTATATGTACCACAATTAATATGTCCTTTTACAACTAAAGTGTACAAATAATGTATACACGAAAATAAATAAATATTACATACTATTTGATATGTAATATTTCTACACCCCCCTCAAACTGGGTTGTATATGTTTATACGACCAAGTTTGCTACTCATCTACGAACATAAGTGGTGGAATGGCCTTGGTGAGAATATCGAAGCATTCAGTCTCCGCCGAGGGAACATACTTTGAGTTGAATAATCTTGGCATCAATCTTCTCCTTCGGAAGTGTCCGTCAATGTCCACATGTTTGGTTTTATCATGATGGACTGGATCCTCTCGCCATGCATAATGCTGAATTATTGTCACAAAGAGAGTGTGATAGGGTCTTTGAATAGGGCTGCTTGAAGTTCGGTCGGGACCCTTTTTATCCATAGAGCTTCACAAATACCCAAAACTAGTGCCCCGAGTTCGGCTTCGATCGCTTCTCGGAGACGATAGGTTGTTTCTTGCTCCTCCAGGTGACAAGATTTCCCCATACATAAGAACAAGAGTCCGTAGTAGACCTTCGTCTATGTGACGACCACCCCATCGGCATCGGTGTAGACCTTGATAGCTCTCTCGGCGGAGACTTGGTGAAATGTAGGCCTTGGCCGAGTGGATTTCAAGTACCTCGGTATCTTGTTCACGGCATCCCAATGTTGCTCGGTAGGGCAATGCATAAAGCGGCTAACCAGATCGACCCATATGCAATATCGGGTCTTGTATGGGACGATAAATGAGTTTCCCTACAAGCCTTTGATATTGATCCTTCCCGACAAAGCAATGTCACCATGCGACAGGTATTACTTGGGGTCTACTCTGGGATACAACAGTTTGCATCCCAGCATGCCAGTTTCTTTCAGTAGGTCTAGCACATATTTCCTTTGAGAGATAGAGATACCCTGGTTGTTTCTTGGAATCTCCATACCAAGGAAGTATTTAAGATAGCCCAAATCCTTAACTTGGAATACCTTTGCCAGTAGAGTCTTCAAATGTTGGATCTCAGTAGAGTCATCTCCAGTAAGGATGATATCATCCACATATACAATAAGAATAGACCTTCTCTGGTTGGTTGTCTTGATAAACATAGTGTGATCGAGTTGCATTGATGATATCCAAAGCGGCTTTAACCACGGTAGTGAGTTTTCCAAACCAGGCTCGGGGATTGCTTCGGCCATATAGAGATTTCCCGAGTTTGCATACCTTGCCTTGAGTGTGGGGATTGACAAAACCAGGGAGGTACATTCATGTAGACTTCCTCGCAAGGTCACCATTGAGAAAAGCGTTTTTGATATCCAATTGGTAAAGAGGCCGGTCAAGTTGGACAAACTAGAGAAATCGGTACTCGACGGTGTTAAGCTTTGCTACTTTGGTGCAAAAGTTTCGTATAGTCAATGCCATAAGTTTGAGTGAACCCTCTAGCCACCAATCGGCTTTATACTTGTCAATAGTACCATCGCATTGTATTTTATGGTGAATAACCATCTACAAATTCGATCGTCTTCTTGCCTTTGGGGAGAGTTGTGAGGTCCCAAGTATGATTATCCGGAGTGCGGTCATCTCTGTTTTAACGACGACCTTCCAATTATCATTTTGAAGGGCCTCCCGAATATTTTTGGGAATAGAGTGAGAGTCCGGTCCCGTGTAAACATAGCAAATACGGGAGACAACTCGGTCATAAGATAAATAAGTATGAATAGAATGATCGGTGCATGATCTTTTCCCTTTCCCGAGAGCAATAGGTCCGTCATCAATGTCGGTAGGGTGCCGTGGTTCGGCGGTCTCGAGTCGGTAGGGTGTTGAGGCTCGGCGGCTCGGGTTCGGCGAGCTCGGGTCGGTAGGGTGCCGAGGTCCGGCGAGCTCGGGTCGGTAGGTGCTGAGGTTCAGTCTGCTGAGTCTCAGTAGGTTGCAGAGGGTTAAGAGTTTGTTGAGGGAACGGATTTAGATCAATTTCAATTAGATTTCCATCGTTGATCGCTTCGGTAGACTTGCCGTAGTAGGGAGTCCTTTCAAAGAATTTTACATCCATAGAGTTGTAAAATTTCTTTTCGATAGGTGAATAGCATTTGTAACCTTTCCCGTCCTTAGCATACCCTAGGAAAATGTACTTGTGAGCTTTCGGATCAAGTTTGCTTCGTGTTGGGCATGGATATAAACAAACACAAGTACAACCAAAGATTTTTGGAGGCAATTGGGCAATAAGATGAGGGCGGGAGTGTGTGGTCGGCAGGGGTTTGGATAGGAGTCTTGAAACCTAACACTCTGTGGGAAGCCCGTTGATTAAGTATGTGGCGAGTCAATATAGCTTCACCCCACATATATTTTGGAACATTTGTAGTGAACATGATTGATCCGGCCATTTCCAGCAGGTGCCTATTCTTTCTCTCAGCAACCCCATTTTCCTGAGGTGTCTCAACACAAATACTGATATGGACAATTCCCTTATTCATCAAGAAATTACTGAGATTAGACTCATAATATTCAAGAGCATTGTCAGTCTTCAAAATTTTAATCTTAATGTCAAACTGAGTAGAGACCATGTTGTAAAACTCTTGAAAGATGGATCCAACTTCAGATTTATCCTTCATTAAAAATAACCAAGTGGTTCTGGTGTGGTCATCTATGAAGGTTACAAACCACCTCTTGCCTGTTATACTTTTCACTCTTGAGGGTCCCCATACATCACTGTGAATTAAGGTGAAAGGTGTAGATGGGAAGTGAGGTAATTTAGTATACACAGATTTGGTGAGTTTGGCAAATTGACAAATATCACATTGAAGATCATTAAGATTACATCCTTTAAACAATTCTGGAATTAAAGACTTTAAATAACCAAAACTTGGATGTCCTAGTCTATAATGCCATAACATGATATTGTCTAGGTTTTGAGTGCAGGCTGCTGAGGCAGATTCAGTCTTCAGTCTTCTGTCTTCGGCGGGGTTGATCACAAACGTTCTGAGCAGGGTTTAGCTTGACCAATCACTTCCTGTGAAGAAAGATCCTGGAATGTGCACTGATCCTTATCAAAAACAACGGTCAATTCGTCTTTAGTGAGTTTACTTGACGAGATATAAGGTTACAATCTAACTTTGGAACAAATAAGACCCCTTGTAGATATATCCGATTAGTAAGTTTAACCTTCCCAACACCTTTTGCATAAGAAACGAACCATCAGCAGTTTTAATTCTGTGAATTTGGGTGCATGGCATATAGTGGGTAATGAGGTTTTTATTACCAGTCATGTGGGAAGAAGCCCCAGAATCAACAATCCAAGACTCATTACTAAGAGGTGAGCGGAATATACCTGTTTTAGCATGAGTGGCCATTTCAGTAGAGGAGCTACCTTCCTGATGCTGAGCAACAAAGGCTTTAAAGGCAGCAAACTGAGCATTCAGATGGCTATCATTCTCCTCGTCATCGACAAGTCCGCCTTGATTTTCCCTGGTTGGTTTTGAGGTTTTAGAGGGATTAGGCTTGCCATGAAGCTTCCAAAGAATTGTCCTTGGTGTGATTTGTGCGTTTGCGGTGATCACGAGAACAACCTTCCGCTTTTCTCGGCGGGCTTCCCGTAAGTCCCATTAACCTCGGCGGCCTTCCCGGCATTCGGCGGGCGCACCTTCGCAGGGTTATCGGCGGGGGTGTTCGGCGGATGACTTTCCTCCTCGCTTTCTTCATGTTTGACCTCGGCAAACATGGATTTGAGATTTGGGAGAGGTTTTGTGGCAAGAATTCTCCCTCTAACATCATCAAGAGTAGGGTTCGGTCCGGTGAGGAACTTGAAGACTCTTTTCTTTTCTATGATGTCCTTATAGAGGGCAGCATCCTTAACATCATTCCAGGGGTGAGTTTCCGGCATATCTAAGTGTTTCCATGCCGTAGATAGTTGGTTGAAGTATTGAGTTACAGACATATCCCCTTGTCTGCAGTTTTGAATTTGAGCTTCAAGTTCGTACACTTCTGATGTATTGTCTTTCTTGGAGTAAAGATCTCTGCCATTGTCCCAGATTTCTTTTGCAGTATCATACATCATAAAGTTCTCACTGATCTCTTTTGTCATTGATCTTGTGAGAATGGTCATGACTTGATTATTAGCAGTGTCCCATGCTTCAAATCATGGGTCATCTTCGACGAGGGGCAGGTTTAGAGCCGGACGGGTATCCCATCTTACCTTGTCCCGAGATGTACATTTTCATGGATCTTGACCACAAAGTAGTTGTTGCCATCAAGTCTATGATTTGTCTAAGAAGAAGATTCGGTGACCCCACCGCCGAGGCGGTGAGTCTACTGATGAAGATGAACTGTCAGTTACAGTAGACATTTTGGAAAAACAAAACACTGAGTTGCAGCGGATTTTAGAACTCAGTAACCTTGCTCTGCTACCATGAAGAGAGTTTGAGAAAGTAAATTATACTTGAGTAAACTTCAACTTGGTTTATTCATTAAATGGAAGAAGTATAAATAGTTACAATTGATGGGAGATACTAGCTAGCTTGGGCGGCCACTAGATGGGTGATAACGGTCATTTTGTGCCCGTTATTCTATGACTTTTATCCCCAATTCTAGTTTAAAGGAGCTATATTAGAGTAATAATAAGTCGTAATACGCTTAATTTGCATATGCCGAGAGTTACGATTCATTATTATGTTTTAAGAGGTTTTATTATATTATTTGATATTACAGACTGTACTTCATGTTATATTTGTAGTAACTCACTTGGGAGCACGAGGATGGACTTCGGAGAAGCTTTGATGGATCACAGACGAGTTAAGAAAGCCCAAGATAAAAGAGGAAGAGAGCCCAGGAGCATGTAAGGCTCGGTCGACCGAGCCTATGCATTCGGTCGACCGAGTGGGCCTACAGTCCAGAAGAAGTTCGGCACATTAATTGAGTCGGTTAGGGTTCAGAGTGTCGGCATTTTAAGTCGGTTTTCTATGACGGCTGAGGCTCTATATAAACACAAGTCCTTTGTATTTTTTATTATGCATTCACCACTATTCATTCATAAGAACATATAAGCAAATAAGGCTTGTGGAGGAGCTAAGGGTGCAAACATGTAAGCCCTAGTACTTCATCTCGTTTTCTTTTTAGTAATCAATTTCCCAATTATGCTTTGATTATTTGAGTAGTTATTCATATCTAGATGATGTAGATCTAGGATATGACGTTAGGGCGTGGTGATACCTTGTCTATAAGGATCCCATACCCTACGTCCTCTACCTAATATCTACGGATGAATCTGTGTGTTTAATTTACGTGTATTTAGATTAGCTTATATGATGTCCTGATGATTCGCTATATAATCCGATTTGTATATGAAACGCTGAGAAATATGTTCGGGGATGTAAATCTGGGGAGTTAGACTCTCGGGTGACCGAGAGGTGTCACTCGGTCGACCGAGAGCACTTATTCGGTCGACCGAGGGTTGTCAAACCTGTTTTCATCCGTTAATCAGTCACGTCTTTATGATTAGGTTAGCTTAATTGAATTTATTATCTCAGTAGGTATGGCTATGGCTACGTCACTCGCTTAATTTAATTAAAACGTGTAAAAAGGAAATACCGATATAAAACTCTTAGGTAGGCTTAGGAATTGATCTTCGGACGTTCGCGTTATCTAGGTAGGTTTATATTAGGGAATTGCGCGCACCTTGTTACACGTAGATCGTAAACTAGCATGAGACTATAACTTGGTAATTGTTAGTTGGACGAGGGTTTGAGTGATCGTCTCAGAAGTACGCCTAACCAAAGGAATGTTGCCCGGACGAGGTGTACGGTCAATATCGGCATCCTTAGAGTCGTAAGCGTGTGAGTTATATGAGACGGAGGCACCAAAAGGCGAAGTCACGTAACAATACCACGTTGATATAGTGACCTACCGGTGCTACATCAAGCTTAGAGGATGACTCCCGTAGCCAATATAAATAGATATGGACGGATTAATAGTTGATGAGTCTTGTTGTCATATAAATTGTCTAGATCCAAATGATTATGGTTCTAATTGGGCAGTTGATTACGTATTGTGTTTACATGTTGTTTATATGTTTGAGTGTGTCTTTCTTTTCTCGTACTTTATGTTGGTCATAGACCGTATTTGTCAAACGAAATAAATAGGTTGACTATTTAAGTTAGGATCCACAAATTGATTCTCTGTGGGATCGACCTCGACTCTATCTAGCTATACTGCGATTGAACCTAGTTCACTTGCTAGTGGTTATGTAGGCATCGAGTTAGTAAATTAACTTGACCTCAATCAAGGTTTTGGCGCCGTTGCCGGGGAATCAATGGTCCAATTGCTTAAATAATCTACTTGCTTATTTCGTTTTTGTTTCTGTTTTCTTTTACAAGTAAGTAAAATAAAAATAAAAAAAAAATAAAAAATATAAAAAAAAAATTTGTTCTGTATGTTCGGTCGACCGAGCTCTTTCATTGTTCTAATTTATCTGACAGCATTGTTTCCCTCTGTTTCTGTTTTTCCCCGTCAGTAGGTTGTAAGCCTAGCAGCAGTATGAGCAATCGTACTGACTGTTAGTTTATTGACCGTTTGTTGTTTTTCTCATGTTGCGTAGTAATCGAACTAAATCGCTCAGGTAAGATTGTTCGTGATAAGCGATATGTCATCAAAGCAATTCTCCGAGGTTAAGGAAGAGGATGTTAACGTTTTACGAACCAAGACAACACCAATGAAGCCGATGACGCAAAAGCTGAAGGAGAGAATAGCAAAGATGAAAGAACGAATTCAAGAAGCCAGAAAGTCAAGGGAAGCGAGTGAAGCGTATGTAAAAAGAGGTATGTGTGCTTTAAATCCCGAAGAAATTTCTTCGGATTCGGATTCGGATTCAGAGTCATATATTGATTATATGGATTACATGTCGGAGATAGAGTCTGGTTCTGAGGGTAGCGTAGATATGGAACGACCTATAGTCACCTGTGCTAAAGAGGCAAAAAGTGTTGAAGATGAATCTCGGTTAATGCCAAAGTTAGGTGACCCCGGAGCATTCCTTGTAGATGTTACCCTAGAACAAGCACACTTGGGATTGGCTTTAATTGACTCGGATCAAGCTTAAACATTTTCCCTAAGAGCCTTTGCGATAGGAATATGATTCTAACTCCCACAAACACCCCGCTGAAAGTGAGATTCGCGGATAGTACTAGAACCATCATGTCTGGACAAATGAATAACATGATCATTGGTATCGGACAACTTCGGTTTAAGATAGATTTGGTCGTAATGGACATAGAGGAGCATCCGTATAGCCCAATTATCCAGGGTAGGTCTTTTATTAATACCTCTAGAGCCCTTATTCGTATGACTAGGCATGAGATCACATTGTTTGATGCTAAGGGTTCTGAGACTTTTGGGATAAAGAATCCTGAGTTCCCTATTCCGGTAAGTGTAAACATTATAGAAGTGGTTGGTTCTAAACCGGATGTAATTCCAAGTTCAGAGGAGTGTGATGATGACAAGATTGAAGATCGAGATGAGAAAGAGGTCCTGACAATCCTAAGCCGAGATAGAGCTGCTCAGCCTGCACCTGTTGTTAATAATGATTATGCTGAAGCCTCGTTTTCGAAACCTAAGGATAGAAGGAGGAGAGTCAAGCGACGAACTCGTAGAGTTCGCAATCAAGAAAGCTCATCGAAATCTGAGACGGTCCCGAAAGTCGGTGCCTGTTTAGATGGACAGTTCGATTGTCTTTTCGTTAGACGTACATCCCACGGAAAGGCACTCGTGCAAAGAAATGGCAAGACGTTTTCGGTGAAGGTTAGTCGGGTGAAGACCTGGCAAGTCAAGAACAATTCTTAGAGAGTGATATTTTTGGAAGTCGAGCTACCGACTTAAACTGTAGAACTATTTCTATCCTTCGTTATTTTTATCTCTATTTTTATTTTTTTTTTTTTTTAAATAAAAGTAGCATGAAACGATAAGAAGTTTTTTTTTTATTTTGCCGTGTTCCGACGACTGCTGAGTTAAGGATGTGCAAAATAATTTTTTTTATTCGAATCGTTTTTATGTGAAGTAAAGTAATTGAATCTTTGTAAAAAAAATTGTTGATTAAGGAAATGGTAATGCGTTATTTTACAAATGCTTAGACCAGATTGTTTGATTTATTCATGATAAGAATGAGGTTGCTTTTGTGCTTGAGACGACTTGTTGGTTAGAGAAAAATTTTTGCGGTAGGAATTGCAAGAGTGAAATAATAAATTTTGGCATGGTTATTTGTTTTAGATAATTTACGGTGTGTCAAAATAATTAAAATGGTCAACACCATTAATTTCTACATATCCCCATTCACCTTTCCCTCTTCCCAACCATTCACCTTTTTCTCTTGCCAACTTCTTTATTCTCCCAATTCAAATTTTCAAATTCCACCATCCACCTCATCAATCCCCAACAATTTTTTTCCACCAATCACATTCCACCTTTCAAACTCCATTTTTCCTATTTAACCCACTCATCCTCTCTTCCATTTTCTTCATCCTTTTCCCCAATTCCTTCATCCCAATTCTCCATCTCCATTTTTCTCAAACCCCTATAGAAATCAAATGGAAATGTTCTGAAAAATTTCATCCATTTCACCATTTTCACTCACCTTGAAAAGCCTATCGAAATTTTTCTGATCAATTGATTCAGTCACGGGAAGGATACAGCACCAGACGCTGTTGCTGTCAATTCTCCACACTCGGTCAACCGAGTGACTGCTCTCGGTCGACCGAGAGTCGGGCCGCCCCTTCCGTCTGCTGCTGCGCTGTTTATCTGTCAGGATGCCGCCTAGAAGACGCAGAGCCGCCCGTTCGTGGCTGTTGAAGGCAACATTCCATTAATCAACGGAGTGCCACAATTCGCGAGTCGGGAGGTATATTCTTCGTTTACTAATCACTTCGTCAATGCCCCTGTACATCGAGCTCGGGGTCTAGATTTGGAAAATTGTGGGGATGAGCTTTTGGAATTGGTGGAAAGTTATCAATGGCGTGATGTCGTCGCACCCCCTGGCCGAGTCATCGTCAATTGGGTAAGAGAATTTTATGCTTATTTACGCGTACACCCCGACACCAATATCGTACATATTCGTGGCCGACCAATTGTAATTTCTCCGGGTACGATTAATGCTTATTTTGGGGTGGATGTCTCGGAGGACGGGCCAGAGTATATGGTGACATTTGACGGGTCCGATGCTTGGTTGGAGGAAGTTGGAGCCTATCCGGGAATAGAATGGACTATAGGGAGGTTGCCCGCACATTTGCGGAAACGTACTTTAGGAGATGGGAGGATAAGTGCCTTAATCGGCTTATCCGTTCTAATATCTTCCCGGCTAAGCATGTATCTACGGTTTACTATAATCATGCCACTTTGCTCTATTGGTTGTACATGGGATGGCCTGTGAATGTGGGGGCATTGATACGCAAGGAGATGACGGACGATGCTCTCAAGCCTCGGCATACCTTACCTTTTGGTTCACTGATCACTACATTCTGTGAGGGAGCCGAGTGCCCGGTGTTAGGAGGCGATTCCTATGTGGGACCAATGCCTATTCTATCTTTAAGTTCTGTCCCACCGCCTGTCATTCACGGTCACGATCAAGAACAAGAAGGGGAACTAGAGGATGATGCTGACGAAGCCGGCCCGAACAATTTGCAACTAGCACCATTCAATCCAGGATGGGATTAAGTATTTTAATTTGAGTGTTTGCATTTCCTATAATTAACGAGTTTTTATTTTGATTCAATTCTACTAGTATGTCGTGTTATATAGAGCGAGTTTCTCTGTTTCCTAAATTCGAACTCATGTACTGTTTGGACTTGCTGACATATATTGAAATGTAATCATTAAATTATGGACTTAAAAAATGTTTAAGGAAATTGTTATCCCTTTTACGGTCCCTTTTTCTGATTATTACTGTCTGGACTAATCCTGTAACGAATGTCGAGCTTTGTTTAAGATGTATGTTGCAGTGATTATTCTTCTGCCCTGCTATGCGGCCAATGCCTGTGCCTGTCGAACTTTGCCGAATCCCCAAGACTTGTTCAACATCCACCCTTATCCAGAGCTAAGTTCCTTTTTTTGCGCTTGTTATTTCGGATTTTATACATTGGGGACAATGCATGGTTTAAGGGGGAGGTACAAGTCACTTAGCTCAGGTGAGTAATTCCATATATCAAATAAGAAATAAAATGAGTAAAAAATTAAAACTTTTAAACTTAGAATCACATTTACTTTTGTGAGTTCCTGATAATTATATCTAATAAGAAATAAACCATACTTCACGAGTACGTGATCACTTTATACTTCTGCGATTTCTTGATTTGTAAACTTAATGATATTCATATTGTCCATTGCAAGTAGTTGTTTATTATTCACTTATTCAATAATTGAATCGAGTTGTACTACGCTTGTTATAAAAGGTAAAATTATAATGTGTACATTGCATAGATAATTGATTATGCTTACCTAGTGTCAAATTTATCGTCTGATGTGTTCCTAAAGATTCTAGCCACAAAAGCTGAGTAATAAGCTTGAGACGTACCTGTGTTTGACAATGTTAAAACACTGGGCTTGTAGTAAGTTACCAAAGTAGCCTCGCGCTTGTGGTAATATTCGATGCTAATATTTGATCTAAGATAGAGGGATGCCCTAAAAAGTTTTCCTTCTTGAGATTGATAGTATCTGAAAAATATGAAGATATGAAAAGAATATTCAACTCTTTAAGAGGCTTTGAGTAGTACTCGGTCTCCAAGTCCAAAAACCCTATAGATACGCTCTTGCTTATTATTCTAGTGCTTGAAAAATTAAAAGGCTTAAGAAGTGGGAATACTGAAGTTGGTAGGTTAAAACTACGAAGTTTGCATAAGCTCTAATCTTGCTACAAATGTTTAAAACTCAATGCACATGCACACAACACATCGATTCATGATGAATAGTGGATAATGGATATCTGATGAGCATAGAGGATATGAGTTGATTCGAGTTTCTTGTGTTAGTATACTGTGACCACTGGAAAGTAGTGCATGGGGAATAACTTATTGATATTTTGATCGGGACGATCAAAGGCTAAGTGAGGGGTAGTTGATAACGGTCATTTTGTGCCCGTTATTCTATGACCTTTATCCCCAATTCTAGTTTAAAGGAGCTATATTAGAGTAATAATAAGTCGTAATACGCTTAATTTGCATATGCCGAGAGTTACGATTCATTATTATGTTTTAAGAGGTTTTATTATATTATTTGATATTACAGACTGTACTTCATGTTATATTTGTAGTAACTCACTTGGGAGCACGAGGATGGACTTCGGAGAAGCTTTGATGGATCACGTACGAGTTAAGAAAGCCCAAGATAAAAGAGGAAGAGAGCCCAGGAGCATGTAAGGCTCGGTCGACCGAGCCTATGCATTCGGTCGACCGAGTGGGCCTACAACCCAGAAGAAGTTCGGCACATTAATTGAGTCGGTTAGGGTTCAGAGTGTCGGCATTTTAAGTCGGTTTTCTATGACGGCTGAGGCTCTATATAAACACAAGTCCTTTGTATTTTTTATTATGCATTCACCACTATTCATTCATAAGAACATATAAGCAAATAAGGCTTGTGGAGGAGCTAAGGGTGCAAACATGTAAGCCCTAGTACTTCATCTCGTTTTCTTTTTAGTAATCAATTTCCCAATTATGCTTTGATTATTTGAGTAGTTATTCATATCTAGATGATGTAGATCTAGGATATGACGTTAGGGCAGTGGTGATACCTT
This sequence comes from Gentiana straminea, assembly GCA_036785695.1. Taxonomy (NCBI): domain Eukaryota; kingdom Viridiplantae; phylum Streptophyta; class Magnoliopsida; order Gentianales; family Gentianaceae; genus Gentiana; species Gentiana straminea. The sequence goes on along the minus strand of JAVUPR010000422.1, from coordinate 203,777 downwards.
GTCTATAAGGATCCCATACCCTACGTCCTCTACCTAATATCTACGGATGAATCTGTGTGTTTAATTTACGTGTATTTAGATTAGCTTATATGATGTCCTGATGATTCGCTATATAATCCGATTCGTATATGAAACGCTGAGAAATATGTTAGGGGATGTAAATCTGGGGAGTTAGACTCTCGGGTGACCGAGAGGTGTCACTCGGTCGACCGAGAGCACTTATTCGGTCGACCGAGGGTTGTCAAACCTGTTTTCATCCGTTAATCGCTCACGTCTTTATGATTAGGTTAGCTTAATTGAATTTATTATCTCGCAGGTATGGCTATGGCTACGTCACTCGCTTAATTTAATTAAAACGTGTAAAAAGGAAATACCGATATAAAACTCTTAGGTAGGCTTAGGAATTGATCTTCGGACGTTCGCCGTTATCTAGGTAGGTTTATATTAGCGAATTGCGCGCACCTTGTTACACGTAGATCGTAAACTAGCATGAGACTATAACTTGGTAATTGTTAGTTGGACGAGGGTTTGAGTGATCGTCTAGGAAGTACGCCTAACCAAAGGAATGTTGCCCGGACGAGGTGTATGGTCAATATCGGCATCCTTAGAGTCGTAAGCGTGTGAGTTATATGAGATGGAGGCACCAAAAGGCAAAGTCACGTAACAATACCACAGTGATATAGTGACCTACCGGTGCTACATCAAGCTTAGAGGATGACTCCCGTAGCCAATATAAATAGATATGGACGGATTAATAGTTGATGAGTCTTGTTGTCATATAAATTGTCTAGATCCAAATGATTATGGTTCTAATTGGGCAGTTGATTACGTATTGTGTATATATGTTTGAGTGTGTCTTTCTTTTCTCGTACTTTATGTTGGTCATAGACCGTATTTGTCAAACGAAATAAATAGGTTGACTATTTAAGTTAGGATCCACAAATTGATTCTCTGTGGGATCGACCTCGACTCTATCTAGCTATACTGCGATTGAACCTAGTTCACTTGCTAGTGGTTATGTAGGCATCGAGTTAGTAAATTAACTTGACCTCAATCAATGGGCGGCAAGCATGCATGTAAAAAGTAAAAGTATGTCTATGACATAAAGCAACTAGAGTTTGACATATTAATTGTTTATATGTACCACAATTAATATGTCCTTTTACAACTAAAGTGTACAAATAATGTATACACGAAAATAAATAAATATTACATACTATTTGATATGTAATATTTCTACATCATTGAAACGGTTGCTATATTGAGACACGGTCATGTGTTGACCTTGACTATGTCTCAAAAACAGACTTGCTTGATTTGCTTGAACTGCTGGTGGATAGTACTCATTATAGAAAAGTTCCTTGAATTCTTTCCAATCCATAATCTTACCCCGGCTGCTCTCTATTGCATCAAACCAACTCTCATCCGTATTCAACAAAAAGCCCATAGCTAACTGAGCCATCTCCGCTTCAGGCACATTCACATTTCTACATGCATTTTCAAAGCTCCTCAACCACATCTCAGCCTTGATTGGTTCCACATTTCCATAAAAGTCTTGCATACGGTTCCTTTTCAACCTAGTGTACCAATCCACGGGTAGTGCCTGCTCATATGCTTGAGGTCTAACCGGAGGGTAAACAGGTGGGTAAATCGGTGGATAAGCTGGTGGGTACACTGGTGGATAACCCGAGGGTGCTTGAGGTGGATAAGGTGGTGGATAAGGTCATTTGGGGTGTCACGAGTGGTGCTTGTTGATAAGGATGGTACCTTGGATGGTGTGATGGAGTGTGGTATGGCTGGTGTAGTCCATAGGGTGGGTATCCAAAACCATAGTGATGGTCAAACCGTGGTGATGGGGGGATTGTAGGCTGAGGTGGTTGACTTACGGGTGGAGGGTAGAAGGTCTGTTGTTGTAGAGGGTAAACTGAGGTTGGAGGATAGCTTACTGGCGGTGGTGGAGGATAAACTTCTGTTACTGTTGGCACAAAATCTGTTGGGATGTCACTTACCAAAGTAACCTGAACCAATCCTCCCACATGCCACTGTGAAGGTTGCTCATGTTGAGCCCATGGTGACTGATTCTGTTAAGGTGGTACGTAAGGTCTTAAATCTCCGCTCCCTACCACTGGTGTAGAACGACCTCGCCTCGGTCCGACTCCCGAACCCTCGGTCCTATGAACACCTCTCCGTTACTGTTGGACTTATTTTAAGTTTTAGTGATGAGTGCCAGAATAGCTGTTATAGAGCAAAGGCAAAAAGATGTCTAGATCAAATGTATAGGCTTATTAGAGTTTGATATTGTATAGGTTTGATCAAACAAGCACAGTAAAAGGTCAGCTGACTTACATCAGCAGACTTTTCTTTATCAGTAGGGTACTTAGGTCAGTAGACTAGTTTAGGAACCAGCTGAAGACTGAAGGCTGAGGGCTCAAACTCAGTTATTGAAGGCTAAGGGATCAAACTTAGTATTTAAAGTCAAGGATATGGAATCAGAATTTAGGGAAGTCTCTGATGACCTAAACTGATTACATATACCTTGTGTACAAGGTCTAAGTTCCACTAGTTAAGTGGTGATTGGAACTTAGTTATATTCAAAATGGTGTAATCTAACTTCATAATAAAAATTTAGATATAAGAGAAGTCAGCTGAAGTGTTTTTATAAACACAGCAACCTTGGAACAGCTGACTGATATACATTTCAGCAGACTTACATTCACAGGAACCTGCTGATGTATATCTCGGATTATTCAAAGGTAACATTGGAAGATTACAAAGAAATGGACATCTAACAACCTCTGATTTTATCAAACAAATCAATGGTTAAGATTAAATGGACGTTGGAAAGAAACGGAGCCTTATCAAATGGATACAAGTCAAAGGGTGGATAGACTGTAAACTGTCAAAAAGCATTCTGACAGTGTCAGTACTATGAACAGTGACAGAAAGCAAGTCAAATGGGACAAAATCTCAAACGGCTATGTTTGAATTTCAAACATAAGTCACAAGGATTCCTACCTATAAATAGAGGACTCCAAATTCAGATACAAGTGATGAACATTGATGAAAATTAAGGATCTACTTTGAGCTATCAGATTTAAATCTATGAAACACCCTGCTGACCCTACTGAGCATAAAGCTACTGATCCAATAAAAATATTCAAGTGTAATCTCCCTTCAAGCTACATCAATTTTACACACTTGAAGACCTCAAGCCGCCGATCTTATCATCTTGATCAAGTCGTCGAAAGCCGAATCACTTACTTGATTCAATCTTTCTTTTATAAGAAATCTACTGAAGACAGTGAAGCATATTTGGGTGTCAAGGATCGTTGCTTGTGGTAGAGCCGGTGAAGAGGCAATCCTACCCTTCAAGGACCAAGTGGAAGACTTTGGAGCAAAGAATCCTACCTATTCCAAGTGTTCGGTTGTGAAGTCATAGTTATTGGTGAAGGACAAGCAACTTAGGGATTTTTGTAACTGCTGCCTCAAGAATCTCTAGTGAATTACCTCCAAAATCACAGGAGAAGAGTGGACTGACAGGATTACACCACCTGGAACCACTATAAAATCTGCCTACTTACTTTCTGCATTTATATTTTGCATTTAGTATGTTTAGCACATTAACCTACTGAACTAGAAACTGAATCACACACATACACTAATAAGTATCTAATACTTGGTATCATATTTTAACAACAAGTAATAAGGATTAATTTAAATATATTCCGCTGCAACAAATTCAGTAAAGTTAATAGTCGCAGACTACTGAGCTATCAGCAGGCTTCTGAAGTTGCTGAGTTTGTTAACTCCAAAAGTTTTAAGTGTTAAGTTTATTCACCCCCCCCTCTAAACTTAACCAAAGCCTTTTCAAGGGACCAACAATTGGTATCGGAGCAGTGCTTCTGTTCTGAAGTAGTCCTACTTGTTGTGCTTGTGAAAATACTTTGAAATCTTTTTCAAGTTTCTGATTTTCAAAGCTTTGCATCATGGATAACAACCATTATGCTTAAACAATGTTGATGTGTTCTTTAGATCGTTTTGATGAGTATAAATGTCGTATGCAGACTTATCTAGCTGCAACACATGATGAAATGATGGATGTGCTGACTGATGGACCACTGGAAATCACAAAAGCCATAACTGTGGATAATGAAACTCAGTACATTCCAAAGCCAAAAAGAGAATGGACTGCTGAAGATAGAAAAAGAGCAAACCTCAACAATATTGCTATTGATATCATATACAGAACCTTGGATAGAAATATGTACATGAAGGTGAAAGATTGCAAGACTGCAAAAGAACTTTGGGACAAGTTACAATTAATTTGTGAAGGCACTGATGCTATCAAGAAGAATAAGATCAGTATGGCAAAGAAGAAGTTTCAGGAGTTCAAAATGAAACCAAATGAAACTATTGAACAAATGGAGTCAAGATTCAATGCAATCATGGATGAGCTCACTCTGAGTTTGAAGTACTCACAGGAAGAAATCAATTCAAAAATCTTGTAAGCATTACCTGCAAAAGAAGTTTGGGAGATGAAGGTGACTGTCATAGAAGAAATGAGAAGTCTACATGAAGAGGACACCTTCAAATTGTTTTCAGATCTCAAGGCATATGAATTCAGTAAGAAACTTGTACCTGAGACATAAAAAGAAGAACCAAAAACTACGCATTGGTCGCCGCACATCAAGAAGAAACATCGGGAGCTCAAGATGATCTACCGGATGAGATGCAAGAGCAAATAGCCCTACCGAGCAAGAAAATCGAATGATAAAAACGAAAGGGTTCTCTTCGGAATTTCACAAAGAAATTTAGTGAAAAGAAGAAGGAGGAATCCAAGAAAGATAATGATTACTTGTGCTATCATTGCAAGAAACCAGGACACTTCAAACCTGACTGTCCTAAATTAAAACAGAAAAAGGAACCTAATTATCTTTGCTTCAACTGCAAGAAACCTGGACATTTTAGACCTGATTGTCCAGACCTACTGAAGAGCAAGAGCCAACTGTTGGACTTATTTCTATGTTTTAGTGATGAGTGTCAGACTAACTGTTATAGTGCAAAGGCAAAAAGATGTCTAGATCAAATGTATAGGTTTATTAGAGTTTGACCTTTGTATAGGTTTGATCAAACAAGCACTGTAAAGGTCAGCTGACTGAGTTCAGCAGACTAGTCTAGGTCAGTAGGGTAGTTAAGTCAGTAGACTTATCAGGAACCTGCTGAAGACTGAAGGCTGAGGGCTCAAACTCAGTTAATGAAGGCTAAGGGATCAAACTTAGTAATTAAAGTCAAGGCTATGGAATCAGAATTTAGGCAAGTCTGTGATGACCTAAACTTATTACATATACCTTGTGTAGAAGGTCTAAGTTCTTTTAGTTGGATGGTGATTGGAACTTAGTTATTTGCAAAAAGGTGTAATCTAACTTCACAAATAAAAGTTAGATAAAAGAAATCAGCTGCATTGTATTTAATACACAGCAAATTGCTGTTCAGCAGACTGATAGGTATTACAGCAGACTGATGAACCTGCTGATAATATACCTCGATTAATTCAAGATTACATGGAAAATTACAGCTAACAACCTCTGACTTATCAAACAAATCAGTGGTTGAGATTAAAAGGACGTTGGGATGATTCAGGATTTTATCCAATGGATATAAGTCAAGGGTGGACATACTTGCATCAAAAGGATTCGACGAGTTGTCGGTCCCATGAATAGTGACAGAAAGCAAGTCAAATGGGAGAACGGCTATATTTGAATTTCAAATACAAGTCACATGCGATCCTACCTATAAATAGAGGACTTCCAACTCAGAAAAAGATGATGATTGATGAATTTTAAGAGAAAAATATAAGAAAAATTCTGAGCTGAAAAACACCTTGCTGAACTTACTGAGCTTAAAGCTACTGATCCAGAGAAAATCTTCAAGTGTATTCTGTATTCAAGCTACATCAAGTTTACACACTTGAAGACGCAAGCTGCTGATTATATCATCCTAATCAAGTTACACAAACGAATCATTTACTTGATTCAATCCTTATTTTATAAAGAACCTGCTGAAGACAATGAAGCATCTGTTGGGTGTGAAAGACTTTTGTTTGTGGTGGAGCTGGTGAAGAGGCAATCCTACCCTTCAAGGACCAGTGGAAGACTTTGGAGCATCAATCCTACCTGTTCCAAGTGTTCAGTTTGTGAAGCCATAGTTATTGGTGAAGGACAAGCAACTTAGGAATCTTTGTAACAGCTACATCAAAGATATCTAGTGAATTACCTCCAACATCACAGGAGAATAGTGGACTGACAGGATTACACCACCTGGAACCACTATAAAATTTGCCTACTTACCTTCTGCACTTATATTCTGCATTTAGTTTACTATACACATCAACCTACTGAATCTAGCAACTGAAATCACACACTGACACTACTAAGTATCTAATACTTAGTATCATATTTAACAACAAGTAATAAGGCTTAATTTTTTATATAATTCCACTGCACAAATTCAGTAAACTCAACCATCGCAGACTACGTGTATCGGCGAGCTGCGAGGTATCGCGGACTGCGAGGTATCGCCAGTGCTGAAGTTGCTGAGTTTGTTAACTCCAAAAGTTTTAAGTGTTGAGTTTATTCACCCCCCCCCCCCCCCCCCTCTCTAAACTTAACCAAAGCCTTTTCAAGGGACCAACACCAATAAAAAAGATCTGGCAAGAAAGCTATGGTTGCTGAAGATGAATCAGGATATGAAGTAGAATCAGAAAAGGGAAATGAATCTGATGATACTGCACTTGTTGCTGATATGGATGATTATACTTTAATGGCAAATATAGAGGAGGTATACAACTCTGTATCTATTAACACTCCTACTGGAAGTGATTGTGAATCAACTTGTGGTTCAAATCCTAAAAATTCTGACAATGAAGAAACTTTGGATGCCATCCTTAATCAACTGAGGATAATAAAATCTGGTTATGAGATTGTGAAGGCTGAAAAAAGAAGCTCTTCAATCAGAAGTTGAAAGATTAAAAGCTGAATTAAGAGTTCTCAAGGGTAAGGAAAAAGAAGTTGGACAGAATCAACATAAGTCTGTTGTACATTCAGTAGCTGCTGAATCTGCTGAACAATCTTGTTCCTCCACTGCATTCAAATCTGGAAAGCCTTATGCTGATAGAATAGGCCTTGGATTTGGAACTCAACAATCTAATAAGAGTGGATCCAGTAAGGTCACTGAACCTAGTGGCAGAATTGGTCCTAAGTTTGTGCCTACATAAGATCCAACTCCCAAAAAGGTTGCTGATGCAGTAAAGCCTACTGAGAAGACTTCAAGGAAGCAAAATCAGAAGTCAAAAAGGTCAACAGCACCTAACAAAAAGAATAAATCCAAAAATAGGACTGTTGTACCTTCTAGACCTACTGATAGCAAACCTGCTACCAAGTCTGCTGGACCACAAAAGGGTAAAAATCAGAAATATTCCAAGGATAAGAATCCTAAACCTAAAAATGTCAATCATTCTAGGGACACTTATCTCAGGGGGAAAGGTAGACTGTTCCCTACTGATGATGATTGTAATATTCCTGACCCCACTGCTAGAAACAACAGATATAACCATACTGCTAGGGTAAAACCTCAGCAATGGAATCAGCAGAGGACTTATATAAGACCTCAGCAGACTCCATATTACAGGGTTGTTCCTAACAAACAGCAAACCTATGGTTATCCTAGTGCTTCTAACAAAAGAAATCACTCCAAACAGCATATACCAAAAGGCCAGAAAGTATATGTGAGTCCTACACAACAAAATGTTAAACCTTATGGATGTGTGGAATACATGTATGAACAAAAGTATGATACCTTTCAAATAAGACCTTATGGAAATTTTCCAAGGGTCATGCTTGCCACTGACCACTATGGACCCAAACAGTTTTGGGTACCTAAAATGCATTAACTTTGTTTTGTAGGGTGTCTGGTACTTTGACAGTGGATGTTCCAGACATATGACAAAGAATAAGCATTGTCTGTCAAGCTATGTGGCAAAGGATGGTCCAAGAGTAAATTTTGGCAACAAGAACACACCGGGATACACAAGAGGATATGGCACACTTGTGAAAAATGGATTAACAATCGGGAATTTTGCATATATGGAAGGACTTTGGACTACAATCTACGAGCACCGGACAATTTTGTGACATGGGTTACAAGGTCACTTTTGACAAAAACACCAGTATTGTCATTAGTGAAAGAGGTGATCAAGTTGTGTTGGCTGGAAGAAGACAACAAAACATGTATATTGTGGATTGGTCTACTGCTGTTCCAGAAACTTGCATGATTGTGCATACCAAGTCAGAACTTTATTGGCTATGGCATAAGAAGTTAAATCATCTAAACTTTGATGATATCAATCATTTGGTAAAGAAGAAACTGGTGATTGGTTTACCTGAGATCACATTCAAGAAGGATGCTATATATATATGATGTTTGCCAGTAAGGTAAACAGACAAAGTCAAGCTTCAAGTCAAAAACAAAGCAATCAACAAAAAGAGTTTTGCAGCTGATGCACATGGATCTATTTGGACCAGTAACACCAACAAGTGTAACAGGAAAGAAGTACACCTTAGTGGTTGTGGGTGATTATTCAAGATACACTTGGGTAGTATTCCTGAACAAGAAAAGTGAAACACTTCAAAAGATGGCTGAACTTTTGAAGAGATTGCAAAATGAGAAAAGTTTGACAGTAGTGAAGATCAGATCAGATAAGGGTACTGAATTTCTCAACAAAGTTATAAGAGAATATTGTGAGCAAAATGGTGTACTACATCAACTTGTCTATCTGTGGTACACCTCGGCAAAATGGGGTTGCTGAAAGAAGAAACAAAACCTTAAAGAAAGCGGAAGAACTATGATTTGTGAAGCATTATTGCCTGAAAGATATTGGGCTGAAGCAGTTAATACAGCATGCTATACACAAAATAGAATCTCAGTGAACAAGAAGCTGCTGAAGACACCCTATGAGATTTGGAATGGAAGGAAACCTAATATATCTTACTTTCATCCATTTGGAAGCAAATGTTTTATTCTAAATCATAAGGAACAATTGAAGACCTTCCAACCAAAATCAAATGAAGGAATCTTCTTGGGATATTCTTCTGTCAGCAAGGCATTCAAGGTACTGAACAAAAGGACACTGAAACATGAAGAAACAATACATGTTGTATTTGATGAACCTAAGTTCACTGGAATGGAAGATGAAAGTTCAGAACCTGCTGAGAATCAACAAGCCACTGATCCAGAATGTGTTGATGTTTTGGAAAGATTTAATGACTTAAAGGTTTCTGACTCTGACCCTACTGGTAACACTACTGATGCAACAACTGAAGCAGTTCAAGGATCTGTTGAGCCCCCTGCTGAAGAAACAGCAGACCCTACTGAAGATGATGTTCCTGAGAATCAATCTAACCAAAATCCACAATGGTTAAAGGATCACCCTGCTGAGCAAGTTATTGGCAATATACAGCAAGGTGTGAGGACTAGAAGACAATTAGAAGCAATGTTTACTTGCTTTCTATCTCAAATGGAACCTAAAGTTGTTGAGGAAGCAATATCAGACCCAGATTGGATAATTGATATGCAAGAAGAATTGAATGAATTTGAAAGAAATCAAGTTTGGACACTAGTGGAAATCATGCAAACATTATTGGAACAAAATGGGTATACAGAAACAAATTGGATGAATCTGGTACCATTGTAAGAAATAAGGCCAGACTAGTTGCAAAAGGTTATTCTCAAGCAGAAGGAATAGATTTTGATGAAACATATGCCCATGTTGAAAGGTTGGAAGCTATAAGATTATTCTTGGCATATGCTTCTTATAAGAACTTCAAGGTATATCAGATGGATGTCAAAAGTGCATTTTTGGATGGCATTCTTGAAGAGGAGGTCTATGTTCAGCAACCTCCTGGTTTTGCAGTTAAAGATCAAGAAGATAAAGTGTACAGACTCAATAAAGCACTTTAAGGTTTGAAACAAGCACCAAGAGCATGGTATGAGACCCTATCTCAATTCTTGGTGGACAATGGTTTTACCAAAGGTACCATTGACAAGACTCTTTTCAAAATCAATGAAAGAAATAGCACCCTGCTGATACAGATTTATGTTGATGACATAATTTTTGGTTCTGAAAATGAATTGCTATGTGAGAAGTTTGCTAATCTCATGAAAAGTAAATTCCAAATGAATATGATGGGAGAAATGAATTACTTTTTGGGTTTGCAAGTCAAACAAATGAAAGATGGAATCTTCATTCATGAAACCAAGTACACCAAGGAGCTGCTGAAGAAGTTTGGTATGGAAAACAGCACCAAAGTATCAACTCCTATGAGTACTAACATTAGATTGGATGAAGACAAAAAAGGCAAAGATGTTGATCAGACCATATACAGAAGGATGATAGGCGGTCTGCTGTACCCCCTGCCAGCAGACTTGATATATCCTTTGCTTTAGGTGTTTGTGCAAGATTTCAATCAAAACCTAAGGAAAGTCACTTAGCTGCAGTCAAAAGAATTCTCAAGTATCTAAAAGAAACTTTGGATGTAGGAATTTGGTATTCAAAAGATGGAAGCTTCAAGGTTATATCCTACTCAGATTCTGACTATGCTGGATGCAAGATTGATAGAAAAAGCACCACAGGAACCTGTCAGCTAATGGGAAATAGGCGGTTTCCCGGTTCGAAGAAATAGAATTCTATATCAACTTCCACCGCCGAAGCCGAATATATTGCTTCTTTGGAAGGCTCGTCGTGCACAAATACGTGGTTAAGACAACGAGTTAAGGGATTATGGGATTGAAGAAAGAGAAATTCCTATAATGTGTGACAACACAAGTGCAATTGCAATCATAGAAAATCATGTTTTGCACTCAAGAACAAAGCACATTGATGTGAGACATCATTTTATAAGAGATCATGTTGAGAAGAAGGATGTGGTGGTTCTTTACATCCCTACTAAAGATCAACTTGCTGATATTTTCACAAAACCATTGGACGGTGAAAGATTTGCTAAGTTAAGGACCGAACTTGGAATTATAAAAGTTGGCTGATACACTTATGATCAGCAATGTACTGGAATTCACCAAGAGGATTAGTCTTTGCTGTGTTGGGTGAGCTCACTTAGCAGATTAGTCATTGGTATCAACAATTCTACTTATGTTTGGACATTTTAGCAAATGAAGTTGCCAAGGGGATTGGTCTTTGTCATGTTGGGTGAGCTCACTTGACAGATCAGTCATTGGTATTAAACTTTATCTTGTATTATCAGTTGGACAAAACAAGGAAAATTGAACATCAGCAGAGTAACTTTATCGCAGGCTTCTGAGGCATCTTTATCAGTAGGCTGCTAAACCAACTCTACTGATGACAAGGCTGCTGAAGGATACGTTACAGTCAAACTTTACTAAAGTCAAAAAGCAAAAAAGCGGGATATTTATCTTATCTTTATAACTGCGGTTACACGATCGAACGGTTACAAATATTTTTGGATAAGTTATGGGCCACGTGTCAAGATCTCATTTATTCAAAATTAATCGTGGTTAATGCTACAGTACACGATATGACAGTTTCCAACCACTACTCTCTGTTATATATACAGACCTATACACAGAAGTTACTTTCAAACACTCAGATTGATTTTCTCTGCGTATACACCGTGTGAACACAGATTTGTAAGCTATCTTCTTCATCTTTTTCATAAACAATGGAGGATAAGGATGATGCTCACATCGGAACAAGTCAAAGTGTGCGAGGTTTTGTTGTTGATGCTAACAAAACAGAATTAGCTATCAATATTGGTCGTAGAATCAGAAGATATGAAGGTTTGGAAAATGTGCTCAATATAAGATTGGAAAGAATATCATATACAAATGTTGTTAGTTTCTTGATATTGAGACTGACTCCATTTTTGTTTCTCGTGTGATATCCGGAAATCATAGTGGAGGTTGGCCCCTCTGCATCTCGATTGGTCAGATTTCGGCTTGTCTTCGGGACATACCACACAATATCTCTCATGTGTTTCGGGAATGTAATAGAGTGGCGGACAGCTTCACCGCTATGGAAGGAGACGATATGACATTTAATCATCTTGACGATGTACCCGATCATATTCAACAGCTTATTAGTGATGATTTACATGGCCCTCCTCTTATTCGACATGTTGCAGACAACTAGGGAAGCACTCTTCACTTGTGAAAGAGGGGAGACGACTTTTCCACATCGACGTTGTCATGTTTGGATGCGAATGGCTCCTTCAACCTGGAAGCACCCCTCATATTCTAGTTGGGATGCAAATCAGGTGTTTTGTATCCACCGTTTATTCATTACTTGGCACGTAGTACACTTTTTCACTGATTTTTATGCTTTTATGCTGCGGCCAGATTCAGGCACCTCTTCCAGGGACATGGCTGGCGTCGATTTCTGGAAGCACCCCTATCATGATGTTAGGGTTGCAATTCAGGTGTACATGTTCCTTTATGGGATCCTTTGTATAATGATTTATTTTTTATGGCTCTCTGATTTCTATGCTTTAACCGGCGTTTGCATTTTGAGGATTCATGTTCGGCTAGCTTGGACCGGGCATTTTTATTTGAAGGGGACGCATATAAGCAGACTGCTGGCGGTCGACGGAAAGGGTTCAATGTATAGGACCAGGATTGGCATTCAACTTTGGAGGCACCCCTATCATCCTGTTAGGGGTGCAATCCATGTGTCCTTGTTCCTTTCTTGGGTTATTATCTTCTTTAGTTATTTTTGGGGTTATCATCTTTCTCCTATGCCAGGTGTAACCATCCGGGTTGTAACAGCAAGGACAAGGTGGAGAAGGAGTGTTACCGTTTTCGTGCTTCAGGCGCTTGTTCGGAGGCTTTGGCTCATACCATGGTCGGAGACACGGGCTATTTTTCCCTTGGAATTGCTATGCGGATTCAACCGTGCTATCTTTTGTGCTTAAGCAAAGACAAGTCTCGAGTGGAGGATAATTATGATGTGTTTGACTGTAATATTTATGGTGTCGGGATTTTGGGGGTGCATAGAGCGAAAACTCTTCCCTATGTGCTGGATTTTCCTACACTGGGTTTGCCACACATACAGTTTAAGGAGGCCATGCTATGCACTCTATCACGTACTTGGGGCGGGCCGGGATGTGGCATTGACTTTGTAACACTTTATTATTTTCCATTTTAATAAAATTATTTCTTTGCCAAAAAAAATGTTGTTAGTTTCTGGATAAACATTGTGATAAGAGAAAATAGAGAGGCATTTACTACAACGGTGAATAGCCAGGAGATTGAAGTTTCCTCAAACCTGCTGAGGGAAGCTTTTGGTTTTGCACCAGTGATCGATGCTCCAACCAATCCTGAGGAAATGGGGTTGTCAAAACTGGACTTTGTTGACATAATAAAGACTAATGATGCCATCAAATCAACACTGGGCATCAATATGAAGTATATAGGGATGGAGTACAACCTGCTGAGCAAGATTATTGCAAAGAACATCTTAGGACTCAGTGGAAGCCTGGATACCTTATCAGGACCCAAAATAGAGCTGTTGATGATCATCTGCAGAAGCATGAAGTTTGATTGGGCTGGATTCTTTGTCCACTACATGAAGAAAGTGATAACGAGAAGAAAGAGAAGGGACAAGGAAATTCAAGGCTTTACCTTTGGGATTGTTGGTTCAAGCCTGTCGAATCATTTGGGAATTGCGATATTGCACCCGAAAAGTTAAATAAATCCGGATACAAGAAAGAGATCGACTATCTCATCCCTGGTTTGAATGATGATGAAGATGTGGATGTTGAGGCTACACAAAGTGATAATGATGGTGGAGATGATGATACTGGTGGTGAGCAGATTAAAAAAGTTGCTAAGTCTGCTGCACCTAAAAAGGTTGTTGAGAAGAGAAAGGCTGCTGACACAAGAAAGATAACTGAAATGTTAAAGCCTAGAAAGACAAGGAAGCAAACAACAGAGACTGCTGAGGGTCCAGCTGAAATTGAAGTTACTGACCCTACTGTAGTTGCAAAGAAGAAGTTTGTTGCTGAAGTTTTGAAGGAGAAACAGAGAGAATTCAGTAGAAGAGGAAAGCTGCTGAAGTTGAATCAGAGCAACTTTCTAAGAGAATGAAGGAAATTGCCAAGAAAAAGAAACATGGCAAAGGGAAACAGTTAAGGATTCTGGAGGCTCAGAGGGAAGAAGAGGAAGAAGAGGCTATTGAGGCTGAGCCACTGACAACTATCAAGCCTACTGAGATAGTAGAGGTTGCTGTTGAGCAACCTACTAAAGAATCATAGAAGACTGCTGAACCTGAGCCTGCTGTAGAAGTTGTTGAATCATCCCCCGTAAAGGCCGCTTGAACCTATCGAAGCTGCACAAGTTGTTGTTGAGCAACTTGTTGAAGAACCAAAACAAATTACTGAATCTGCACCTGCTGTGGTGATTGAAACAACTGTACAAGACCCTGCAAGTTCTGCCATAGTTCAGGGGGAAGAGCAGTCTGCTGCTAACCCTGCTAATGAGCATGTAAGTCAGGGGAAAGCAAGTGTGGAGTAGATGGAGGTGGTAGGTGCAAATGTACAACCTGAAGAACCTACTGACCAAGAAGCATCTGTTGAAGAAACTCTTACCTTACTTGTTGAGACCTTTAGAGGTCAGCAAGGTATTCAAACTGCTCCCACAAGGCCAACCATGCCATTTGAAAGGAAGGAGAAGAAAAAGAAAGAAGGATATGTTTGAAGGATGCAGGTTCTTAGATCTAAACGAATTAGATCTACGCGCAGCGGATGGATCACGATTTACATATCATAAAACATAGTTAAAGGACTTAAAAACTACAAGGGGGTTAAGATCAAGTTACCAATAGTAGGAAGAGATGCCAAGATCTTCCGATGTGTTCTCCAAACGGCGGCTGGTGGACACCCTTCTTGATACTCAAGCCTCCTTGATATGCAACACTCAAGAAAAACTTAGATTTTTTCTTCTAAAACCCAAGACAAGAAAAAATAATTTTTCTCTCCTTTCAAAGTGGCTAGGTCGAAATTTGCCAATGTCAATTTCCCTTGGAATAACTCTCATTTTATAGGAGAGTACATCCTTGGCCTCCAAGTATTAATTAATTAAATAAATAATTAATTAAACAAAATAAAAAGATATTTTCCTTAATGACTAATTGTGACATGTATTGACCAATAGGAAATCAAATAACAAGTCATCCAACCAATCATATAACAAGAATATCTTTTATTTTCCATAACACAAGAAAATCAATTCTTGTGCTAAAAGAGAACCAATATGGCGCCACCTCCCTAGGGTTTTAGCCCACATAAAATGTCTTTTATGTGTATTATATTATTTAGCCCAACTAAATAATATCCATGCATATCAATTAATTAGCCCAGCCAATTAATTATCACTGAGGCCAAAATAACAAGAATATCATTCCGAATTACAGAAGCCACATCGGGGACCATGGACCTATAACCAGTAGCTCCAATAATTAATTATTCATCGAACAGAATAAGTACATTAATTATTAATTCCGGGATTACGCCACCATAAACCCGAAACTGAACTCTACCGATTATAGATGTATACTTATACTCAACCCATAGAGTTAATAAGCGTCCATTGATATAATCACTACATACGGATTAACCCTCCATAGACTATCCATTCTGAGTGGGAAGTCTCCGTGAACCCGACTCAGAATATCTTATCCTTATTTACCATTAACCCCCTGATGATCAATTAGTATGCATATCTGACTAGTAGCTAATTAGTCAAATGCGAAACTCCCGGGATCGATCACTTTCTTAGGGCTAACAAATAAGGGGACTGTCTCTCTACTTCCCGCGGGAAGGAATGGATTCCATGTCTATGAAAATCAGAACTACTCACTCATCAGGAGATAGTGCCAATGAGAAGTGGCTTGGAACACATATCTAAGTGAACTGTAACTAACACATCAAACACTACCCCGAGACAAGCGGACACCGTGATCACCTCGGGATTAAGGTTGATCCATATATGATCATATAATGATTTAATAAGATTCCTCGATTACGGAATTATACCGAGAAATACGATTAAATCGGTCCGATCCTATATGAATGCCATCATATATAAATGCCCCACGTAGGTACCCTCTACCGACAAATCGGATAAGACTATCACACCCTAAGGTGTTCGGGTGCATTATTGGTGTTTTAATCAAGAGACCCTAAACTCGATTAAGTTCACCACGGACTAACGAGCTTAAGTATATCACCACTAACTCAATCCTCACGTGTAATCCATACACCGAGTTAAGTGGTTACATATAGATATACTTAGGGTTTGCAGCAGTGTATTACTTTACAAGCAACAAAGCAAGTAATAAGGTGAGATAAATTCTGTCATCCATTAAAAACAATTACACAAATTGTCTTTCGGGCACTACACCTAACAATCTCCCACTTGCACGAAATGACAAGCAACGATTGTTTTTAGAGCACACTATTTCTCATCTTATTCACAACACTCTCCCACTTGCTCTAAAAGCAGATGAGACATATCCATCAATGCCGTACCCTCCAAGCACTCGACTTGGTACACTGATTAGCTAGGTTGTCGACTCGAGACGATCTTTAGGATTGAAACGTTGTCGGTCCTTCCAATCAGGCGGTACTCTCTCTCAATATGCTTTTGACTTCTTGTGACCGAGAAGATCCTTCTAAGCTATCTCTTCACTGTTTTCACATTGAAGTGATATCGGCTTATCAGACCTGGAATTACTCCCAGACCAAAAAGGAAATTCTAAGCACTATGAGTAACACTGAGCCCGAGATCAACTTAATGATCATCCTTAATCTGACTACAAGTCAGAATCAGTGTAGTCAACCATATTCAAGTTTGCACCTGAATATACAAGCATATGATTCCTCGTTCTCTAACGATACTTGAGGACGTACTAAACCGCTACTTATTGCTCGAATCCAAGATTCGATTACTATTGACTTGTGATAACCTGACTTGCCATTATCCAAGAAAGACTCTATCCCATTTTCTCTTTATCCGAAGATTTAGAGAATCATTCCTGAGAGGTAGGGTAGGACTACTCTCGTTGAATGTTGCATCCATATATGCAAGATTATCTTAACCAATAAGATGGATGGGATAGCCAATGACTCATTCCCGTGAATTTGACCGAATCAGATTCGTAGAATATAGTCCAATTCTCTCATCCAGAGAATCTTGGCCTGCCAGTTTCCAACTTCAGATAGCACACACATGTTGTTTCCAACTATTTCAGTGTTATCATTCATGAACACTAATACTACTATTTTACCAATATTGATACCCAGTCTACAAAAGACTTATCAATATTCTGGTCAAGTCCACATATTTTAAAACATGTGACTTTCAATGACCGAGAGGTTCTCTTAAATCCACAAAGGCTATAAGCCCCGGCAGTCGTCCTGCCATTTGTTGTAACCAAGACCCTTTTTGATGTGATTCCCATCGAGAAGAAACTTGTCAAATTTATTTGGAGTCTTTTATTTATTTTTAGTTAACTTTTATTATCCCACATTGGTTAGATAGTATTTTATTTTTGTTATTGTTTTTATTTATAGTTATTTTGTCCCACATTGCTAGATTAGCAATTAGTCTTGGAGTCTGTAGCCTATATAAAGGCATTAAGAGTCATTGTAATCATCAGACAAATTTTGAGATATATATTATATTTGAAGCTTTTAAGCTTTGGTGAGTTTTCTCACGTTGGTTTTGGTGGATTCCAAACCGTTGTTTGGTGGATTCCAAACGGAACTTATCAAGGTTCTGAGCAGACCTTGTGGCGTTCGTATACCAAGGTTCTTAGATACGGGTTATCTAAGGGTTGAGGTCATACCAAGGTTCTTAGTTACGAGTTAGCTAAGGGTCGCGGTGCTCGTCGTATTGGTGCCATCAGTCAAGTCCTTGGGCAATTTCGGATCTGATTCGATCACGGATCACATCACTTTTGTTCCGAATGAATCCAGACTCCATTTGTCGGCAAGAAAGTCTTAGGGAATCACCCTTATTTTCTGCTTTCTAACGAAATCTAGCTAGAGTGAGTGGTGAGAGAGTTCAAGGTCTGGTTAACTCTCTACTTGTCAGGGAATCACCCCTAGACCACTCAGCTTTGCGCTGAAAGTTTAAACTTTCCTATTCATTCGACTCTTTTCTGTGTAGATCCAATTGCTCCCACTGGGCCTGAGACACTCAGGTGGTTCTACAAGAGGCTAAACAGAACCGGAGTACCAAAAACTCTATTCACAGGGTTAAGGCTTTCAAACCAACCTCTATGATCAGAATCTTATACAGCCCACCAAGAGCCATAGGTTATTAATCACCCCAGCAGACTATAAAGTCCACAAAACCACAATGGGTCAATGGTTAAACCATACTCCCACTGCGTAGTGGATTGACATCCTGATCTAGTAGTATTTATCAGTGTAATCACCAACAACCGATGTTGGACGTGGTCTGATTAAATCAGATAGTAACTACCTTTGGGTAACCGTACTCTAAGGTTTAAGGTTGTTACTTATAGATTCTATCAGAAGGCTTATGACAGTTCAACCGTCACTTTCTGATCTCAAGAATCTTATAATCAACCTTCACTCATCTCATTAAGATATTTCACGAACAAATACAATCGAACGTATGCGCAAAATCTCCAGTCCTACCTTCAAGCATTAAATGCTAAATGCCTACATTTATGGAAGTGGTGTGAACTCGAATTCACTCATTATCCATAAATTCACCGGCATCTTCTAGGTAGACTTCTCGGTTTACATAATAATGTTAACCGTTATTTTGCAACCAATTATCTTAATCGAGTTTAACGGTGTATTGTAGCACATTAATAACTATATCGTGCAAGTCTATGGTTTCTTCCTCGGTGAGAAACATTCCACTAGGAGGCGGGCCGAGCATCGGTCCCAAGACTATGCGATAGCCTATTTCTGAGCATGGAATACTCTATTCTCTGCTAAAATCAGAGACTCCTCCTCGTATTATTTTGATAAACTAAATCACGTTTCGAGTAGTTATCAGACAAAATGTCACCACTCAAAAACTCCCACTAGCTTGCATCTCTCACTAGACCCCGAAGGTCATGGTGAACAAGCTATGTTACCCCTTCAAATCTATTACCCTTTCCCGATTGAAAGGAAACTTAGTCATTGTTCCTTTGAGATAGTGTTCCTAGACTGGGAGATAGGAATCACCCTTAGCCAGTCGTCAGGTCTTATCTCTAGGATATATGCACTAATTAATAGATATTGAAAGGTCACTTATCTTAATACGGAAACCTTTTACCTTTAATAGTTTTATATGTGTTATACTTATTCAGCTTTTCTTAGTGGTTCGACTTTATCAAACAAAAGTCCGAGTCTTGGATTCGTACTACAAATGTCATATTCACTTTCTATGAGGCAACAATATATCGAGTTGAAAGTGAATCCATTTGTTTCAACGAATCGTAAACGAAAAAATAAATTTTTCTCGTGATATTCAAGGATAGAATCCGAAATTCATTTCCTTATATCACTCCCACTATTCTAGCTGAAATTACTGCCCGTTGTTACTCTATTAATCGTTAATGCACAACTTCCTTGTTTTTCCAAAGAACTAAGCTATCGAGTCAAGTTACTCGGTTATGAAAGTCGCTAAGGATTCATTGGTTAGTGATCTGAAATCACTTTCCTTATCCTATACTTTCTTTAATTAATATTTCGGTTTAGCCTTAAAACTTTAGTTAAGATGATTAACACTTATAGACATTCTTTCTCATTCTTAACTTTCCTTAAAAGGAAACAGTCTTGAACCAGCAGTTCTTTAGAGTAGACACTACTCGTGAACTGTGGGATGTCTAATGAAAGTGTTACCCAGTGGGACTAATTTTCTAAATTAGAAAAACATAAGACAAAAGCTCCCACTAGTTTATCGGTTCCAAATACCGTCTAACTAGCGACACTTTAATTTATGATTCTCTAATTTTTCTAATAGAAAATTTCTCGTGTAGACACTACACCATTAAAATTCACTAGAAGAATTTTATCGTCCCAATCATCTTTCAAACTGACTACAGTCGTCTCTCGATCAACACGATTGACAACAGTGACATCCTTATTTACGTCACTTAAGTCTTGAAGGCTCCAGAGAAATATCTCTTCCGAAAAATTAATCGCATGTAAGATCAATAAGTACAACGTTCTAGTTACTTGCCACTTTTTAACGAAGTCATTACTAGTCAATTTTACACTAGCAGTCTAGCACCCTAGAGAGATATATAAATAGTTGTAAATAAAATTGACAGAAAATAAATCCAAATCATACACTACTAATAGATTTTAGGAACATAAACTAAGTACTTATAGTCTATCCTACCGTTCCAAGGATTTAATCTGGTCTAGGAGGAATCAGTGGAACTGCTTTATTAAATGAATCAAGTATACAACGTACCCCACCGATATCGGTAGGTCGGTGAGGGCCACGGACTAGTCAAATGGAGGAAGATCCGGAGGATCTTACCATGGATGATCTGGAGGCACAAATCAATGAGGGTATACATATTGGTGCAAACAGGCTGGTTGGTGAGATAGATGTTGTCTTCGTTGAAGAATTTGCTGCACTTACTGAAGATCAGCAGAATGAAGATCTAAATGATGAGAGGGTTATTGATCATAATGATCCTGATGTCAGTTCTGAGGATTCAGCTCAATATCTAACATGGATTGATACTTAGGACACTCTATCCAAAACTGCCAATTTTCTACGAAGGATTGCGATGTTAGGGAATTTCAAAGAGATAATATGGTCGAATTCCCCGCAATTCTTGTACGAGAGTGCCGATCATTGAGGAACAAACAAGCAGGTAGCACGAGAGATTGGACATGGTGATGGGATTTGAAGGATCACCATTGATTGTTGAGGAGGTTCGGGCTGCGAGGATCGACAAAGACTCGAACAAAGGTTGGATCAGGTGGTACAGGTTGCTGAGGTCCAAACAGCACCTGGACATAGGTTGGAACCAGAAATGGGTTTGGAGGAAACCCCTGCTGTTGTTGAAGAACAGGCTGTTATAGTAGAGCCTCCTGGAGGAAAGGTCAGTGAAGGTAAAGGTAGTCAGCAGACTGTTGGTGTTGATGAGGATGAACAGCTGCTGGACTATGATTACAGTGGTGAGGAGTTTCTAGTGCCTGAGGAAGAACCTATAGATGCTGAACCTCAACAGGCATTTGTACCTATTTTTGAGGAACCTGCCCTAGATCCAATTCTAGAGGAATTCCAAGGACCTAACCCTACTGGAAGGGATATGAGCTGGGCCTTGGTTGTCAGCAGACAGAGGGCACAGTACAGTGTAGAAGAGCCTACTGCTGAGTCTGATGGACATATGGCTGGAGGAATGGCTGGTGGAGTACCAGCACATGTCTTGGAAGAGTTGAGGGCTGTCAGAAATGACATAACACAGTTAAGAACTCAACTTGACCGACAAGAGCAAAGGTTTGAAGAACTGCTGAACCTTGTGGATAATAATAGAAAGTCTACTGAGATAGTTGCTTCAAAATTCACATCTACTCAATATGCTATTGCTGATTTAACACAATATGTGAGGGGAATTAAACAAGGCAATACACCGAAGGAAAAATTCTTAAAAGATCAGTTTGCCTCTATTCAACAGAAGTTAGATAATCTTCCTGAAGTACGCAGACCTGCTGAGCCTGCTGTTACACCTAAACCTGCTATACTAGATCCTAAAATCACTGAGAGGATAACTCTACTAGAGCAAACAATGGAAGTGTTGGAAATAAAATTTATGTTTTGATGATAATTCATCATATTTATTCAAAGTATTATCTTAACCCCATTGATGAAGTGCTGAAGCCAGCTGTTATAGTGAAAAGCTAAAAGATGTCTAGAACTGAATGTATAGGTTTTACTAGAGTCTGATATTTGTGTAAGTTACATCGGACAAGCACCGTAACGATTAGTGTGTCATAAACCGAAAAAGCTGGAAATCATTCGAAAAAGCGGAAATCATCAAGATAAACAAACCGACTCGAATACACCTACAAGAAACCGAAGAAGGTAAGTTCGCCGAGGGACACGGACTCAGTTGGCTTATATAGAAGTTGAAGAACTGAGGGTCACAGACTCAGTTATTGAAGATTGAAGAACTGAGGGTTCAAACTCAGTTATGAAGACTACGTCGAGACTGTAAAGTTAGACTTCAGGCAAGATTGTGGTGACCTAAACTGACTTTATGGATCTTGTATGAAGACCTAAGAATCATAAGGACACTGAGTTCTTAGATGATAATGAGTCATGGTGTACTCTGATTAAGTCTACTATAATCAGATGAAAACTGTAGTACTGATATTTAAAGAAGAATAAAATCTCAGTTAATGCTCCAAGTCAGTCAAGAAACTGACAAGTAACATTCTCAGTATAAAACTGATAAGGAAACTCAGTTTTATATGTCAGCCATCCAACAACTGATCGTACAGTCGAACGTTATAAAGGAAGCGATTTTATTGGGTGAAATACTGACACAGCAGAACGGTCAGAAAATATAGCCGTTACAAGAGAGACGTTGATACAATTCAAATTGAAGCCAGATGAACGTTGGACCTTACACTATAAATAGAGGACCTTGCACAAAGGATTACATACACAAGAATACAGAGATTTAACAAGAATTAACGTGTGCATTAATCATTCGAATTGCTATCATCTTTGTCTATAACAAGATCATATCTAGAATTCTTCAAGTGTTCAAGCTACACGGATTTTATCAAGAATCCGACACTTTGAAGAACCACAAACAAGATTCAATTTATTGATTCTCAGCCCAAAGAGTAAAGACTGTCTCAGTTAATGCTCCAATTTATTGTTGCTCTAGGCACATGACAAAGAGTAAAGAATGTCTCAGTAATTTTATTGCAAAAGATGGACCAAAGGTTAATTTTGGAAATAAAGACAAACCTGGATACACCAAAGGTTATGGCACCTTAATCAGGAATGGACTTACAATCAAGAATGTATCTTATGTAGAAGGATTACACTACAATCTACTCAGCACCAGTCAATTCTGTGATATGGGTTACAAAGTTACTTTTGACAAAGATTCATGCGTTGTCGTCAGCGAATCAGCTTATCAAGTTGTCCTAGCCGGAATAAGAAAAGAAAATATGTATGTAGTAGATTGGACAACAACCGTTGCAGAAACTTGTTTGCTTGTGCATACAAAATCAGAAATCAGTTGGCTATGGCACAAGAAACTGAGTCATCTTAATTTTGATGACATCAACACACTTGTTAAGAAGCAGTTAGTCATTGGACTACCAGAAATATCATATAAGAAGGACAGCTTATGTGATGCATGTCAACAAGGAAAGCGAACAAAAGCAAGTTTCAAGACCAAATCTCAGCACTCAACAACCAGACATCTGGAGTTGCTACACATGGATTTATTTGGACCTATTACACCAATTAGTATCAGTGGAAAGAAGTACACATTGGTGGTAGTAGATGATCTTTCAAGATACACTTGGGTAATTTTCTTAACCAAGAAAAGTGAAACCAAGCAAAGACTTAATGAATTACTCAAGAGACTTCAGAATCAGAAAGGAGTATCAGTTGTGAAAATAAGATCAGATAAGGGAACTGAATTCCTTAACAGCGTAATTATTGAATATTGTGAAGAGAATGGTGTCTTACACCAACTGGCTGCCACAGGAACGCCTCAACAGAATGGTGTAGCTGAAAGAAGAAACATAACACTCAAAGAAGCTGGGAGGACAATGATCTCGTGAAGCTAAACTACCCGAAAGATATTGGGCGGCGAAACACAGCTTGTTATACACAAAACAGAGCTCTCATGAACAAGAGACATGAGAAGACTCCTTATGAAATTTGGAATGGAAGAAAACCAAATGTTTCCTACTTTCATGCTTTTGGAAGCAAATGTTTCATACACAATAATGGGAAGGATCAACTTCATGTTTTTCAGCCTAAAGCTGATGAAGGAATTTTCCTAGGATATTCAAGTGTCAGCAAAGCATTTAGAGTACTAAACAAAAGGACACTCAAGCATGAAGAATCAATACATGTAGTATTTGATGAACCAAACTTCCTAGGTGAAACAACTGAAGACCGACAAGAACCAGTTTCTCAATCTCAGTTACCAGTCATGCCAGAACCAGTTTCAGTTGACATTGGAAGACTAAAAATTTTAGAATGCTCAGATCCAGATCAGTCTCAGCTTCCAACTACTCAACAAACCACTCCTGAACTACATGTTCCTGATCCAAATGAAGAAATTCAAGAACCAGTTCTTGAAGAACCAGTCGAACAAGATATAGATCCCTTGATGCAAACACCCACCTATCAATGGATGAGAGATCACCCTGAAGATCAAGTAATTGGTGATACTCAAACTGGCATTCGAACAAGACATCAACTAGATGCAATGATTGCATGTTTTCTATCACATTCAGAACCTAAAGAAATTGAAGAAGCTTTGAAAGATCCAGACTGGATATTAGCTATGCAAGAAGAACTCAATGAATTCAAGAGAAATCAAGTATGGGAATTGGTAGATAGACCAGTTCATGTCAATATCATAGGAACCAAATGGGTTTTCAGAAACAAACTTGATGAAGATGGGAATATCATCAGAAACAAAGCTAGACTTGTAGCTAATGGATACTCTCAAGCAGAAGGCATAGACTTTGATGAAACCTATGCACCAGTTGCAAGATTAGAAGTAATCAGATTATTTCTTGCCTTTGCAGCTCACAAGAAGTTCAAAGTTTACCAGATGGATGTTAAAAGTGCATTTCTGAATGGAATTCTTGAAGAAGAAGTTTATGTTCAACAACCATCTGGATTTGAAATCAAGGATCAAGCTGACAAAGTTTTCAGACTAAGGAAAGCTCTATATGGACTTAAACAAGCACCAAGAGCTTGGTATGAAACTTTATCTCAGTTTCTGGTGGATAATGGATTTATCAAAGGAACAATCGACAAAACATTATTCAGAATGAAGAATGGTGAAAATACTCTACTTGTTCAAATTTATGTTGATGACATCATCTTTGGATCAGAAGATGAACAATTATGTGAAAATTTTGCAAGTTTGATGAAAAGCAAATTCCAAATGAGTATGATGGGAGAATTAAATTACTTTCTCGGTTTACAAGTTAAACAGTTAGATGATGGAATTTTCATTCACCAAACAAAGTATACAAGAGAACTTATCAAAAAGTTTGGTATGGAAAAATCTACTGGAATTTCTACACCAATGGGGACCAACATCAGACTAGATGAAGACAAAGAAGGCAAAGATGTTGATCAAACACTCTACAGAAGGATGATTGGAAGCTTACTCTATCTCACAGCAAGTAGGCCAAATATATCATTTACTGTTGATGTATGTGCAAGATTTCAGTCAAAACCAAAGGAAAGTCATCTCACATTTGTAAAAAGAACTTTGAAATATCTGAAAGACACAGATGGAGTTGGAATTTGGTATTCAAAAGAAGGAGAATTCAAGTTGATTTCTTATTCGGACTCGGATTATCTGGATGCAAAGTGGACAGAAAAGCACATCAGGCACATGTCAGTTACTAGGAAATAGACTTGTGTCATGGTTTAGCAAGAAGCAAAACTCAATCTCAACTTCTACAAATTGTTTGAATACATAGCAAATGGAAGTTGTTGTGCTCAAGTTTTATGGATTAGACGAAATTAAGGGATTATGGGATAGAAGAAGGAATGATTCCCATAATGTGTGATAACACAAGTGCAATTGCATTCACTGATAATCCAGTTTTACACTCAAGGACAAAGCACATAGATGTACGTCACCACTTCATAAGAGATCATGCGGAGAAGAAGGATATAACAGTTCTTTATGTACCTACGAAGATCGGTTGGTAGATATCTTTACAAAGCCATTGGACAAAGACAGATTTGCCAAGGCCGAGAACCGAATTAGGGATAATCAAAGTCGGTTGAAATCGGTTAAGCCGAAAATTAGTCAAGGGGATTAATCTTTGTTATGATGGGTGCGCTCACTTAACGTACTAGTCATTGACATCAACAATTTCAAACCGATCAACCGAAATCGAATCGAATAATTTTCTGAAACTGAAAGTTACATCTTCAGTCTCAGTTTTTATTCCAGTCAACTCAAGTCAAAGGTTGACAAGATAAAAGTGACAGCGGTTAAATCGCATTAAATTACCACAGTTCTTTTTGTCAGAATTTCGTGTGTACACCCCACGATTGTCAGAACAGGCTTGAGAAACAACCAGGCTTGAGAAACATCCTGGAAGGTAAGTTCAAAGAAGAATGTGATGTAGAAGGAATTTTGCAATTTCGGCCAAATATGCGTTTGGTACGAGACTCTCTGATGTCCAAAGTTCGTGGAGATCGCATTGTTCTCAATGAAAGCATCATAAGGACACTCTTTGGCTTCACAAATTCAACTGTGACAACAACAGATTGGACTACTCTACCATTGAAAAGAGAAGCTTTTCTTGAGCAACTTACTTTTTCTACGGAACAAATCGAACCTGGTATTCATGTAGACAAAATCAAGCCGAATTTGGACACCTCGACGGATGGCTCAAAGCAAACATGTCATTGGAAAATCAAAAGGCATCGGATACTTGTCGAAGAAAATATTTATCTCATGAATATAATCTGGGATGGAATAGAATTCAATTGGGCGAGTTATGTTGTCAATCGAGTTCAAGAGACAACATTTAGCCGAATTAGACAAAGGTGTAAAAAGGGCTCAACCGAAGGTCAAGTAACATTGTGACGATTCCGACTAAAGAAGACATTTAGTGGAATCGTTCAGTTTTACTTAGAAAGAATCAAGGAAGGGAAGCAAACAAGGCAAACTGCAGTTACAAAGGAAATCACAAGAACAACTCCCCAACCCGAAGAAGCGAGTCGAGAAACCGTGTCTCGGCAAGAAACCGAACACGGAGGAATCAAGCGAAAAGCGAAACAAAGCGAGAGTGAGATCGGTAGTAAGATGCTTGTACCCGAAATCTCAAGAGAGAAAGCACCAACCGAGGGGAACAACAACAACAACAACGACAACCGAAGTTATACAAGAAAATGTCACTACGTACCACACTTCTCGGTTACATCATCAATCGGTTCGAAATCGACCGCTTTTGAAGTCGATAGAATCATCAAGCTAATGAAGATGAAGCTTAAACCAGAAGAATCTCGAGATGTCAGTCTACAGACTGAAGAGAAACTACTCTTGGAGAAATTGGAAGTTAGAGATCTATATACTCTGTTTCCTATTTCGGAATTTCTTGACAAATGTTTCAAAAGATTCACTGAACTAGCAAAAAGAAGAGAATCAGCCTCATCATCCAAAGATCCTTCAAAGGATAAAGATGATGATAAAGATGATGAATCAAGAAAAGAAGCTGATGAAACTACAGTTTTGCAAATAGAAACTCAACCCCAACCTCTAGCAACGCAAACTGTGCCTCAGCAAAAAGGATTGCCAGTTGGAGATCAGACAACTGACAATCAGGAAGCAGCTGATGGAACTGCTAATCAACAACTGATGATTATTGAAGATAATACTCAGTTTAAGGATCCAATAGAAGATACTTATGATCCCTCTGACATCCTCACAAAGGATGAATTTGCAAAAGTTCATGAAAATTTGAAGATTGTGCTCAGTAACAAGGATGCACAAAATGATCTTCTATCAAATATCTTTGGATATCTCGACTACAGAACTAGAACAGATGTTTCAGTTCATGCAAGACTAGAGATGATCCACAAGTCAAGTTCAAGTTCTGCTTCAGAAATTGTGTTACTCAAACAAAAACTTGAAGACTCAGCCGCAGTAGATAGGGAAACACATGCACAAGCTCACTGGCATATGAATCAGCATATTTATGGGTTAGAAACTCAGCTTAAGAAAGTACTTGCTTCTCAGCGACATATCTCAGAAGATCAAAAAGCAACCCATGCCCTGGTAGATCAGTTATATGATGCCAAAAAGGGGGAAGCTGAAGAAGAAAAGTTGAAGTTACTTGGAGAAATGAAGCGACTTGAAGATGAATTGCAAAGATACAAATCAAATCCTAAGTTCTTAAGGAAAGAACTAACTGACGAACAGCTCATTGAAAAGTACAGTCAACCTGGAGACAGAAGAGTTGCTCTAACAAAGGATCTATGGATGAAGTTTACCAACGATCACAATCCTATCAAAGCTAAGTACAAGGACAAGACAACTGAAGAATCCTTGAACTACTTTTTATCTGATTTATTCTCAAAGCAGAAAATGGCATAGTATAAGAAGAATCAGAGGATTGATGATAAACTGAAGATTAAAGACAAGACTGAACAAATGAAAGCAGATGTAATAGAATTTGAAAATCACTACTTGAAAGAATCAGACTTGCCAAAGCTATTACAATGGAGAAGATGGAAAGAAGGTAGTCAAATTGACTACAACAAGACCTTTTCAAAGATAGACTCCAAGCTAGAAGATGATTTTCGTATGTACGACAAAGCAAGAAAATTTGATTCAATCATGCAAAAAGCACAGAAGAGAACTTAGTATCTAGTTACACTATTTTGAACAAAAAAGTAACTATCCCGAGTTTTGCTCATTCTAATGAAATCCGAGTTTCCGGTTTTACATTATTTTACATTGTTTTGATCTTTAAGCTTTTCTTTTAGGGAGAGTTTTGGCATCATCAAAAAGGGGAAATTTTTGGAAATAAAATTTAGGTTTTGATGATAATTCATCATATTTATTCAAAGTATTATCTTAACCCCATTGATGAAGTGCTGAAGCCAGCTTGTTATAGTGAAAAGTTAAAACATGTCTAGAACAGAATGTATAGGTTTTACTAGAGTCTGATATTTGTATAAGTTACATCAGACAAGCACTGTAACAGTTAGTGTGTCGTAAAACTGAAAAACTGGAAATCATTCAGAAAACTGGAAATCATCAAGATAAACAAACTGACTCAGAATACACCTACAAGAAACTGAAGAAGGTAAGTTCGCTGAGGGACACAGACTCAGTTGGCTTATATAGAAGTTGAAGAACTGAGGGTCATAGACTCAGTTATTGAAGATTGAAGAACTGAGGGTTCAAACTCAGTTATGAAGACTACGTCGAGGCTGTAAAGTTAGACTTCAGGCAAGATTGTGGTGATCTGAACTGACTTTATGGATCTTGTATGAAGACCTAAGAATCATAAGGACAATGAGTTCTTAGATGATAATGAGTCATGGTGTACTCTGATTAAGTCTACTATAATCAGATGAAAACTGGAGTACTGATATTTGAAGAAGAATAAAATCTCAGTTAATGCTCCAAGTCAGTCAAGAAACTGACAAGTAACATTCTCAGTATAAAACTAATAAGGAAACTCAGTTTTATACGTCATCCATCCAACAACTGATCGTACAGTCGAACGTTATAAAGGAAGCGATTTTATTGGATGAAATACTGACACAGCAGAACGGTCAGAAAATATAGCCGTTACAAGAGAGACGTTGATACAATTCGAATTGAAGCCAGATGAACGTTGGACCTTACACTATAAATAGATGACCTTGCACAAAGGATTACATACACAAGAATACAGAGATTTAACAAGAATTAACGTGTTCATTAATCATTCGAATTGCTATCATCTTTGCGCTGTAACAAGATCATATCTAGAATTCTTCAAGTGTTCAAGCTACACAGATTTTATCAAGAATCAGACACTTTGAAGAACCACAAACAAGAATCAATTTATTTATTCTCATCCCAACTTTGATTTTACATCAAAGGTTTTAGACTGTGAAGCAAACCGGGAAGGTTTCGCCAAGGACAGTTGTGACAAGCAGTCGGTTAGACTGTGTTTGTGGTGGTAGCTGGTGAAGAGGCAATTCAACCCTCTAAGGACCAGTGTTCAAGCAATTGAAGAGCAGCAATTCTACCTGTTCTACAACTGTTTAGATAGTAACGCTAGGGATTAGCCAAGGACTATTGTTTAGGACTTTTTGTAACAGTTCACCTCAAGAAGTTCTAGTGGAATTTTCCTCCGCACCACAGGGGAAGAGAGGACGTATAGGATTACACCACCTGAAACCTCTATAATATTTGCCTTATTTACTTTACGCACTTACTTATTTATTCAGCATTTATTTACAGCATTTTGATAATTGATTGTTATACACCTCACAAATCACAAACTGACATTCATCAGAATTCAGTTTACTACACTCAGTTTTCACAGAGAATAACAAGATAAAGAAAAAGGCTAAAACTTTATCCGCTGCCGGTTGACTCAGTTTTAAGCTTAAGTCAGTTTGACTTAAACTCAGCTTAGTCATCTTAACTCCACACAAGTTTAACTGAACCTTAATTTGTTTTAAATCCAGTTTTAGGGACAAGTTTATTCACCCCCCCCCCTCTAAACTTGTGTTAGCCTTTCTAAAGGACCAACAGGAAGGAAGGATCATAGTTGTTGATACTAGAACTGAAATTATGGAAGGACAAGTGAACAGACTAGTTATCACACAGGAGAGTATTCATGGCCTGCTGTCCCATTTTGTTGATGATGTCAATAAGGGGGAAGAGAGCCAGACAGCAGTAGCAAAAAAGCCTGCTAGGATTATTGCACAGAAAAGATGAGAGGCTGATACAAATGCATTTAGAGAGCCTGCACTTGGCAGACTTCAGCTTACTGATGATCTTTTCAGGCAGTACAAAAATCTGTACTATAACAAGAGGAGACCTTATCATGACAAGGGTTTTCATGAAGGGCTGAACTCCTTTTTAGGTTTGAAGTTTTGGGAAGCAAGAGTCAAATCCATGAGATCCAGATGTGGCAGAGGTGGAAGAGGTGGTAGAGGTGGAAGAAGTCTTCCTACCACTTCTACAAAGGAATCACTGAATGAATTCAAGGAAGTATACATGCGTTTAGGCTTTAGAGTACATCAGATTAACCTTACTCTACCTGAGGCATGGAAGTGGTGGAAAGAAGTCAACCCCCATATTGATTTTTCCCTTATAGAAAATGAATGGATGAGATGGATGGTTAGAGAAACAAGGGAATATCAAGAGCAGCAAGAGAAGGAGAGGCAAGAAAGGGAAAGAAGACACTAGTTCAGCATACTTACATTTGCTTTTTATCTTTGCTGAATCTAGCTTATAATACTTTTGAACAATACAATTATAATGAGAAATGACTATATTTGTTCTGTTTTTGTTTTCAATCTTTTTGCTTTGTTGTAAGGAGGGTATTGGAATCATCACCAAAAAGGGGGAAATTGTTGGACTTATTTTAAGTTTTAGTGATGAGTGCCAGACTAGCTGTTATAGATCAAAGGCAAAAAGATGTCTAGATCAAATGTATAGGCTTATTAGAGTTTGATCTTGTATAGGTTTGATCAAACAAGCACTGTAAAAGGTCAGCTGACTTACATCTGCAGACTTGTCTTTATCAGTAGGGTACCTAGGTCAGTATACTAGTTTAGGAACCTGCTGAAGACTGAAGGCTGAGGGCTCAAACTCAGTTATTGAAGGCTAAGGGATCAAACTTAGTATTTAAAGTCAAGGATATGGAATCAGAATTTAGGGAAGTCTGTGATGACCTAAACTGATTACATATACCTTGTGTACAAGGTCTAAGTTCCACTAGTTAAGTGGTGATTGGAACTTAGTTATATTCAAAATGGTGTAATCTAACTTCACAATAAAAAGTTAGATATAAGAGAAGTCAGCTGAAGTGTTTTTATAAATACAGCAACCTTGGAACAACTGACTGATATACATTTCAGCAGACTTACATTCATAGGAACCCGCTGATGTATATCTCGGATTATTCAAAGGTTACATTGGAAGATTACAAAGAAAGGGACAGCTAACAACCTCTGATTTTATCAAACAAATCAATGGTTAAGATTAAATAGACGTTGGAAAGAAACGAGCCTTATCCAATGGATACAAGTCAAAGGGTGGACGGATCGAAATCAAAAAGCATTCGACGGTGTCGGTACTATGAACATGAACGATGAAAGCAAGTCAAATGGGACAAAATCTCAAACGTCTATGTTTGAATTTCAAACATAAGTCACAAGGATTCCTACCTATAAATAGAGGACTCCAAATTCAGATACAAGTGATGAACATTGATGAAAATTAAGGATCTACTTTGAGCTATCGATTTAAATCTATAAAACACCATGCCGACCTACGAGCATAAAGCTACGATCCAAGAAAAACTCTTCAAGTGTAATCTCGCCTTCAAGCTACATCAAGTTTACACACTTGAAGACCTCAAGCTGCTGATCATATCATCCTGATCAAGCTGCTGAAAGCTGAATCACTTATTTGATTCAATCTTTCTTTTATACGAAATCTACTGAAGACAGTGAAGCATCTTTGGATGTCAAGGACTGTTTCTTGCGGTGGAGCTGGTGAAGAGGCAATCCTACCCTTCAAAGACCAGTGGAAGACTTTGGAGCAGCAATCCTACATGTTCCAAGTGTTCAGTTTGTGAAGCCATAGTTATTGGTGAAGGACAAGCAACTTAGGGATTTTTGAAACTGCTACCTCAAGAATCTCTAGTGAATTACCTCCAACATCACAGGAGAAGAGTGGACTGACAGGATTACACCACCTGGAACCACTATAAAATCTGCCTACTTACTTTCTGCATTTAGTATATTTAGCACATTAACCGACTGAACTAGCAACTGAATCACACACATACACTACTAAGTATCTAATACTTGGTATCATATTTTAACAACAATTAATAAGGCTTAATTTAAATATATTCTGCTGCAACAAATTCAGTAAAGTTAATAGTCAGTAGACTACGAGTGTCGAAACTATCGAGCTATCGCGGAAATTTCCGTGAAGTTGCTTTGAGTTTGTTAACTCCAAAAGTTTTAAGTGTTAAGTTTATTCACCCCCCCCCCCTCTAAACTTAACCAAAGCCTTTTCAAGGGACCAACATTTACCATTCCGAAAGATCAAAAAGATCGAATGCTACTAAGTGATCTAAAGAAACTTATCTCAAGAAAGGAAGCCTAAAGGACGCTTCGCTCTGATACCAACCGTAACGCTCCGTTCCCGTATACCGAGTCCTTACCTGGAAATAGAATGTTCGTCACGTATAATATAAAATGAATTCTATATTATACGTAAGCCTCTACTACGTCGTATCAAGCTTTGCATTTACGGAAGCTAAAAGACTCGGGTGTATTTTTTTTATACATGATAAGAATAGAAACACAACCATACTAAAGATAGAAAAGATATCTTACAACAACGAACATCAAATCTTACAACCATACGATGTTCAGAGAAAAGAAAGAAATACAACATGTCTTGAAATGAAATTACAACATAAGTCTTGAAGGGAAACAACATAGTCTAGTAACAATAAAACATGATAAAATCATAGCATGTCAAGTCATCAAACATCATCCTCGAAGACTCGAAGTCCTCATCGAACTCATGTTCCACATGTTCATCTTCTCAACCCCAAACACAACAAACACGTTTGAGGTAAGTACAAAGGTACTTAGCAAGAAACAGGAGCTATTGCATTAACTAGGTTTTATAAAGAAGGATTTACAAAATAATTATGTTATCTTTATTTGACCGACTCAATTCTATTGTTCACTTCATTCTCATCAACACGTTGTGACTAAACGTTTCTAACTTAACTCAAGTTTGTTACACCGGCATTCAAGGGGACTACGCATGGTGCTACCAACCACAAGTTATCGTTTGCAACCTATTAGTGGATCACACCAATAGCCATGGGTTAAGACCCAACAGTGTACACGTTCGGCGAAGTCCCCCTACCATTTAGCCGTTTATAGGCTAGTAAAGTTATTCACTTTATCTGACCGCCAACACATTGCGATATAAACAAGTACCTTACCAAGAATGTTGCGATGTTTAGTCTTTTACTACACACCTATGTAAATTATTAATCATTAACTAGCCACCTAAGTGTTTTCAAGGTAGGAGCTCACTTAATAACTCTACTCCCTCGCTTAGACTTTAGACACAACACACTAGGCACATACACAGACATTGATGAATACTAATTCATTAAAGCATAAGCCATTCATACCCTTGTGACTGTCCGGTACGCCCGCACTGGCTTCAGTGCACCCGCACTGGTTCTGGTGCGCCTGCACCAAGGGTCTGAATGTGAAATTGGACCTCCTGCTCTTCTAGTGCGCCCGCACTGGCCTTGGTGCGCCCGCACCAAGCGTAGTAAACCCAAAAAAACTCAGTTTTCTGCACTTTATCAAATCCCTACCACTTCCAAACATGTTCTTCAACCTTATTCTCATCAAAACAGTATAAAAGTGCCATTTTAACAACATATAGCATCCTACACTAGCAAGGTAACACTTATACATGAAATTAACATCATATTACTTCCAACACCAAGCCTTAACTCTACCAAACCATAATCTAAGCAATAGAGAAGATTTTCTTACTTGATCAAAGCACAAAACCAAAGCAACTTGCAGAAAATCCGTAGCAAGACCTTCAACTCCAACAGAAACCTATTTAATCCACAACCAATTCAAGAACTAGTTAGGATTAAGCTTTCTAACTATAAGGAACTACGAATTGCACCCTTTCTTCATCCCAAACATGATCAATCATGAAGAAAACCAGATTTAGGGCCATATTCATACCTTGATAAAACTCCCAACTTTTAGTATCAGCACGATCCTTGCGCTCTCACGATTCTATTGCTCTACTTGTATCTGAAAACGATCAAGGATTCACTTTTGAAGGAGAAATCTTGCTCTTTTCTTTTGCTCTCAATTTGCAGTTATTGTATTCAAAATTCTGATAACTTCTTTACATGGTGGGGGGGTTATTTTCTCCAAAATTAACTCCCATCCTCTTAATTCCCTTTAACTCGCTTAGTTAATTTTTAATTACAGTTTAGTCCCCAACTATATACATATATACAATTATACTTTCTTTATTCCATAAAAGAATGAATCTAATATTTCGTTTTCGTAAAATGACACGTTTGCCATTTCTCAAAAATCGAAATATTACATCCTTTACATCTCAAAAAAAAATGTCCTTCATCACTTTGAACTTATTGACTAGCCCTTTTCTTCCTAAATCTTTTTAAAAGTATCTTTTTTGATATTTAACTAAAAATAATAATTCGACAAAAAAAAACTAAAAAAAAGAATATTCACTTTTTTTTTAAAGGAAGAATATTCACTTTCGAAAAAAAATGTCTCGTAAAATGTGTTAATTTAAAGAACTCATATATCTTTTAATGCTTTTTTCCCTAAACATATCACTATCATAATACTACTTCCGTCTCAAAATATAAATCCGTTAAAATTTTTAAATTTGTCTCATAATACTAGTTTATTCAAAATATCAATGGAGTATTTATTATATTTTTCTTTATTTTATCCCTGATTTATTATAATAAATTCACAGTCAAATGGTATTCTATACTTTTATCGTTAAATTTATGACACTTAACCACTTTCTTATGCCGTGTGAAAATGTCTATACGACTTATTACATTTTGGGAAGGATGTGGTATTTATTATTTGTATTCTCATTTAATGTTCTAAAACAAACATTCATAATGAGATATTTGCATATATGTCATTAATACTTCTTTCTTTCTAAAATAAATGATGTAGTTGACAAAAGGACACATATTAAAGATGTGACTTATATAATGCTTTTGCTTTAACACCAAAATGACTAAAAAAAACATTGAATATAATTAATGCATTGTTATTTGTATTTCGTCACAGCTTAATAAATAATGGTACATATAGAAAAAAAATATAATAAATATTGTTTTGTAAATGTAACTCCATCAAATAAATTGTAACAATATTCTTGATAACTATACCAGTTAAATTAGAACTGCATGAGTATTTAAAAAACACAACACATGTTAGCCTTTTTTTTTAATTTGTATGGAAACAAAAATTGATATTTCTTTATGGAAGAAGAGGTTTCTTATTCGAAGATACAACGGAAAAGACAACGATGCACCATATCGCACAGGATAAATGTTAGGATCAAGCGCTTACCTTTCTACTAAAATCAATTGATGTTAATAAAGGCGCTACTATATTTCCTTACACATTCAAGAGTGTGAGCAATCTCTCCCAATACTTGCACAATAAATTGTGAAAATAATGTTTACACCAGTGCTCGATCCTATGACCTATGGACCTGCTACCATGTTAGGATCAAGCGCTTACCATTGTACTAAAACCAATTGGTGTTAAAAAAACGTGCTACTATATTTCCTTATACATTCAAGAGTGTGGGCAATATCTCCCAACAATAAATTATGTGTGCCAAAAGAAGCAGGCGGCCTAGGCTTCTAAAATTTGGCAGGCATGAATCAAGCTTTTCTGGCAAAGCTTGCCTAGACATATATAAAGGACAAGAAGGCTTTGTGGGTTGAAGTCCTGAAAGCAAAATATGGGAAATTCATCAACCTTTGAAGCAAGGAAGCTCAACAATGTGGAGAAGTATTAAAAGCGGGGTTAACACCATAGATGAGGGAGCCGAGATGCTTGACGGCGCTCCTGTGTGGAGGGATAACTCAAAGGGACAATACTCGGCCGTCGTCAAATGCATATTGTGGTTCAACAAAACCTAGATCCTATTTGGAATGCTATTTGTGGACTAAAGGGTCTAAGTAGAGGTAATCATTTTATTTGAATGTTGTGTCATGATGTTCTACTGTCAATACACGCTTATATCGTTGTCAAGTGGTGGATTCGGATATCCGTGGTTTATGTGGTCTTGCTTTGAAGAGACATCCCTACATGCTCACCGAGATTGTTGCTTGGCCTAAAGCAATTTGAAAGAGATTCCTTGATCCTACCCGTTGGAATGCTTTTTTTGTTGCTTTGGGACAATTAAAGACCGGGTTGCTTTGTCGTTACACTCGCATGCACTTCCGTGGAGTCTCGAAATGCAAATACATTTGGAGGGAGCTTGTTTACGGTATTTGGTTCTGGTGCAATAAACGAATTTTTGGGGAGGCTTTCCGGTGCCCTCCGCCACATATCTTCATTTCTCAAATGAAGGTAAGAGCTAGGAATATTAAACTCGCTTGGGGTTTAGAAAAACAATAACTCAATGTTGTTGTTTTTTTATTTTAAGCTTTTTGGAATTTTTGTAAATGCCTGGCAGTCAGTGTATATAAAATAAAACAGAACGTTTTCATTTAATAAAAATAAAAATAAAATGAAATGAAAGAAAGAAAGAAGAAGACAGTAGTTAGTAACTTGTAGCATTGACTATTGAATTTCCCTTTCGATCACTTGAGTAATTAGGATGCCAAGTTCAGCACGATTGTTCCCTAAAGTAGATTTTGACTAAAGTTAGGCTTTTGAGCACTCGTGTAATTACTACTAGTACTTCTTCTTCTTTCTAAAGTCGCTATAGAATCCTTAAAAATATTAACTATGGAAAAGGAGACACTAAAGCCTAAACTTTTAACTTTGTCGAAAAAAGAACCCTTGATCCGAGGTCAACTATTTAATTACTGACTTCTCTCAAACGACTAAAACGAGGAAACTTGTACCCAAAGTTAACTTAAGA
This sequence comes from Gentiana straminea, assembly GCA_036785695.1. Taxonomy (NCBI): domain Eukaryota; kingdom Viridiplantae; phylum Streptophyta; class Magnoliopsida; order Gentianales; family Gentianaceae; genus Gentiana; species Gentiana straminea. The sequence continues at coordinate 166,054 of JAVUPR010000422.1, read as the reverse complement.
TTCTATCTCCACTAATTTCTTGGATGATTTCTACTAATGTTTTTGTCTCTCCTTGCAAAGAACATGTTAGGATATAGTCTTATCTAATTAATTACTAGTTGCTTAATTGTAGCACTCAACCTTACCGGGTGTAACGCATGTTCCCTGACACCGAGTCTATATCCGGAGAAGAAACGTTTGGCACGTATAATATTAATTAAATCAATATTATACGTAGGCATCTACTACGTCGTATCGAGTTTAGCATTAACGGAAACTAAAGAGTCAGGTATTTATTGTTGAATACAATATAAGAATAGAAACACAGTCATACTAAAGATAGAAATATCTTACAACAACGATACATAAGTCTTACAACCGTATGAAACCATAAATAAAGAAAGTACAACATCTCATCTTACAAGTTTCAAAAGAAAGTACAACATGTCTTTAAAAGGAAAGTCAACATAGTATATAACATAATTTAGGAAACAATAAGGAAAGGTCTATCATAACATATCAAGCATGATCATATATCATCTTCAAATTCCTCATCAAACTCATGTTCATTTTCTCAACCCCAAACACAAACAAACATGAATTTGAGTTAGGTACAAAGATACTTAGTAAAAAACAGAAGCTATTGCATTAATTAAGTTCCATAAAGAGGTTTAATTAATTATTAAGTTATGTATATGATTCCGACTCAATTCTAGGGTTCACTTCATGCTCATCAACATGTTGTGACTAAGTGTTTCTAGCTTAACTCAAGTTTGTTACCCCGGCATTCAAGGGCACTACGCATGGTGCTACTCACCACAAAGTATCGTTTTCAACCTATTAGTGGATCACACCAATAGCCACGGGTTAAGACCCGATAGTGTACACGTTCGGCGAAGTCCATCTACCATTTAGCCGTTTATAGGCCAGTAGAGTTATTCACTTTATCTGACCGCCCACACATCGCGATATAGATAAGTGTCTTACCAAGAATGTTACGATGTTTAGTCTTTTAATACACACTCACGTAAATTATTAGTCATTAACTAGCCACCTAAGTATTTTCAAGGTAAAAACTCACTTAACAACTCTACTCCCTCACTTAGACTCTAGACACAACACCCTAGGCACGTACACAGACATTGATGAAGTCTAATTCATCAAAGCACAAGCCTATCTTACTCTTCCGACGGTCCCAAACTTCAACTCTGTGGAAGAGTACATTCAGTGCCGAAACTAAACCCGTCAGAAGCTTAATCAAGGCTTGTTCATGTTCATATAATGTTATTAGATCAAGAAACAACATTTAAAACTAGACTCGGGGCTCAAAACAAGCAAAACCCCAAAACTGTACCAATGCGTGCGCATTCTGACTCAATGCGCACTTATTGAGTGACCAAAAACTCAACAGAATTTTCTACAGTGGCAATGCGTACGCATTGCCTCTGAATGCGCATGCATTCAGCAGAATCACAAACCAGACATCATGTTCAAGCAATGCGCACGCATTGCCCATCACACATTGAGCGTGTTTTCACCCCAACATACAGTTTTCTACACTTTATCGATTCCCAACCAATTCCAAACAAGTTTAACATCATCTAAGCATAACAGCAGAAAAACACCACTTTATCAACCCATAACATCATATGCTTGCAAAGTAACACTTATACATGAATTCAAGCATCAAAACGTTTCCAATACCAAACCCTAACTTTACCAAACCAAAATTAAAGCAATAGGGAAGATTTTCTTACTTGATCAAGCACAACCAAAGCCAAATTTGTAGAAAATCTACAGCACTACTTCAAACTTCAACGAAAACCTATTTGATCCACAACCAATTCAAGAACTAGTTAGGAACAAGGTTTCTAACTATATAGAACTATGAATTACACACTTTCTTCAACCCATACATGATCAAACATGAAGAAAACTAGATTTAAGGCTATTTCCATGCCTTGATAACACTTCAAACTTTTGATATCAACACGATCCTTGCGCTCTCACGAAACCGGTGCTCTATTTTGATCTGAAATCCGTCAAGAATCCAATAAGAAATTTGAAGTAGTTTCCTATCCCTTTCTTAGTTTCTCTCAAGCGTAGAAGTTGAAACAACGTAATTGGAAATCAGAATTCTGACAAGTAACATACTTAGTAGGGGGTTATTTTCTCCAAAAATAACTCACATCCTTAATTTCTTTTAATTCCCTCAATTACCTCTTAATTACAAATGAGTCCACGATTTCTTTCATATATATATATATATATATATAAATCTTTAATCCAAAATAAGATGAATCTAATATTACGTTTTCGCAAAATGACACGTCTGTCATTTCCTGAAAAACGGAATATTACACCGGGTGGAAAAGAAAGAAACAATTTGCAATATGTAATATAGAGATTTAAATCGTCTAGATTCATTATTGACGTGGGTATGACCCGATTCATGCACATGACACAATTCGAATCTTCTAAGTAAGCTCGATACTATATCGGACATCAAGTATGACGGTACGAATGTCGTTACCGTAAATCCCTAAGTCAATTCGACACGGGACACTTAACGACTCATACCATCGACATGGTGCATACTCACCACGGTCTAGGTGCCCACTAGGCACAAGTGAATTGGACTACTTGCGAGTTACTCGCACTCTACTCGCAAGAGAGTTTGACTCAATGCGGTTTTTTTCAAGTTCAAGCTCGAGTCGAGCTACTCAAATAATTAACCGAGACGGTCTTGATCTTTAAAATATAGTAATCAAGTAGCCCGCGAGATAATGGAGCTTGATTAAAAAACTATATAATTAATTATATTTAAATATTATTAAATAATATTTTTATAATTCCTAAAATATTATTCGAGTCGAGCTTGATCTTGCCATACTTTATATGAAAAAAATGAATTCTAAGAAAATAATCGAGCTTACAAGCCAAGTTGAGCTATATCGAGTACTTAGAGAGTCGAGTTCCATCTTTCCTTTTATGGCTTGATCGAGCTCGAGCCTAGTTTCGAGCCCAAATATTTTTAGTCAACTCGAGCTCAAGTTTTGGGGACTATTGAATTGATTCAGTTCGATTACATCTCCAGTACCCACAGCTCGGTATAAGCCTTGACGAACTCAAACGACAGTTATACAGTCAATCAGACTTAAACAAATTATCTCATAACGGTTCTATGATCTATGTATAAATGAGCATGATTACTCCATGATCACCTGTTTAATTGCCATAGACCATTGATCATGTCTTCAATTGCTGCACAACTGCCCCTGGAGGGAGGCTTCCTTCAACCTCCAGAACTACGTTACAATAGATTGATCTCTCACAATACAAGGGTACGTAGGCAGCCAATTCCTAGTTGGCCTAGCTATATCTCATCAACAAAACCATGGGTTATAGTGATTAGATTATCCTCACGAAGTCCAATTACCCGACTCTTAACCCGATTCCATATGTGAGGATTTTAGGCATCATCATATGGCACTAAAGGAAGGGCTTAAAACATCAAGCCTTCTGAGAATCTTGGGAAAATAATTAGCCATGCCTCCAAAAGATCACAACAAAAAGAATAACATCGAGAGCCAAAGCCATGTGAACTCCGGTCAGCAAGCTGGAGCAGATGGAAATCAAGTTGGACTGACCCTTCCTAGATTTCAAGAGGAAATAAAATCCAATGCGTCTAATCCAACCACTGGCCAATTGGATGCCTCCCATGCTATGGTCTAGATTGGTGAACAATTGAAGCAGGTCCACCCGGATGTGTTTGCCACTTTATATGATCAGATAGTAAAAAAGGAATGGACTAGAACTTCTGGAAACGTCCAAGACATCAAAAATATCTAAACTGCTTTGAAATGGCGAAATTGATGTGTCTAGTACCAAACACGAGCCTAAGGGTAGGCAGGATGAGAGCTAACCCCATCAAAAGGTGAACAAATCAGCCCAAGATGAGATGAATAGGTTCATGGTTGAGGCAGGAATACAGATATATAATATCTCTCATTTCACCTCCCATATTGAACAAAACCAACAATCTGTTAGGTTTAAATTACCAAAGATGGATTCTTACAAAGGAACCAATGATCATGCAGATCATTTACACCAATACGTACAAAACATGATGTTATGCAGTGCACCGGATGGAATGAGGTGCAAAGCCTTCCCACCCCACTCACGTGGAAAGCAAGATAATGGTTTATGAGGTTGCCGCCTCGCTCCATTAGTTGTTTTAAGGAACTGGAATGTCGATTTTCCCAAGCTTTCAGCATGGCGAGGCCCTTCTAACACGCCTTCTCATCATTAAGAAGAAGGAGAAAGAAACAACTCTTGAATACATAAGACATTTTATGGATGAATCCAAATAGGTTTCTGGACGTTGATGAATAGACAATGATCACCTCACTCATCGAAGAATTAAGGGGTGGAGTGGTTTACGGAAAGCTGAACAGTAAGCTCCCTGAACCTTAGTTGAAGGCATGCAGATAGTGCACAAACACTGCCAGAGCGAGGAAGCCAACGGGTTAAATAATGAAGCAGAAAGTGGATGTAAGTCAGGTAAAGGCGAAGACCAAGCCATGGGACAAAAATTAAAAGGAGTCATTGATCGCCTCATTTCATCGATGATAGATAGAGTGGGTAAGAAGGATGGGGATTTCATCCCCTTGAATCAGTCAAGATCCCAAATCTTGGTTGTTATGGAAAGAACCGGCTTAGCATGATCTGTTAGGAAATCAACGCGGGAACGCAGCGGAATTCAAAATTTTGATTTCTTTTTCCCAAGATCAACTTCGTTTAAGCAATAGGATAAAAGGAAGTAGACTAAGAAATACCTTGGATTATCTAAAATAGATCGTCGCTTTGTCTACGGTTGTAGTTTCTACACAAAGCCGCCCAAGTGTTCGACCTCTACCGCTAGTCCACACGAACAACCCACCGGAATCCCATCATGGATTGCTACCAGAAAAACTCAGTTGCTAGACCGACATTTTCTCTCTCTCAAAACACTCTCTAGGAAGCTATCAATTTTCTGGTAAATTAGAACTCTTCTAATTGTGAATGATACAAAAGAGCTTGACACCCACTACATATATATAGTGAGGTGGCGCCACTTATTGTCCCAATCTGATTGGGAGAAGCTTCCTGCATGGGGTGGGGTGAAGGAAAACATTTTACCAGTAAAATAAGGAAAGTATCTTTGATTGATTTATCTCATTTAATTTATTATCTCATATTAAATATTTTTAAGATATTGTCAATATCTAATATTGACTATCCTTTAATGCATTACCATAAATCAATTTACACATGTGTGTAAATCTATACTCATTAATATCTAATATTAAAATATATGATAATACTATTAATTAATTTGCAAAATTCATGTGTATCATATACACATCAACATGCGCCTCATATGTCAATAAATTGGTATCCGGAATATTCTTAATTAATTAATATAATACTATGATTAATTCATTCGCAAAATACATGTATATCATATATACATATATATATTTCGACATACATATATATTATATATATTATATGTATATTTAATTGTTGTCTGCTGGGAATAAGATTTCTTGTCCAGGGTTAGTCTTCAAATACCTCAGCAGCCTGTAAGCTGCCTTCATATAATTTTCAGTAGGAGTGTCCAGAAATTGACTTAGTTGTTGTACTGCAAAGGCAATATCTGGTCTGGTAAAAGTGAGGTAAATTAATTTGCCCACTAGTGATCTGTATGCAGTGTTGCCTTCTAGAAGTGGTGAATCACCATGTTGTAAAGTCTGCTTAGACTCCATAGGTGTCTTAGCAGGTTTGGCTCCCAAAAATTCATATTCTTCTAGGAGGTTAAGGGTGTATTTCCTTTGTGAAATGGATATACCTTTTGGACATCTAACAGCCTCAATGCATAGGAAATATCTCAATTTTCCAAGATCTTTGATGGTGAACTGCTAATGTAGAGCATCCTTGACTTGCTGGATCAACTCTTCACTAAGGCTAGCAGCTATAATGTCATCCACATATACCAATAAGGCAATGAAAGATTGTCATGATCCTTTTGTGAAGAGGCTGTGATCATTTTTGGATTGAATGAATCCTTGAGTCTCCAAAGATTCAGTTAACTTGCAGTTCCATTGTCTGCTGGCTTGCTTAAGGCCGTATAATTACTTAGTAAGTCTGCAAACTTGATTTGGTTTGGTTGCTGCAAAACCTGAAGATAACTGCATGTATACTTCTTCATGTTAATCTCCATTTAGAAAGGCAGTGTTGACATCCATTTGATGTAGATGCCAATTATTAGTCGCTCGCTTTCTTGCAAGTAAGGTTCTAACTGTTGTGATTTTGACAACAGGTGAAAAGGTTTCTTGATAATCAATCCCATATGTTTGCGTGTAGCCTTTTAATTTGCTACTAGTCTAGCTTTGTATCTTTCTACTGAACCATCAGGGTTGTGTTTGATTATGTACACCCAATGGGTTTCTTGTCTGGGGGCAGATCAACTATTTCCTATGTATGAGTCTTTTGTAGAGCTTCAATATCTTGTTGCATTGCTTGCTTCCATTCATCATGCTTGATGGATTGATTGTAAGTATTAGGCTCTTTAACAGCATCAATGGCATTAATGAATTTGGCATAGTCGCTGAGAGATTGTCCAGACTCATGACTGCACTCAGCAGGTGTGGAGTCAGTTGAATAGTATGAGCACCCCCTTAATAAAAAGTTGGTGATTTTCTTGTTCTAGTGGATCTTCTTAGTTGTGTAGGTTCAGGTGCCTACTTTACTGGTGCATGCTCTTTATTAGATGCCTCAGCAGCTACTGACCCTATATCTGGCTGGTCTGCTGATTCATTCAGCAGATCATCAAAAATGTCCATTACTGGTAAGGGAATGGGCATGTCAGCAAGATATCTAGCCTTTCCTTACACCTGTTGAAATAAAGGAAAATAAGTCTCATGAAATTGAGTATTTCTAGCAACAAAGATATCTTTGTTGGTAATGTCTAAGAGAATAGCACCCTCAGATGTATTTGAATTTCCAAGATAGACACAAGTCCTACATCTTGAGTCAAATTTTGTCCTATACTGCTGAAGTGTGTAGGAAAAAAGTAAGCAACCAAAAACTTTAAACACAGAATCGTCTGGTTTAGTGCCATAAAGCACTTCATATGGAGTGCTTTCCTTTAGCAGTGGTGTAGGTGTAGCATTAATTAACTTTACAGCATGTAAAAGACAGAAACCCCAATATTCAATAGGTAGATTACTCTAGAACCTCAAACCTCTTGGAACATTCAGCAGATGCTGATGTTTCATTTCAACAATACCATTTTGTTCGGTGTGCTTACACGGGATGTCGATGTATGATACCTGCTTGAGCATAAAAGTTAGTGAGTTGAAATTATGCACCATTGTCAGATCTAATTACTTTAATAATCTTATGAAACTGAGTAGAAACAAATTTAACAAAAGATTTAACAAGGTCAGAGGCTTCAAATTTGTGCCTCATAAACAAAACCCAAGTAAATCTAGAAAAATCATCTACAACAGTAAGAAAATATTGTTGTCCATTTACAGTATGATGTCTAAAAGGAGCCCAAGAATCCATGAACATGGTCAAAAACAACATTTACAGCAGTAGTGCTTAAAGGAAAAGGATTTTTCTTCAGTTTAGCCATAGGGCAGACATAGCAAAGATCATGATTACAAAATTTGACATCAACAGACTGTGAACTAATAAATTGCAGTCTTTTATCTGGCAAGTACCCAAGTCTGTAGTGCCATAAAAGTGCATCATCTAAGTTATCAGATAAAGTGTGGTTTTCTACAGCATTGGTAACAGAAAGTCTTATTGGTTGATCCATGACATAAATTCCTCTGTGTAACTCATCTGAACCGATCATTTTCTTGTTCTTGTCCTACAAAACACAATTTTTAGCAGAAAAGACAACCACACCTTTTGTATGATTAATAAAAGAGGGTAAAGCTAAAAGGTAATATTTAAAACCAGGGATGCAAAACACATCATGTAAGACCAATTGAGGGTTGACCTTTAGTTGTCCTATATGAGTGACAAAGACATTATTTCCATTAGGCAGTCCCATTTTATACCAGATGAAGGTTTGGGATTGCTTAATAGATCTAATTATCCTACAATGTGATATGTGGCATCAAAGTCCAAGATCCATTGTATTGATCTTACTAAATTTAGATCACATGTTCCTGTAGCAGGTGAGAAGTTTGTGACAATATCAACAGGCTGACCCAGAGCAAATCCTGCATGTCTAGGAGGATCATTCAGCAGAGCCATCAACTTGGCAAGTTGATGTGCAGTAAGATTGGAAAACCCCAGTCCAGCAGACCTACTCGGTGCCAGATCTTCTTCTGCTGATTGTTCCTCTTCTACCATATTGGCTCTTTTTTACTTGAAACTAGGAGGAAAGCCATGCGTCTTGTAGCAAGTCTCATCAGTATGACCATTGAATCCACAAAAACTACATTGAATCTTCTTGGGATTTTTAGGTCTAGGATTCGCAGCAGAGTTAAGTCTGCTGACCATCTGATTTTGTCCCTGTCCATTCTTTTTTGATAAGAGAACCATGGAATCTTGTTTCTTGGCCTTGTTAGCCGCATACAACTTCTATCTTTCAAACTTGATTGCCATTGCAAAGTCACATTGAATTTATGGAAAGGGAACCATCAATATTGCCTGTGAGACCATTGGCTCAAATTCATCCCTCAAACCATTAAGGAACTTCATGACATGTTCAGCCTCCATATGATCCATCAGAGTGCTAATTGCATTGCAGTGACATTGAAGATCACAAGAGCAGTCTGTTACAGGCCTATTGGTCTTGATTTCTTCCCAAAAAATCATTAACTTTGTGAAATATTGATTGATAGAATCTGTGCCTTGCTTCAGCAGATGCATTTCTTCAAGAAGATATGTTGGAAATATTTTTTGTGTTTTGATGATGATTCGTCACGTAATTAGACAAATCACTTACAACCCATGATGATGAAGTCGTAACTAACTGTTATAGTGCTTAATGAAAGAAGAAGCATGAAATGGTCTAGAGATAAATGTATAAGTTCTATCTAGAGTCTGAACTTTGTATAGGTTGTTTCGGACAAGCATTGTAATAGAATAGGAACTAGGCGAACAAATTTGAGTCACAACAAGAAAACGAGTTATAGCAAGAAAACTGAATATGCACATAAAGAACGAGGGTTCAAATTCGGTTATGCAAGAACTCAAGAAAATAAGTTCGCCGAGGACACGGACTCGGTTGGCTTATCTAGAGACCGAAGAACGAGGGACACGGACTCGATTCTGAAAAGCGAAGAACGAGGAGGCAAACTCGGTTAGAAGTCGATTAAGTTGTGACTATAAGTCGGGATTCGAGCAAGTCCGTGGTGACTTGAAACGAGTTATAGATCATGTAAAACCGAATAATCTTAAGGACAAAGATTATCGGTTACCGGAAAGAAGAAATCGAATGGTGTACTCGACTTAGTCAATTAAAGTCGGATGTTAAGGTACTCGGTTTTGAAGAAGAGTAGAAAAGCGAGTTAAGGCCTTGTTGAATTTAAACTGACAATACGACAATAGATCGTACATGTGAACGTTGGCTAAACGACAAGTGTAACGGCTACAAGAGCTAGTGACCGTTACATCACCCCTATAAATACAAAAGAGAATCACTTCAAAGAGAGAGAGAGGAGGATCGGAAAAAGAGCTTTAAAAGCATATATTCAAAGATCCAAATCCAGATCCACAAAATCAGAATATATATATATCTAGAAAAAAGGGATGCCAACGGAATTGCCTTGAAGACTTCAAAGGAAGATCCGGTAACCCATTGAGGGGGAAAGAAGGCATCTTGGAGCTACAAAGCCAGATCCAGAAGAATCAGACAGCTCACTGAATTCATCCTTGATTAATTCTAAACCTAACCGTTGTGAAAAAGGGTTGGTTGTGCATAGTTTGAAGAGAGCAATTCTACCTTTCTTCATACGGTTGCAACTTGGTTGCCACAACATTGGTGAAAAGATGGTCGCGGATCGTGTGTTGTTGTTAGTGGTGAGTGGTGAAGGAGCAATTCCACCTCCGAAAGATCAGTGTGCAGAATGAAGGGAGCAATCTTACCTTTCTTCATTATGTGTAGACAGTGAAACTAGGGTGTCGTGAAGGACTGTCATAGTGCCAGGATTTTGTAATGGTTATCTCAAGATTCTAGTGTTACCTTCTACACCACAGGAGAAGGGGAGACGTACGGGATTACACCACCCGGAACTTCCATAAACAAATCTTGTGTTAATTTACTTTATGCATTTGTGTTTGTTTTATTTATTGCATTATCACTCAGCAAACACCAGACACTGAGTCAGCACAGAACTGATACATAGAAGGTCTAGATTTCTACTCACACATCTATTGCACTAAAGGCTATTATTTATCCGCTGCCAGTTAACAAGACTGAATATAAGTCAGCATTGACTTATACTCAGTTGAGCTAACTGAACTCCGCACAAGTTAAGGGACAGGAACAAAACTGAATTGGAGATCAGTTTGAGTTTTGGAGAAACTCAGTTCCTGGGGCTTTTCCAGGTCAGGATAAGTTTTTGGTGACAAGTTTATTCAACCCCCCCCCTCTAAACTTGTGTTAGCCTTTCCAAGGGACCAACAATTGGTATCGGAGCGGTTCCTTCTTTTGAAGGTGATCCAAATCGTTTACCGCTTCAAGGTTCAGTTGTTTCTGATACCAACAATTGGTATCAGAGCTGTTACTTTGATCAAAGCAACCAGTTGTTGAAAACCCCTCACTGTATCAGTTGTAAAACACTTAGTTTCAATGTCTACATCTAGAGTTAGAAGTTGGCTTACTCACCCCCTGACTAATTGCTTGCAAAATGTATCTGATTTTCAGGATCAAATGTTTGAAAGGTTCAGTGCGACAAATTTACATACAAATCCAGAACCTCAACTCAGTGATGATGTGGATACAAACTTCAATGTTCATATTAACGAATCCAGAGGAGTTCCATCACTAAGAGACCTCTCTAAAGAAGAAGGAAAGGAGTTGTTGCAAGTGGTTGTTGATATAGAAGATTCATCACAACAACAAAAGAGTGTACATTCGAATCCTAAAACTTCATCAAATCATCAAAGAAAGGTACATTCTTCAAATCAGTTATCATTTGCTGAACTCGGTCTAAGAAACTCTGATCTTGTCAAGTTAACTGAAAAACTTACGTTGGAACTAAAATTAAAAGACAGAGAACTTGACAAAGCAAAAGATTGGAATGAGTTTCTTGAAACTGAGGTGTCAAATCTAGCTGAAAGATTAATGTCTAGTAAATTTGACAAAAGCAATGATAATCCCCCACCCCTACCCAGTCTTGAGACTTCAAAAAGTATAAACTTTAGAAATCAAGATACTGGAATACTTAGTAGATTACACAAAGAAAATAAAAATGTTAAATCTAAAAGAATCCTTGTGAAATCAACTAAGGTTGAGCGAAATGGTTTATCTAGAAAAGAGTTGAGAAGGTTTAATTCTCTCAACAAAGAAACTGAAAGTAATACTTCAGTAACTAACTCAACCGGACCCAAAAAGATATGGGTACCGAAGAAACCTTAAATTGTTTTGCAGGAAAAGTCAGTTTACATAATCTTCAGAAAACTGACTTCTATACAAAGCTGATGGAGGACAAATTGGTCAAAAACAGAAAACTTTCCAGCTACCATCTGACGTTTGGGCTGACATGACAAATCACTCGAAGCCACGTGTCAATCTGGGAGAAAAAGTAGAAGCTCATCCCTACAAAATCCCATTGATTGTGACACGACTCTCATTTTTGAAAACGATTGATAGATGCAATCTTGACGAAATCCTGTTCAATCAACTTCAAAACCTTCAAGATTCCACCCCCAGAATTTCACAAATCAGAAATCCATGGATCGTTACAACATTGATGAAGGAATCAATACAAGCCTGGACGAATTTTGTCAAAAATTCTCAAACTCCACTCTTTCAATCCAAATTGCACAGAAGATCAAAAAGATTCGAGGATTGGAGAACCTGATTGATACAAAGGTCACTACTTTGTGTCCAGATGGCATCAGAGATTTCTACAGGAATGCCGAAATCATCAACAATGAAAAAAGCTTCAAAACGACTGTTCAAGATAAAAGCTTTACTGTTGATGAACATTTGCTATCACTTGTCTTCGGGTTAGACATAATCGGAGGATCTTCATCTTTCAATTTTGGGAATGAAGAAAAAGGCAAACTTTGGAGTATCACTGCAATCAACAAGAAGGAGAAAATTTTCATTGGCTCCATCTATCAACAAAAGAGAGAATTCGCAATCTTGACGATTCTTCTGACCAAAAATGTCATTGGTCATGCCAGGAACTTCTACACTCTCTCATCAGATAAAATGAAGATGATTTATGCTATTTGGTTTGGAGAGAAAGCTGGATTGGAACAATTTTGTTCTCAATCGATTGATAAAACAAATTTCGAAGAGAATGAGAAAGTCAAAGGAAGAAAGGATACGGAGAAATGTTCTTCTTGAAAAAGGGATTTAGTTATCTAGTGCAAAGGATACTAGATCATTTCTCCATCTCAAAAGTCACAGAAACCAAAGCAAAACTCAAATCAGTGTCCACTGGGACAAAGAAAAGAAAAATCATTGAAGAAGAAGAATGGAGTGAAGTTTCAGATTCCAGTTCAAGTGGAACTGTGAATCTAGACGAAAGAACCCGAGAAGGCGAAGAGAGGATGTGGAACAAGCTTCGGTCAAAGAAAACGAAACGAGAATGTAATCCAGTTGAGGATGAAACGAAGAGAGTGAACGAGAATGAAGATGAGGAAAGTGAAACGAAGAAAATGAAGAAATTAAAGAAGATGATGATGATGAAAGCGAAGATAGTGAATCTCCAACCGAGTTGTATGGGGAGTACAACGAAAAGCGAGAGAGAAGGCTGTGGAAGACGCCGAATTTTGCGAAGCTGAGTATGAAAAGGAACTGACAGTTCATGATGCTCAATTTTATTATCCTGAAACCGGTTCCTCATCACAAGTTCATGAGGCATCTACAAGCAAATTGGCAACTGAAGAAACTGAAGCTGAAAGAAGGAAAAATGTGGAAGAAATCATTGAAGGCGTAATGCACACCCTACAGCAGAAGCTTTACGATCTACATGACTTCATTGGAAGATCTCATTATTCAGGATTGAACGAATATTCTAACCTCATCACCCTCCGTAAGTTATTTGAAGATTGCTATCGCTTATCTTCAAACAATGGGGAAGATAAAGCTGTTGATGAAGTTAAGGATGAAGCTGGTACTGGTGGAAGCGATGCTAAAGCTGAAACAGATGAAGAATTCCTTGTCAAACAGTTGATGGAATAACAAGAAAAACATATAAATGCTAATCTGTTAACCACTCAACTCAATGAAGAAAAAGCTGATAGTCTGATTGAGGAATTAACTGCAGAAGAGACTTTCACAGAAACAAGCACTGAAGAAGATGAAGAAACCGCAGTCAAAGTTGTGCTGAATATAAGGAAGAAACTTGCAATATGTATCAGACTGAAAGAACGACTAAAGGCATGAGAGACAATAACTAAGGGGGAAGCTAAATTGGAACAAGAAAGAAAAGCTGAAAAGATTGAAATGAAGGAATCTAATCTCATATCAGAAGAAGAAGAGAAGCTGATGAACAAAGAGATTAAAGAAATACTGATCAAGCTCAGAAACAACAACAATGAAGAAGCAAATCAATTCATCAGTGAATATCTGGAGATCAAGCCTAGAGATGGCGAATCAGTTGAAGAAGGAAAAGAAAGAAGACTTCTGGAAACTAAGAGAAGCATTTTTCTTGGAGAAAAGATAATAGCACTGGAAAAAGAAAAGATGTAATCTATTCAGTTTTTAACTCAGTTTGTTTCAATTTGAATCTTGTAATAAACTTGTCTGTTCTAGTTTGCTATCTTAATTTGTTTTGTAATGATTTCTTGCACTATTCTTTTATTATTGCTTTTAGGGAGGGTTATGATACATCATCAAAAAGAGGGAAATTGTTGGAAATATCATTTGTGTTTTGATGATGATTCGTCACGTAATTAGACAAATCACTTACAACCCATGATGATGAAGTCATAACTAACTGTTATAGTGCTTAATGAAAGAAGAAGCATGAAATGGTCTAGAGATAAATGTATAAGTTCTATCTAGAGTCTGAACTTTGTATAGGTTGTTTCAGACAAGCATTGTAATAGAATAGGAACTAGGCGAACAGCTGAGTCACAACAAGAAAACTGAGTTATAGCAAGAAAACTGAATATGCACATAAAGAACTGAGGGTTCAAATTCAGTTATGCAAGAACTGAAAAAGATAAGTTAGCTGAGGGACACAGACTCAGTTGGCTTATCTAGAAGACTGAAGAACTGAGGGACACAGACTCGGTTACGAAAACTGAAGAACTGAGGTGGCAAACTCAGTTAGAAGCTGATTAAGTCGTGACTATAAGTCAGGATTCAGGCAAGTCTGTGGTGACTTGAAACTGAGTTATAGATCATGTAAAACTGAATAATCTTAAGGACAAAGATTATCAGTTACCAGGAAAGAAGAAACTGAATGGTGTACTCTGACTTAGTCAATTAAAGTCAAATGTTAAGGTACTCAGTTTTGAAGAAGAGTAGAAAACTGAGTTAAGGCCTTGTTGAATGTAAACTGACAATACGACAATAGATCGTACATGTGAACGTTGGCTAAACGACAAGTGTAACGGCTACAAGAGCTAGTGACCGTTACATCACCCCTATAAATACACAAGAGAATCACTTGAAAGAGAGAGAGAGAGGGGAGGATCAGAAAAAGAGCTTTACAAGCATATATTCAAAGATCCAAATCCAGATCCACAAAATCAGATTATATATATCTAGAAAAAGGGGATGCCAACGGAATTGCCTTGAAGACTTCAAAGGAAGATCCAGTAACCCATTGAGGGGGAAAGAAGGCATCTTGGAGCTACAAAGCCAGATCCAGAAGAATCAGACAGCTCACTGAATTAATCCTTGATTAATTCTAAACCTAACCTTTGTGAAAAAGGGTTGGTTTGTGCATAGTTTGAAGAGAGCAATTCTACCTTTCTTCATACGGTTGCAACTTGGTTGCCACGGTATGTTGATGCGATCAACGGATCGTGTGTTGGTGTTAGTGGTGAGCTGGTGAATGAGCAATTCCACCTCTGAAAGATCAGTGTGCAGAATGAAGGGAGCAATCTTACCTTTCTTCATTATGTGTAGACAGTGAAACTAGGGTGTCATGAAGGACTGTCATAGTGCCAGGATTTTGTAATGGTTATCTCAAGATTCTAGTGTTACCTCCTACACCACAAGAGAAGGGGAGACGTACGGGATTACACCACCCGGAACTTCCATAAACAAATCTTGTGTTAATTTACTTTATGCATTTGTGTTTGTTTTATTTATTGCATTATCACTCGAAACACCGGACACGAGTCGGCACGAACCGATACATAGAAGGTCTAGATTTCTATTCACACATCTATTGCATTAAAGGCTATTATTTATCCGCTGCCAGTTAACAAGACTGAATATAAGTCAGCATTGACTTATACTCAGTTGAGCTAACTAAACTCCGCACAAGTTAAGGGACAGGAACAAAACTGAACTGGAGATCAGTTTGAGTTTCGGAGAAACTCAGTTCCTGGGGCTTTTCCAAATCGGATAAGTTTTTGGTGACAAATTTATTCACCCCCTCCCTCTAAACTTGTGTTAGCCTTTCCAAAGGACCAACAAGATATGAAAGTCTTAAGGCATCAACATTTGAAAATCTTGCTTTGCAAGATTCTTCCAAAGCGCATGTGCATTTTTTAAATACATCAAACTTTGTGCAATGGTGTTTTCAACAGAATTCAAGATCTATGTTGTATCACTCTGTATCCTTGCATGAAAGTCTGTTGAATCTGCTTCTGGCCTTTTAATTGTGCCGTCTACGATGCCAATTTTGTTTTTGGTGATCAGCACCATCTCCATGGACATTTTATAATTATTGCCATTCATCAATGACTGAACAAGAACCAGAGAAGGATTCTCATTAGGATAAACATAGAATGGACTGGAGGGACTTATATCTTGTTTCTTAGCTTCCATGGCAGTCAAGAACTCCAGAATTGATCACAAATCAATAATGAAAGTGAAAAAACGATCAAGAACTGATCAAAAAATAGGAAAATGATGACAGTTTACTCTCAAGAAACTGAAATCTTTGAAAATATGATGAACACTCTCAAGAGTCTTCAAAGATTAGAAAGAAAACGCCGGAAAGCATTCAGAAATTCTCAAATTTCTGCTCTAATACCATGATGAAGTTTATAGAATTATAAACTCAAAATAGAATGCGGAATTATTATTGATCAAGTCAAAGTTACAAGTTAAGTTACAATGCAGATGATCATGGGGTATTTATGAAGGATGCAGGTTCTTAGATCTAACCAAGTTAGATCTATTCGCAGCGGACGGATCACGATTCATATAACATAACGCATAATTAAAGGACTTAAATAAACTACAAGGGGGTTAAAATTAAGTTACCAAGAGATGCCTTGATCTTCCGATGTGTTCTCCAAACGGTGGTTGGTGGACACCCTTCTTGATACACGAGCCTCCTTGATATGCAACCAGAAAAATCCCGAAGATTTTTCCAACTCGAACCCTAAGAATAGAGGCCGAAATTTTTCGGCCAATTTCTCTCGGTGAATAGTACCTTCCCATTAGACTTGGGAGAACTCTCTTTATATAGGAGAGTAATCAATGTCCTCCAAGGATTAAATAATTAAGTGATAATTATCACATTAATCCTTTTCCAAATAAAAGATGAATAAAATGATTATCCCAAACAAATTAAGATAAATCATATTATTATCTATTATTCCATGAATTATCATTTAACAAATAAAAGATAAATCACATGTTAAATAATTATCCAAGAAAACTAATTTCTCTCTAATTATTAGGACATTAATGGCGCCACATATTGGGTCAAAAAAGCCCACATAAAATGTCTTTTATGTGTATTATATTATTTAGCCCAACTAAATAATATCCATGCATATCAATTAATTAGCCCAGCCAATTAATTATCACTGAGGCCCAAATAACAAGATTATTAGTCCGAATTACAGAAGCCACACCGGGGACCATGGACCTATAACCAGTAGCTCCAATAATTAATTATTCATCGAACAGAAAGTACATTAATTATTAATTCCGGGATTACGCCACCATAAACTCGAAACTGAACTCTACCGATTATAGATGTATACTTATACTCAACCCATAGAGTGAATAAGCGTCCATTGATATAATCACTACATACATTTTAACCCTCCATAGACTGTCCATTCTGAGAGGGAAGTCTCCGTGAATCCGACTCAGAATATCTTATCCTTATTTACCATCAACCCCCTAGTGATCAATTTGTTCACATATCTGACTAGTAGCTAATTAGTCTAAATATGAACTCGGCCGATCGATCACTTTCTTAGGGCTAACAAATAGGAGGACTGTCTCTCTACTTCCCGCAGGAAGGAATGGATTCCATGTCTGTGAAAATCAGAACTACTCACTCATCTGGAGATAGTGCCAATGAGAAGTGGCTTGGAACACATTATTTAAGTGAACCGTAACTAACACATCAAACACTACCCCGGGACAAGCAGCACCCTGTGATCACCTCAGGATTAAGGTTGATCCATATATGATCATCTAATGATTTAATAAGATTCCTCGATTACGGAATTATACCGAGAAATTCAGATTAAATCGGTCCAGTCCTATATGAATGCCATCATATATAAATGCCCCACGTAGGTACCCTCTACCGACAAATCCGGATAAGACTATCACACCCTAAGGTGTTACGGGCGCATTATTGGTGTTTTAATCAAGAGACCCTAAACTCTGATTAAGTTCACCACGGACTAACCGTTTAAGCATATCTCCACTAACTCAATCCTCACGTGTAATCCATACACTGAGTTAAGTGGTTACATACAGATATACTTAGGGTTTGCAGCAGTGTATTACTTTACAAGCACAAAGCAAGTAACTAAGGTGAGATAAATTATGTCATCCATTATTAAAAACAATTACAAAAATTGTCTTTCGGGCACTACACCTAACAATCTCCCACTTGCACGAAATGACAAGCAACGATTGTTTTTAGAGCACACCCTTTCTCATCTTATTCACAACACTCTCCCACTTGCTCTAAAAGTAGATGAGACATATCTATCAATGCCGTACCTTTCAAGCACTAGACTTGGTGCACTAATCAGTTAGGTTATCGGCTCGAAACGATCTTTAGGATCGAAACGTTGCCGGTCCATCTAATCAGGCGGTACTCTCTCTCAATATGCTTTTGACCTCTAGTGACTGAGAAAATCCTTCTAAGCTATCTCTTCACTGCTTTCACAATGAAGTGATATCGGCTCACTAGACCTGGAATTACTCCCAGATCAGTAAGGAAATTTTTAAGCCATATCGCCACTCTAGCTGCTCCGAAAGCTGCTACGTATCCGATTAATTGAAATCGAATTGGCGGTTCTGGATTTTTCCAGACTATAGCTCCATCACAATGAGTAAACACTGAGCCCGAGATCGTCCCAACGATCATCCTTAATCTGACTGTAAGTCAGAATCAGTGTAGTCAACCATATTCAAGTTTGCACCCGAATATACAAGCACATTATTCCTCGTTCTTCAAAGATACTTGAGGACGTACTAAACCGCTATTCACTGCTCGAATCCGAGATTCGACTACTATTGACTTATTATGACCTGACTTGCCGTTATCCAAGAGAGACTCTATCCCATTTTCTCTTTATCCGGAGATTTAGAGAATCATTCCTGAGAGTTAGGGTAGGACTACTCTCGTTGAATGTTGCATACGTATATGCATGATCATCTTAACCAATAAGACGGATGGGATAGCCAATGACTCATTCTTGTGAATTTGACCGAATCAAATTCTTAGAATATAGTCCAATTCTCTTATCCGAGAGAATCTTGGCGTGTCGATTTCCGACTTCGGATAGCACACCCATGTTGTTTCTAACCGTTTTAGTGTTATCATTTATGAACACTAATACTACTACTACATTACCAATATTGATATCCGATCTACGAAAAACTTATCAATATTATGGTCAAGTCCACATATTTTAAAACATGTGACTTTTAAATGACCGAGAGGTTTTCTTAAATCCACAAAGGATATAAGCCATGGCAGGCCTCCTACCAAAAGGTTCTTTCTGAATGAATTAAGATATCGTTAGTCTCGCAAAAAAAAGGTCTTAGGGAATCACCCCTATCTTCTGCTTTGTAACGAATCCGTTATTCATTCTTAGCTAAAACCCTTCTGTTCTGAATGAATTCAGATTCCGTTGTTCGGCAAGAAAGTCTCGGGGAATCACCCCTATTTTCTACGCTTACTAACGAAAACTAGCAAGGCGAGTGGTGAGAGAGTTCAAGGTCTGGTTAACTCTCTACTTGTCGTGGGAATCACCCCTATACCACTCAACTTTGCGCGAAAGTTTAAACTTTCCTATTCATTCGACTCTTTTCGGTGTAGATCCAATTGCTCCCACTGGGCATGAGACACTCAGGTGGTTCTACAAGAGGCTGAACAGAACTGGAGTACCAAAACTCCATTCACAGGGTTAAGGTTTTCAAACAAACCTCTATAATCAGAATCCTATACAGGCCACCAAGAGCCATAGGTTATGAATCACCCCAGCAGATTATAAAGTCCACAAAACCACAATGGGTCAACGGTTAAACCATACTCCCACTGTGTCTTGGGTGGATTGACATTCTGATCTAGTAGTATTTATCAGTGTAATCACCAACAACTAATGTTGGACGTGGTCTGATTAAATCAGATAGTAACTACCTTTGGGTAACCGTACTCTAAGGTTTAAGGCTGTTTCTTATAGATTCTATCAGAAGGCTTGTGACAGTTCAACCGTCACTTTCTGATCTCAAGAATCTTATAATCAACCTTCACTCGTCTCATTAAGATATTTCACGAACAGTCAAAATCTGAACGTATGCGCAAAATCTCCAGTCTTACCTTCAAGCATTAAATGCTAAATGCCTACATTTATGAAAGTGGTGTGAACCGAATTCACTCATTATCCATAAATTCACTGGCATCTTCTAGGTAGACTTCTCGGTTTACATAATAATGTTAACCGTTATTTTGCACCAAATTATCTTAATCGAGTTTAGCAGTGTATTGTAGCATATCAATAACTATATAGGGCAAGTCTATGGTTTCTTCCTCAGTGAGAAACATTCCACTAGGAGGCAGGCCGAGCATCAGTCCCAAGACTATGCGATAGCCTATTTCTGAGCATGGAATACTCTATTCTCTGCTAAAATCAGAGACACCTCCTCGTATTCTTTCGATAAACTAAATCACGTTTCGAGTAGTTATCAGACAAAATGTCACCACTCAAAAACTCCCACTAGCTTGTATCTCTCACTAGACCCCGAAGGTCATGGTGAACAAGCTATGTTACCCCTTCAAATCTATTACCCTTTCCCGATTGAAAGGAAACTTAGTCATTGTTCCTTTGAGATAGTGTTCCTAGACTGGGAGATAGGAATCACCCTTAGCCAGTCGTCAGGTCTTATCTCTAGGATATATGCATTAATTAATATATATTGAAAGGTCGTTTAACTTAATACGGAAACCTTTTACCTTTAATAGTTTTAGATGTGGTACACATACTTATTCAGCTGTTCTAAGTGGTTCTGACTTTATCAAACAAAAGTCTGAGTCTCGGATTCGTACTAAAAATGTCATATTCACTTTCTATGAGGCAACAATATATCGAGTTGAAAGTGAATCCATTTGTTCCAACGAATCTAAAAACGAAAAAAATAAATTTTTCGTGATATTCAAGGATAGAATCCGAAATTCATTTCCTTATATCACTCCCACTATTCTAGCCGAAATTACGTCCGTTGTTACTTTATTAATCATTAATGCACAGCTTCATTGTTCTTCCAAAGAGCTAAGCCACTGAGTCAAGTTACTCGGTTAAGAAAGTCGCTAAGGATTCATTGGTTAGTGATCCGAAATCACTTTCCTTATCCTATACTTTCTTTAATTAATGTTTCGGTTTAGCCTCAAAACTTTAGTTAAGATGATTAACACTTACGTACATTCTTTCCCATTCTTAACTTTCCTTAAAAGGAAATAGTCTTGAACTAGCGGTTCGCTTGAGTAGATACTACTCGTGAGCGTGGGATGTCTAGTGAAAGCATTACCCGGTGGGACCGATTTTCTAATAAATTAGAAAAACATAATATAAAAGCTCCCACTAGTTTATCGGTTCCAAATACCGTCTAACTAGCGACACTTTAATTTATGATTCTCCAATTTTTCTATCGAAAAATTTCTCGTGTAGTCACTACACAATTCACTAGAAGAATTTTATCGTCCCAATCATCTTTCAAACTAACTACGGTTGTCTCTCGTTCTGCACGAGTGACAGCAGTGACATGCCTATTTACGTCACTTAAGTTTTGATGGCTTCAAGAGAAATATCTCTTCCGAAAAATTAATCGCATGTGAGATTAATAAATACAACGTTCTAGTTACTTACCACTTTTTAACGAAGTCATTACTAGTCAATTTTACACTAGCAGTCTAGCACCTTAGAGAGATATATATAACAGTTGTAAATAAAATTGACAGAAAATAAATCCAAATCATACACTACTAAAATTTTAGGAACATAAACTAAGTACTTATAGTCTATCCTACCGTTCCAAGGATTTAATCTATGCCTCAGTGCCTCCTTAGGGTAGGTCAAAGAGGTTTCGATTAATATTGAAGATCAGATTGAGAATCGAACATCTCATTTTGTGATCGTCAATCACCTTTCCTTTTTCAGCCAAGGTACTACCAAAAATACCCTTTATGAGTGTGACCTACTGTCTCAGATTTTTAGGTAGACCCCGAGTGTGCCGCCTTAGGGTCGGTCAGTGACCCGACGAGTACCCAAAATCCTATCCTTTCGGAGACCAAGCCTTGAATTTTGATAGCGGTTAAGGCCTTCCTTAGGGAGGCCGGTCCCGAGCCGGCACGAGGCGTCACCATTCTCTCACGTTGCTTGCGTCAACAGTAGAGGCCGTGGGGTCGGCTGTCGCCTCTCCCGCTCCCACTCAATATTTTGAAAAAGTGGTGGGTTTACTAATCACGTTTTTGGACTTGATGTTACATTAAGGAACAATAATTCACAGTTCCCGAATGTTGTCGGTTATGTGGGCTAACCCACCCGACCTATTCGTTAGAACATATGTGGCCGTCGGACGGATCAAGGCTAGGGGAGCTCCGTTAAGCCGTAGTGGCTCTTCGGATGACTCAGCCTTGCGAGATCCCCGTGCAAACGCCACACGTGGAGGGTGAAGTCGATCGAGCCGTAGCTACTGTTAACCACCCAACCGTGGTTAAACCAATTTCGAACTTTGTTTGCCCGTGATTATCCAATCCTTAAACATCAAACTTTCATGTAGACACTACGGAACAAAAACGTAATCTCGTCTTAGGTAAGGTGGAATTCACCAAGAATCCGGCACCTTAACCACGAGGTTTCGGGATTTTACTCCTTATGCTTTCGCGAGTGGGATTCACCGAGAATCCATCACCCAACCTCGACGATTGAAAAAACCCGTGTTCCTCGGTTTTTACCCTAATTAGTTTCTAATCAATATCAAACAATTAATTAAAACTAATTGCGTGTTTTATACATGCCTAACTAATTCCTCGAATTAATTTCTACATGTATGCATATGGAGTGGAATTCATGATATGATGCATGTCATGGCAATTTTCCGGTTCTACACATACAATCTAAACATGTATACTAGTGCGGAAAATAAACATCAAGATGGACCGTTGGCACCCCCGTATCTAACCTATTTGAAAATAAATAACGAAACCCTAACTAGGGTTTACTACTTTCTAACAAAATCTGCAAAAATGTTCAAAATCTTCGACGATCGGCAAAACAAACGAACTTGGATCGCGACGAAACTTTCCGGATCGATCTTCATTCTTCGGACTTCAAGATGGACGGTCGGATCGGAGCTTTGACTTGTCAATCTTCCTCGGTGAGCCGACCAACTTGCTGCCGAAACGGACTCTTACGAAGCGGCGTATCACCTCGGGATTAAGGTTGATCCATATATGATCATCTAATGATTTAATAAGATTCCTCGATTACGGAATTATACCGAGAAATTCGATTAAGTCGGTCCAAATCCTATATGAATGCCATCATATATAAATGCCCCACGTAGGTACCCTCTACCGATAGTCCGGATAAGACTATCACACCCTAAGGTGTTCTGGGCGCATTATTGGTGTTTTAATCAAGAGACCCTAAACTCTGATTAAGTTCACCACGGACTAACCGTTTAAGCATATCTCCACTAACTCAATCCTCACGTGTAATCCATACACTGAGTTAAGTGGTTACATACAGATATACTTAGGGTTTGCAGCAGTGTATTACTTTACAAAGCAAGTAACTAAGGTGAGATAAATTCTGTCATCCATTATTAAAAACAATTACACAAATTGTCTTTCGGGCACTACACCTAACAATTTATCGCTTCATACACCTCATGAATCAGTCAGAAGTAAGTTACAAACGGTTATAACAAACTATAACAGAATAACTGTTTTCTAGATTACATCATACTATATTGAGCAGTAGGCTGCCGGGCTTCCATACTGTCAGCAGGCTGCTAGTGTCTTCATATTATCAGCAGAGTACGTCAGCTGACTGCACTCAGCATTCCTTTTAGCCTTTATACTGTAACAACTACCTTTCATGTGAAACGGTTACT
Organism: Gentiana straminea; assembly: GCA_036785695.1. Lineage (NCBI taxonomy): Eukaryota > Viridiplantae > Streptophyta > Magnoliopsida > Gentianales > Gentianaceae > Gentiana > Gentiana straminea. The sequence continues at coordinate 142,101 of JAVUPR010000422.1, read as the reverse complement.
GTGTAAATAGAATCATATCGTTGTAATAATATCCATACGGTTGTATCTCGAGTGTCAAACATTAACGACCGTATCTTATAATCTGGATATCCTACTCTCTCGAAGTAACATATTACTTCCGCTTTGCAAATACTTTCGAGAATAAGACATTCCTTATAAGAAGGTCCTTTTGGATATTTACTCGTATACATAGGATACGTGATTTCCGGACGAACAACATGAATCCTACGCATGCTTTAGTATCACACCCAATCACTACTGCATGATCGCCCCAAGCTAGGGGAAACCTCAATATTGTCAAAGTATGACAATCCACACCGTGATGTCATGAAGACCCCAGTCTAAGGATAATTACACAACCGCCACATAGTGCGACACTTAATAAAGTAAGTGGGTCAATCTCAACGTATGCATTCTCTAATACACATTCATGTACAGTCCAAGTGTCTCTACACTTCGATAGACGAGATCTATCCCTATCTTCAAAAGATAGAAGACATCTAATACGTGCTAGTTTAATCGTACTATTAATGTCTCATTTAATAGCACATACGACTAGACCCTTTAAAGTGTGTCGAGATCTCATCAATCGTAATCACTATTATGATTTCTTTTTCACAAATTTGACTTGACACTAGGGACGTTATCATATATACAATATCATAATTGGTCTATTAAACGAACAAATATATAATAACAGAAAGCCATTTATTATATGTATAAACACAAAGAAATAGTAGAAATGATCCAAAACGGTTGGGTCCGATTGGTTTTATGACACTATTTCAACATGATCTCTAGCACCAATGAGGGGGTTGCTGGAAAAGAGAGACCAAAGTTTCTCTTGCAGATTTCACCAAGATGGTCCTGACACTGAAGACTGCCACCAAAGGAAAAGAGAGATCGACTACCTGATCGAAGTTTAAAACTATGTCGATTTGTAGATCGAACTGTTGGAAAGCAACCATATAGGCGTAGAACTTTCCATATAGAAGAAAACAAGAGATGAAAGAATGATAATTGAGGTGGAAATAACAGGAATAATCAACGTCAGAACAAAACTCTCGAGCAGAAGACTGAAATTCAAAGCTCGATGGGGTCTTATTAATTATTGTTGGAGTGCGAGTTTGCCCCTTAACTCGTCAGGTGATGCGAATCAATTGTGTAACATTTTCTATATTGATTTACCCCCGTAATTGGACTTAAATGGTATTAACTCATGATAAATCATACGTAAAAGGGTTTAATTCAATTATTGGTTACGTATGAGTTTTATTGTGATTTTATAGAAATTATATTGTATTTTTATGTCGAGTCATGTTACTACAAGTATTATGGATTTGATGTAGAAATATTGATGTATTAATTTCGAGCTGGAGTGGCTTTGGACCGAAGCATGTAGAAAGGACCAATATTCAACAAGAGGAGAGCCAAGCCGAGTTGTTGGACCAATCTAAGACCGGTCCGGGACTAGTCCAGTCCAAGCCTTGCACACTGAACCCAGATGGGCTCCCGGTTCTATGCACCGCCTCAACCTAGAAACAGACAGTTTTTTCCTTTGAGTCTAAGTCAGTTATTTCGGTATAAAATAGCTATTTTCAACAGAGTTTGCACAATACTTTCATAATGCAATTCTCTTTGATATTATTCAATAAAATTTCAAGTTTTATTCATTGTTCGAAAAGTAAATGCAGCGTTTTTATTCTTGTGATTGCAATTCGATATGGAGGCGTTATCTATGAGTAGTTAGCGGCGTGTTACGAGGTAATTATGCTAACTAGTTCTTTGATGTTTAATAAATTCATTGTCGTTTCCTTTATCCAATTAAGCAAGCCTAAATTGCTTTTTGATCAAGTTGAACTGTTGGGAGAGATTGCCCACACTCTTGAATCTATAAAGAAATATAGTAGCGTCTTTACTAACATCAATTGGTTTTAGTACAACGGTAAGCGCTTGATCTTGACATGGTATTAGAGCCAGGTCATGGGATCGAACCCTGGTTGGAACATTATTTAAAAAATTAATTGTGCAAGTGCTGGGACAGATTGCCCACACTTGAAGGGGGGTGTTGGGAGAGATTGCCCACACTCGTGAATCTATAAAGAAATATAGTAGCGTCTTTACTTACACCAATTGGTTTTAGTACAACGGTAAGCGCTTGATCTTGACATGAACGATGTTAATTTTTACCTAATCGTAGTTTATATTGATTCATACATGGAAAACGCTCAGTCTCGGAGAAAAGACTTCTTCTTGGATGAGTACCCAATGGTCTATATTGGGAAAAAGCCTTCATAATTTATTTTCCCCGATAAATCTTTCCGAGTGCTTCTATTGTTTGGTGTTAATAAATACATGTTTATAACTTGATCAACTCTTTGCATGTTTTTTTTTTTTTTGTAAATAACTTTCGAAGGAACTTAGGTTGAAGAGGCTAATTGGACAAGAAACAATTAGATCGTTATTAGTTAACTAGCCCTAGCGAGTTGGTTACATAGCAAGGTTTACGGTATTTCTGAAGGTATTTCCTAGTACTTAATTTGTGTTTAGTTAATTTTTCCTAGCATAATCAAGGTAGAATTTTAAATAATCGTAGGGTTCTCGAGTCCGAGCATGATCGAGGAGCCATTTTAGGGAAATACGCAAGTAATCAACTAGATTCTTGGAACATTAATGATAAAAAGTGTATGAATCAATATTAGACAATGATTAGGGAAGAATTAACTAGTTCGGTTCGATCTACTTTCTCGAACGTGGATAGAACTTGTTCTTGATTTGATAATCCATGATTATTTACTTTTTCCGAATTTATTTTGGTCAAAGACCACAACTTTCTTAATCTAGAATGTTAAAACTATATTTGCATATTATCGAACGAGTCCCTATGGGATCGACCTTGATCACGAATTGAGCTATACTACGGTTGACCTAGTCGACTTGTTAGTGTAGTCGTGATTTACATGAACATCGGGCAGTCCAAATCAAAAGCAACCCGACTCAAACCGGATAGGGAAAAGGGATAAGGACCTCGAAAAAATAACCTTCGGGCCAGAGGATCCCCTTCCGATGGTAACCAACAATGAACGCTTGGTTATAAAAGCCATCATTCATAAATGCTTGGTCAAAACGATTTGTGTAAACATTGGGAGCGGTGAAAGTATCCTATACCAGAATGTGTTCAAGTCGTTAAAACTTAAAGAAAGGGATGTCATCTTTGGAAGCCACGCCTCTCTTCGGGTTTACCGGAGCACGTGTTAATAAGACTGGAAACATCTCTCGGAAAAGTTCACAAAAGCAAGACCCTTCCAGTAAACTATGTGGTGGTCAAAGGGAATTCGGCTCATAATGTCAGCCAAGGTAGGCGGGCAATGATCAAACTGCATGCGGTCATCTCAATAGCCTATGTTTGCATAATATTCTGACCCCAACAAGAACTTCAACTGTCCGAGGAGACTTAAAAGCGGCAAGATTCTGTTATGCAACGGCTATCAATCACAAGGGGCCAGAATAAAACTCTAAATTTACTTCATATGTATTTTTTGGTGGTCCCGAGTTGAACACGTCTCAAACTCAAGTTCATAGTGTGCATTTACTTACAACATGGAATAAGCTTCATTTGTCCAAGGTTAGTTCAATCACAGCTCGATCTCAGTCACATTAATTAAGATAGTCCTACGCAAATCTGTCTAACGCCCTGACAACAGCTGGCATGACGTCAGGACGTCCACTGCCACAAGCTATCCTCGCACTTAACATGTATTGGGTATCAATGCAATACAAACTAAATAAGAAACATCATTCACGCTACCATCCCCGATTGGACTGCCACTCCAGCGAAGTTTCACTATATAAAGGGATCTACCCCTCTATACATGGTATGTTAACCTAATAACTATTACTCCACCAAATTTATTACTGAAAGTTCCACCTCAAAGTGCATATCACTAATTTGAGCGTCGGAGGGTTTTCTCGGTGATAGAACTCAAAGACCCTTAACGATGGCTTTGTATTACACACATCGTAGCGAGTTCGAGCTAGCGGGACACTTTACAAGAAGCTCATTTAAGACCATCAACGGTCGGGTAATTTTGGACGATATCATTCATCGTCATTAATGTTGATTGAATTGGGTTATTCTTGGGTGGTAACTAGAGGTCGTTAAACGAACGAGCGTTCGTGAACAAAGCTCAAACTCGGCTCGTTTAAGCTCGTTCAAGCTCATTCGTTAATGGTATCGAGCCGAGCTCGAGCGCTTTCTCCTTCTCGTTAGTGTTCGCGAACTTAGGTAATATATATAAATAATATATACACATTAACATTTTACACATTGAGTTAGTAGTTGAACGAGCCGAGCTCGAAAAAAATTACTATTGAACGAGCCAAGATCGAAAAAAATACTATTGAACGAGCCGAGCTCGAGTTCGAGCTTGTTCGCGAGCTCGAGCTCGAACATTTTTCATACTTATCGAGCCGAGCTCGAACGGCTTTTTAGGCTCGTTTGTGTTAACGAGCGAGCTCGAACGAGCATGATTACAAACGAGCTCGAGCTTGAACTTCAGCTACTCGACTCGACTCGGCTCGTTAACAGCACTAGTGGTAACCCACGTTTATGGAGTTAGAGTGTGGATAAATATGTTTTTATTGTGTGTAAATTAAATTTTGTGATCCAGATTGATCTATATAGATAACTCCATAGATGTGGAGTTGCCATGAATTTTGCGATTGAATTGTGTATAATTATGTTTTAATATTTAGCTCAATGACTCCTTATTTCATCCCACATGCATGAACCAATATACTTGCATTTTAATACCTTTCATAACTGATTGCTTAATTTGCTAGTAATCTTCAAGAACGTTAATGATCTCGCCCATACACAAACCCTGCATTTACAAAACAACAGCACATGCAAGAGAGAGGAATGTGTATATAAATTAGGAGCACACTCTGATGAAGAAGTAAATTGTTTGCTAAGGAAACTCAATCTCATTTGTAATTTTAATTGATGGGGTATATATTTTAATGGCTTAGAGAGACCAAATCAAGATGAATGCCATTATGGTCTGTTTCAAAAGACATGCTTTCTTATGGGCCATTCTCAGCTTGCTCATAAAGTGTGTGATGCAGTTTTTAGTTGATAATGACATAACTGAAATGACGAAAGCAAGCTATAATATAAGGACATGAAAGAATCGCACCTCCTCCAATCCCCCATGCTAATCACAACCGGTGAATTAACTTTATTTTACACCATTAATCGCGATATAAACTCATAAATTATACAATATAGACTCATTATAGTTAAGGCCAAGGGAGGATGCACATACAAGTAAATAGGGTCCACGGACCCCGTTATATTTAAGAATACGTTATATTTTACCTATAGAAAAATATTTCGAACCCCGTGAAAAAAGATTTACGGACCCCGCTGAACATAATTTCTGGATCCGCCACTGTTTAAGGGTGTAGAAGTTGATGCGTTACTCGTTATGCTTGAGTAACCCACTATAATCAAGAGTGTAGAAGTATGAGTAAAGATACAGGCACAATCGTTCAGCCACAACGTGTATTTACACCATTGATTATGATTGATATACATCATGATCTATGGATCCTACTTCATAATCAAATGGTGTAAATACATATTATGCCACTCGTTATGGTTGAAGTGTTATTTTTGTATCATTACTCATAGAAGTAGGTTGTGTCCCTCGTGGCTAATTGAATGTGGAAGTATGATTACCCCACTTGTTGTGGTTATGTGATTGTAACGGTAACATTAACATTACCCGGCCCACTCGATGTGGCTGAATGGTTGTGAGATTAACATTACCACACTCGTTGTGGCTGAACGACTGAATAGTTGTGACAATAGCATTACCCTTATATATATATATATATATATATATATATATATATATATATATATATATATATATATATATACACTAACAAAATACACGTGCGTTGCACGTGTTTATCTAAAAAAATATTTTATACTTCAGAAAATTTGAAATGTAGGCAAAATGCACATGTGTTGCGCATGTTTAAATTAAACAAATATTTTATACTTAAGAAAATTTGAAATGTAGTATGATATTACATCCATTGTTAAATATACATTTGATTTATAAAGTAATTGTATATTGAATATGAAAATTTAAATAAAAGAAATTCATGCTTGGTGTAATTAAAAAAAAAAAAATTTGCATGCACATTGAATAAATATTACATGTTACATTTATCGTTCTTTTTAATATGATTAGAATTATTTGTTACGAAATCATATTATTGACTTGAACAAATAATGGGTTTGCATCAAATCTTTGGTATATGTTTTTGTGTGTGTGGATATTTATAAGTTTCTCCCGGCCTAAATAATATCATCAAAATCATAGGCATTCATACAGTCATGTATGCAATTTTAAATAGATATATTTTAATAGTTTTATTTTATTTTAGCTGCAAATAATATTTGTTATGAAATTTATTGTCAATCGTATTTCTTGACCATGTAGATGGAGAATTATGATTGATGTTACATGAGTAATACAAAGCTCTATGTCTTGTATAACAATCGATCATTTAAAAGGAGCTTGTCATAATATTATCTTAAGCTTGATAAGAATTGATAAATAAATAAATAAAACGACTATATTTGATGGAAAATAAATACGTTAATAAATAATGAGAAACATGTTATGGTAGAAACCAACTAACAATATCGGTCATATGCTACATCAAGAATTAGACAATTTTATTTTTATCATTATCGGTTATATTAGATAACTATGACATTGTTCAATTTCTAGTTAAATAAAATTCAAATATATGTGGTTAAAAACTTATTTATGATTTTAATATTTAATTTTATTATTATTAACATAATAAAATAACACACAAAGATACACCAAATTATACTTCAACTTAATTGTATGAAATAAATAAATATTCTATTATGATACAATAAATATTTATGCTAGCTATATCGTATACATGAATTTTATTTGTTCATGCATAATTATATACTTATGTTATATGATGATAATAATCTTTGTATTTTAAGCTATATAAGGATGAATAATACTATATATAATCATTTTTTGTTTGTATATATTCTACATAAATTGTTAAGTAGCGGGATCAAAGTCTCACGTCGTCAATTAAGCTTCAAGAGCTGACAATGGCTTAGTATATAATAGGGCTGAGCCTATTATTTTAAGACGTGCCAATTAAGACAAACTCTCAATTGTCTTATCTTATTTTGACTTTTGTTTTTAGGCTTCAGAAATGTTGTATCTTTTGTATTTCTCCACTATAGAAATAAGCACTCTTTCGCATATGGATTAGGTCATATTGCCCAACCACGTAAAAATGATGTTTTATCTTTTTCCTTCCATAGATTATTTTGTGTTGCCATCGTTAAGGGCTGTCACTCGGGTTTGTTTTTCTTAACAAACTGGCATCATTGATGAGGTTTTTCGAGCTTTTGAAAATAAGCAATTATGACGGTAACTAAGTAATATTTTGAGAAGCTCGAAAGAAACGTCAACTTCGAGATGTAACAGTTGAAGATGAAGGTAATGCTAATTCAGGATGCCTTGAATGTTCCACTACTTGGGAATGAGAAAAAGCCAGAGAATATGTGAGATGAGGAGTTTGTTGTTCTCGATAAGAAGGCCAAGTTAAGTATCATCTTATGTCTTTTTTATGCGGTTTAAGCGAGCTATCCACTGAGGTTACTGCTAAGGATTTGTGGGGGAAATCAAAATCCTTGTATATGAAAAAAACCATGTGGAGAATAGGATTTATTTAAAAGTAGAGTTTGTATATGTTTTGTATGTATGAAGGTTCATCTATATTATTGCTTTTGGATAAATTTGATTCCCTGCTTACGGATTTGAGTAATATAGATGTTAAGATTGATGATGAGGATCATGCCCTATTCTTATCAAGTTCACTTCCCCAATCGTTTAAGCATACTATAGAAACAATGCTCTATGGTAAAGATACTATTTCTTACAAGGAAAGTTAGTCGATTTTGAAATCGAAAGATCGGATTAATAAAGATATAACTATGGGAAGTAGTTTTCATTAGACATATTGGTAGTTCGGGCGGATCGCTTAGGAAGGATGCATATAGTGAAACTTCGATTTGAATCCCATAAGTAAAAATTTGATATGATTGTTGTAAAAAGATTGCCATATCAGATCTGATTGCTTTCGACTTAAGAGCAAAGAAAAACGTAATGAAAAAAAGAACATTTGGAAAAGAGTCACTCGAAAGCCGTATCATAGAAGATGAAAGTGACTGTCTTTGATTCTCGGTTGCACGTATCATATGTGCCCGAATAGGGGACCGGGCACATATGATAAATTAAGGTGTTATGATGTAAAATAGCCCTTAAGCCTTTGCCACATTCATATGTTTCAATGCAAAATGGAATTCCAAAATCTGGTAAGACAAGTACTAATAATTTGCACATGGCCTCTTTGAGTTTCTAGAATCCTTCTGTGGCTCCCAGTGACTAGTATAACCCATTTTTTCTTGAGTAGGTCATTTAAGTGTTTAGCCATAATCACATAATAAGGCACAAATCTCCTATAAAAATAGGGGACCAAAAACCCTCTTGGTTCAGTCACATTATGAGGCCAGGGCCAATCTGATATGGCTTGAATCTTCCTTACGTCAACATGCACTTCAACCTCATGTACGATATGAACCAAGTATTCCAACTTGGTGATAGGAGCCAACTTTGCATGACTCCGGCACTCTTTTAGCCCCCATTTTGATGCATATTTGGTATATTTTGACACATTAAGGTCTCAAAACGGGTTGGTATCACATGTTTTAGAGCACAAGGGCTTTTATCATCTTTTGGTGGTAAAGCCTCCTTTTTATTGATATTAACCCCATTCCGAGCACTTTTACCCTCCGGAATTGTTTGGTTGTTTTGGTCGTTCATGATGTTGTAGGGTATTAGTGTCTCGAGCACCCGGAAGGTGATGATTCATGGTGAGAAGTATGATCAAGGTGATAAGAGTGATCAAAAGGGAGAAAAGATGAAGTTTTGGAACAATTGGGGGTCAAACGCACGTTTGAACCCCCCCCCCCCCAAACTGGTGTTTCAAAAGCACGATTTTGGACAGAGTTCAAGCCCCCCTTAAATGCGCGTTCCAGTTGATGACCAAGCCAGAGCCTGCCCAGAAATGAAGCGAAACGCCGGTTTACAGCAGCCAAACGTGCGTTTGAAGACGAAAAACCTGTAGATTTTCCCCCTCCTATAAATACCCCCCTTAGACCATTTTTTTTGGGGGGACTCCCTTCTCTTAGCTAACCCTAGCCCCTCTTTTGCTCGATTTTTGTAGTAGTTTAAACCACTTTCTCTTAGCTTAGATTAGCTTAAATATAGTTAGATTCTACTCTTTCCAAGCTCAAATCTCTACTCTAAACACTAGGTCACCACCTTTTAATTAGTTCTCTATTTTGTACTTTTTGGATCTCAACTCGAATTTCTCTCAATTTATGGTATATTTCTTCTCTCCCTTACCTCCTATGGCTTTTATTTACTGTTATATGTATGTTTTAATCAGTATAATGAGTAGCTAGTTCCTTAACATAGTCGAATCATGTGAACACTAGTGAAATCACCCTTTGGGTGACGAGTGGGTAGTGCTTATTTTCATGCTTTAATGATTTATTCTTGTCTTAGAACTTGTTTCAACATATTTGGGCTAGATTGATCATCTAGGTCAAAGTCACACACATCAATCTAAAGAGTTGTTCAGATAGAGAGATGTGGGAAAAGGGGTTCTAGGATCGCGGAGTAGACCCAGCTTAGTTGTTAAGCCTGGGCCCAAAGTGAGATTACTCGTTTTAACGTTTAATCGGTTTAGAGCTTATCGTGTTGGGGTTTCTGGTTTCCTTAAGGGGGAATTGGTTAGCCTAGCATAGGGTGGTGAAGGAGAGTTGTTCAGATAGCATCACCAGTTTAGAAACCGTTACCCTTGAATAATCGTTAAGCACCTTTGGTTATGGTTGGTCGGTATGCACACTTCCGGTTTAGTCACTCGAGGAGGCGTAAGTAACTAGTGGGATCATGGTTCGGCTAGGCTCGTAATCCTTAATCTAATCCTCTCAGTAGTTTCTTTTTCTTCTCTTATCTTTATACTTGTTAATTGAAATGCTTAATTGTCGTTGTAGTTATAAAACACCTTAAAATCTGGATCGCCTAGACTAAGTTTCAAGTTTGCTTTGGTATTCACAACCATATTCCTTTGGGTTTGACCTCGTACTCCTGTAGCTATGCTAGCAATTGACCCGGTACACTGCCGGTTAGAGAGTTAGTTTGCCCACGGTTTCGTGTCTTTATAAATTGTTTTTGTTGGGGCACTTGGTTTGTCCAAAAGAAAATTTGGACAATTTAGCATAGTATTACTTCTTCTTCAAAACTTCTAAAATCACTTTAAGATGTTGTATGTGGGAATCCATGTCAGGGACAAAGATTACGATGTCATCAAAAAATACAAACACAAACTTCCTTAAGTAAGGTCTCAACATCTCATTCATACTTCCATGCATCACTTCGAATTCAAATTGGTCATGATGAGTTACAACGACATTCTTCTGGACATCATCCTCATTCACAAAAATTTGATGGAATCCAGACCTTAAGTCTATTTCCTATAATAGAAGATAAATACACCACGTATGAGTCAATTCAAGGCGGAGTTGTTTTGATGGGACAATTTACAAGGTTGTCGGTATTGGTATGGTTAGAATCAACACCCATGATCGTGTTGTCTGGACATTTATGCAATTCAGACATGTTTCAAATTAATTTGAAGAAAAATCTCATCTCTTTGAGCGCATTTAACACTTTTGGAGATAGGTACACCGTTGAAGGTGGACTTTCGAAAATAATTAAATCGCTCTGGTTGCCATGAAAGCTTACAGGTGTGGTACTTTGTGTATTTTTCAGAAATCCACAGTCATTGGCACTTATGCAATCTTTACATCATCATGTTCAGAGTTAGATATTACAAAGCATCGTCTGTTTGTTAAGAAAATTTCCACATCGTCGGTTTAGATTTAAAAGCCAACAATGGCTTAGTATTTAATGTGCTTGAGGCTATTATTTTACGATTTATCCATTAAGATAAACTCCTCATTGTCTTAGCCTATTTTGTCTTTTACCTTTAGGTTTAAAGAGAGTTGTTTTTTTATGTATATCTCCAATATAGTAATGTTCTCTCTTTCGCACGTGGATGTAGGTCATATTGACCGAACCACGTAAATTTGGTGTTTTATCTTTTTTTCCTTCTGTTACTTATTTTTTTATCATTGTTAAAGGCTATCGCTTGGGTTCGTTTTTTGTAACATAAATTAATATTATATTAACTGAGTATAATAAAATGATTCTTGTTTCATTTTTTGATGTTTGTTATGCTCCCTTCGGGTTATCTTATAATTGATAACCTAGTTTTAGTAATTTCCGAATTCTTAATGACTTTTATAGAACGATTCTTAATGACTGTAATGGTGACTTAAACTATGCTACTGAGTTGGGTCAGCTGAGTGTAATACTCTGTTGAGTCTGGTATGGAAGCTATGACGGTGTTCAGTTGGGGCAGATCAGCAGGCCAGGGTTGATCAACCTGCTGAAGATAAGGCTGCTGAAGTTGAGTCTGCTGCTTCACAGTACACTTAGGGAACACATCTGCTGCATGGTTTCCGTTTTGGTGAAGTTACTTCTGGGGTATTTCAGTCATTATCTGGTTTGGCTGTTTAGTCTATTAGGGTTTGATTCCCAAGACTATAAACACCGTATGTATCTGTTGTAACTTGTAACTTTCTCATGATAATAAAATATTCTCGTTTGTCCGTGGAGTAGTCGGCACATTGCCGGAAACCACGTTAAATATGTGTTCTTATTATTTTTGTGTTTGTTTACTAGTTAATTGCTTATCTTTACTCACAATCACCATCACTTCTTGATCAATCCGTCATAACAAACTGGTATCAGAGCGTCTAGGTTCATCAAGAAATATGTTAATCTGTTTGAAGCAAGGTAGATTGGCACCAAGGTCATAATTGACGCTAGGATTTGGGATCTACGCAAGCTTATCTGGTGAGAAAGATGTATACTTTAACGTCAAGATTGAAAAATTCACAGGAAGAAAAAAATTTAGTCTGTGGCAGATCAAGATGCGTGCTTTGTTTGAAGCAACAAGGATTATGGGGTCCCTTGTCTAAATCAACAGAAGGAAGTGCTGCTGAGAGAGCCAGTCTGGAGGAGAAAGCACATTCAACAATCATGTTGTGCTTGTCAGATGATATTATCACGAAGGTTGCTGAAGAGGATACAGCAGAGAAGCTGTGGTCCAAGCTTGAGAGTCTGTACATGACAAAGTCTCTAATCAACAAGTTGTTATTGAAACAACGTATGTTCAGTTTAAGGATGCATGAGGGCACTCAGCCGAGGGATCATCTAGATCAGCTGAACACAATATTACTTGACTTAAGGAATATTGATGTGAAGATTGAAGATGAAGATGCGGCATTGATCCTACATGTTTCATTGCCTGCATCATATGAGAACTTTGTGCAGTCCTTTATTGTTGGGAATGACTCAGTGGCATTGGAGGATGTGAGATCTTCACTCCATGCTCGAGAGCTACGCTATAAGGCATCTAGTTCTGGGACTGACAGTCAGTCTGCTAGATTGGTGGCCAGTGGAATCTGTAGGGGAATAGGAAATTTAGGAAAGAAGAAATCCAAGAGAATTTTCAAGTGTCCTAAAGCTAAGGATATCTGTAACTACTGCAAGGAGCAGGAAAAATGAATACCCAACGAGGAAGAAGCAGTAGGGTACTCAGCAGGGTATTGTTGCTCTGAAAAAACAAGACACCAAGGCATTTTCAGAGTCAGCAAGGCACAGAGATGTGTGGATTCTGGACACTGGGGTATCTTATCATGTGTGTCCAAACATGGAGTGGTTTTCAACTTATCAGCAGGTGGATGGAGGCCATATTGCTATGGCTAACAGCAAGGTCTGCAAAATAGTTGGGATTGGATCTCTTCAGTTGAGGACACATGATGGTAAATTCTGCACACTGAATGAGGTTAGGCATGTTCCACAGATGACCAAGAATTTGATATCGCTTAGTCTACTAAACAGCAAAGGGTTCAAGTTTAGGGGTGAAGGTGGAGTGGTGAATGTCTACAAGGGTTCAGCTGTGATTTTAAAGGGTATCAGATAGGGAACATTGTATATACTACAAGGGTCTACTGTATTAGGTTCTACTGCTGTAGCATCATTAGCGTTTCACCAGTCACAACTGACCAAGTTGTGGCATATGAGATTGGGTCATATGGGTGAAAGAGGGATGCAAATTTTGTTTAATTCTGATCTACTTGGGGGACATAAGGTCAATAAGTTGGCATATTATGAGCACTGTGTGTTTGGGAAGCTACATAGGAGCAAGTTCCCAAAAGCAATTCACATCACAAAAGAGACACGTGATTATGTCCATTCTGATTGTTGAGGACCTTCAAGGGTGGAGTCACTGGGTGGTCACAGGTATTTTGTGTCTTTTATAGATGATTACTCAATGATGGTTTGGGTATTTATGTGAAGCACAAGAGTGAAGCATTAAAGCATTTCAAAGCAGTAAAAGGCTTTGGTTGAGAATCAGACAAGGAAGAAGATCAAGAGACTTAGAACTGATAATGGACTAGAATTATGTTGGTCTAAGTTAAATGAATTTTGCAAGTATGAAGGCATTGCTAGGCACCATACTATCAGAGACACTCCACAGCAGAATGGTGTTGCAGAAAGAATGAATTAAACTGTTCTGGAGAGGGCAAGGTGCATGCTCTCTAATTCTGGTCTAACGAGAAGATTTTGGGTAAAGGCTGCTAACACGGCATGCTACTTAATCAATAGGGGGCCTTACACTGGGATCAAGCTCAAAACACCACTTGAGGTTTTGTCAGGAAATTCAACAGACTACTCTGGTCTAAGGGTTTTTGGAAGCACAATCTACTATCATTTCAGCGAAGGTAAACTGGAACCTAGAGCCAAGAAGGAGTGTTTGTTGGATATGGAGATGGAGTAAAAGGGTTTAGAATCTAGTCATCGGCTAAAAATAGGGTTATATTCAGCGGAGTGTAATCTTTGATGAAAACTCTATGCTTAACTCATCTGTTAGGGCCATATTTGAATCTGAAATTGGATATGAAACTGAGAAGGTTGACAAACAGGTGGAGCTTCAAGTAGAATCGCTTAATTAAAAGACTCGGCGGGGGATAGTCAACAATCGCGGATCCATAACCGGATTCAAGCCGATCCCGTCGAACAAGGGTCGGCAGATGCTCAAACAGCTGATGTTGGTCAGTAGGGTATAGCTCTCCGCAGAGCTAGGAGGACCAATATCACACCCCCAAGAAGATATGGGTTTGAGGAGGATATGGTTGGATATGCACTACAGGTAGCTGAAGAAGTGGATGGTTTTGAACCAAACACTTACAGGGAAATTGTGATATGTTTTTAGGCATCTCATTGGCTTGTTTCCATGGGAGAAGAAATGGAGTCACTTCAGAATAATAAGACTTGGGATTTGGTCAAACAACCACAGGATCGAAGGGTGGTCAGCTGCAAATGGATCTTTAAGAAAAATGAAGGAATGACATCTACTGAGGCCATCGGATATAAGGCACGTTTGGTTTCCATAGGGTTCAGTCAGAAAGAGGGGATAGACTATGAACAGATATTTTCTCCAGTGGTAAGACACACTTCTATCAGGGTGCTGTTAGCAATAGTGGCACATCGTAATCTTGAACTTGAGCAATAGGATGTGACAACAGCCTTTCTACATGGAGATGTAGATAAGGAAATTTATATGACTCGACCAGAGGGTTTCCAAGTTCCTGGCAAGGAAGGATATGTTTTCAAGTTGAATAAGTCCTTATATGGACTTAAGCGAGCCCCAAGACAAGTGGTATAAGAAGTTTGACAGTTATATGGTTCAGCAGGGTCATAGCATGAGTCCATATGATTTATGTGTTTATCACAACAAGTTGAAGGATGGTTCAATCATCTATCTGGTTTTGTATGTGGATGATATGTTGATAGATGCTATGAACAAGTCTGATATTCAAGATCTGAAGAATCTGCTTAAGGCTGAATTTGAGATGAAGGATTTGAGGAATGCAAAGAAAATTCTGGGATGGATAGAGATAGGAAGCAAGGGAAGTTGTTCTTGTCTCAGCAGGGGTATATTGAAGAGATGTTATCCAAGTTTGGCATGTCAGCAGCCAAACCTATAAATACTCCTATGGCACCAAATCTCCATATGTCTGTTGTGTTTGCTCCACAATCAGCTGAAGAGGAAGAATACATGTCAATGGTTCCTAATGCTAGTGCAGTGGGTAGTTTAATGTTTGCCATGGTATGTACTAGGCCTGATTTGGCTCAGGCAGTCAGTGTTGTCAGCAGGTTTATGGCTCAACCTGGAAAGAAACACTGGAAGACAATGAAAAGGATATTTAGGTACCTTATGGTTACATCAGATATTGGACTCATTTATGGAGGTGGTACTCAATGTTTTGTCACAGGGTATTGTGATTCTGATTATGCTGCTGATGTGGACAGCAGAAGATCTATGACTGGTATGTGTTTACTTTGGGTGGTTCTGTGGTAAGTTGAAAGGAAACTTTACGAGTACACAAGTGACATTATCTACTACTTTGAAGCGAGAATACATGGCACGGACGAAGCGACAAATGAGGCAATCTGGTTAAAAGGGCTAGTCAATGATCTGAGTCTGCATCAAGATCAAGCCAGGGTGTATTGTGACAGTCTCAGTGCAATATGTTTGGCTAAGGATCAATTTCATCATGAGAGAACCAAGCACGTTGATGTTGGGTATCATTTTCTAAGGAATGAGAGGAGGGTCAAAGTGGAAAAGATCGGCACTGATGTAAATCCTGTTGATATGTTCACTAAACCGAGTTCAAGGGGCAAGTTTCGGTTGTTTCGGACTTGCTAAATATCCAAAGCTGTTAATCTGAATCTGGGAATACTCAGCTAAAGGTGGGGGTCTGCTGAGGTATTCAAATCTGAAGAGAAAGAGGATTTCTGGCTCTTGGTTGTGCATCTAGTCAGTTTGCATGAAGTTGAAGTCAATGTGGATATTTGTAATGGTGACTTAAACTATGCTACTGAGTTGGGTCAGCTGAGTGTAATACTCTGCTGAGTCTGGTATAGAAGCTATGATCTGGTGTTGGGCTGGGGCAGATCAGCAGGGTTGATCATCATGTTGAAGATAAGGCTGCTGAAGTTGAGTCTGATGTTTCACAGCAGACTTAGGGAACACGTCTGCTGCATGGTTTCTGTTTTGGTGAAGTTACTTCTAGAGTATTTCAGTCATTTTCTGGTTAGGCTGTTTAGTCGGTGAGGGTTTGATTCCCAAGACTATAAATACTGTTTGTATCTGTTGTAACTTATAAGTTTCTCGTGGTAATAAAATATCCTCATTTATCCGTGGAGTAGTCGACACATTGCCGGAAACCACATTAAATATGAGTTCTTCTTTTTTTGTGTTTGTTTACTTGTTAATTGCTTATCTTTACTCACAATCACCATCAGTTCATGATCGATCCGTCATAACAATGACTTTCTAATAACATATATATTTTTGGTAATACTGTATAATTTAGGTAACAATACGAATAATTGTTTATACTTTCGGGGCATCTTTTTTGCATTACGGGACTAAGAAACTACAATTACAATTCAATTTTATTTTAAGTTTTCTTAGTAGACAAAGACGATTAGGTTTCAAAATGAGTCTGACGATATCATGTATTTCATCTTAAGTTTTATGGCTCAAGTTTTGAAATTTTAATTATGAAAAATATTTTCCATTCAGAACAAATTATCAACATCTTTTTTGGAAAAAAATTGGCTTGTTATATCTTAGTGAAAATATATTTTTATGGCATTTATAATTACCATGTATGATAACTTATTACTACTTACGTAGTTAAAATAATAGTTATATTGATGAAAGTATGATATTGTAGTATTTGCTTTCTTTATGCACTTGAAATGTGTTTTTTAATTTTGTTATTATCGATGTTGTTATGTGGAATAAAATTATTGTTATAAAAAAAAAGTATGATAATGTTTGAATAAATGTTTTAATTATGATATAATCACTATTCATGCAACATGAGTATAATATAATTTTATTTTTGTATGCATTGTTATATAATGACGTTAAACAATTATGACAATTCATCTTTGAAGTTCGATAATGATGAACAATGATCATAAAATATGCATATATGTAAATGAACTTATATAATTAATAACGAACATTATTTTGTAAAGGATGCCCACTGATAATATTTTTTTCAAAGGGTGTCCACTAATAATATTGGTGTCACACTCTAATATATTCGTTGGTGCATCAAATCCAAAGGGTATTCGTCTTGTGTTTTGGTTAATCAACGGGATTACTCTTCATTTGACATTCCACCTAACCAAACCTAATCTAATAATTATCCCTCTTATTGTGAATAGGAAGTATTAAACAACATCATTCCATGCCAATATAGCATCAAAAATTCAAAGATCAATCCAGTTCAGATGACACTAATCAATTTCTCACCGGCGTATTCAATCGAATAACATAGAAAAATTAAGAATATTGGGACAACGGCGCTTTTGTTCCTTTATGTTTATTTTTGTTTCATGATTACTATACTTATGTTCTCAGCATTTAATCTTGGCATTCTTATTCCACACCCATACATCTTTTTTTACATGTTCTTTTCAAAGTGTCGCGTGTCTAACACCCTGCATTACAACCAAGACGAACTTGACATGTGACAAAAATGAACTGAAAAGGTAAAAAAAAAATGCATACATTAATGGTAAAATTGGCCATATGAAACATCGAGAATAGAAGTACATGCACAAAAATCGTGGAACAATTAGAGCAAAAGTGTCTTGATCCCTTAGATTAGAATATTTGGTCTGCTATAGGCCATTATCATACTTCGAACTGATCATAAGGGATAGCGGACAACCTGCGTAATGTTGATGTATTTAGGGCGACCTACGCTTCATAAAGTCTACTCCGTTGAGACCAATGTCTATTCAATACCCAATATCGAGCTGAGATCGTTAGGCCCGTTTTACTTGGAAGGTCCAAACTGAATCTTTGAATGTCACGTATATGAAGTCGGGTCATACTCATGTCAGGGGAAGCATTGAAAATGAAAACAAAATTGAATAATTAATCAACTAAATTTAAAGTGAAAATATGGGGAAGCACCACATAATATCAATGTACTATATTTATAATATTTTATTGTTATTTTGTTGGCTGTATTGTAATATTTAATTTTGTTGGTATTATTATTATTATTATTATTATTATTATTATTATTATTATTATTATTATTATTATTATTTGTTGTCTTTAATGTTTTATTTTTTTGGGTTGTTATAATAATTATAAATCTTGATGCATAATAAAAAAAATGAGGAAATGATGCATAATATATTTAAACAATACATGGATACGAGGATAATGATAGAAAAAAATTATCAGAAAAGCGTATGAATATAAGTGCTAAAGTTCGTAAATATTATTATTATATAAAATATTTAAACACTATGCGGATAATAATATAAATAAAATTCTAAAAAAACAAGCGTAAATGAATGCTAATTTGCTCCAACAAAAAATATGCATGATGAGAAAGGTATTAACAGAGGGTTGAGGATATGCATGCTTTTTCCAACGCATGTACATGTATAATAATACTATATAATATGGAATAAACCAGGGCCGGCCCTCCTGTGAGGCCGGAGAGACGGTCTTCTCAAGCCTAACAGTTCATGTTTCGCTAAAATAAAAAAATATCCGTGTAGATCCAATTTGATCCATTCTAATATAATATGTTAATTTTTTTTTATAAATGCCCAAATTTTTTTTTACTTCCATCGATAAAGGTCCCAATAAAAAAATTTATGGAAAATTAGGGATAAGGACACAATCTGAAATATTATTAAGAATGTGACAACTACATATTTTTTATAGGGAGAAGGACAACCGCATAATTTTTATAGCGAGAAGGACAAACAGTGAATCCCGAAAATCGGTGAATCTCCCTAGTGAATCCCGAAATCGAGAATTTCGATAGTGAATTTTGACAAATGAATCCCGAAAATCGGTGAATCCCGACAATGAATTTTGAAAATTAGTGAATTTCGACAAAGTGAATTTCGGCGGTGAATTTAAACGGTGAATTTCGAACACAAGTGAATTTCGATAGTGGATAAATAGTTTTGTCCTTTATGCAAAAGTTTCAAAAGACTGTCCTTCTACTTAATTGATGAAATATTTTTGTCCTTCTCCCTCATTCCCCCAAAAATTTACTTGGCCCAAAAAAAAATTAGACATACAAACAAGTTTTATTAATTTTTTTGTTCGGAAAACTATAGAAATTAAAAAGACTACTTTGTGTTGGAAAATTTTGATGAATAAGAATTTGACAGACTCAGGAAAAGCTCCAAGGCACGTAAGAACGTTATCTTTAAAGAGATGTTTTGTCCCACGAACTGATGCATGGATTCGGAAAAAATGCATGAATCTCGTTCATGAGCTGATACATGTATCCGTTTAGGTTTTGGAGGCGTTGCCCCCGAACCCCCACGAGTTGGCGCTGCCCCCTCGACTCCTGCGAAGGGGCTCTGCCCCCTCGACCCACCGCGACCTGACCGGGCAGGTCGAACCCCGTTTCGTTGCGATAACATTAATTCGTACGGCAACTCGTATGCAAACGATAATCAAAATATTTATTTATGAAAAACTATCTAACACTTTGTAGGTATGTTTTGAGTCTATCAATAAATTGAATTTTGTATTTACGGACGTTAAAAACGCGATAAGATAGAAAATGAATCCTATGTGAGCCCGCTTAGCTCGAGGTTAGAGCATCATGTTTTTAAAATAAAAATAAAAAACTTCAACTAAAAGACCCAATTTATTACGTTAAACCCAATAAATGCGGGGCCGGCCCCGGAATAAACACACGAGGTTTGACAAATTAAAAAACATATGTAACTAAAAACTAAAATTAAAAAAAGAAGAAAAAAATATGGAAGAAACATCGAGGGTAGGAAAAAACACTTTTTGGAGGAAACACCGGGGTAGGAACATTTTTTTATGAAACACCTCATCGTATTTTTATTGTGATATAAATATAGATAGATATATAACACTCCATTACGAAACCGAGCTAATAACCGAAAACGTAACTTTTGGACTAATTCATAAAACTCATATAAGTCTGATGTTACACATAGTGACAAAATTTACTGACCAGGGAGGGAGAGACGACAAAATGAATCATCGATGACCCTCCCTCCCTCCATCTACATGTAGCTTTTTAGCAAAGCTAATTACTTTATTATTATTATTTTTATTTTGACAACCGCAAAGCTAAATACTTATTATGTTAAATCAACATCAATAGTCAATGGCAAACCTCAAGTGAGTCAACACCACTTGTGATGAGATTAAAAAGCAAAAGAATTGACTGAAAGTGACAATGGTAACCATAAGAGACAACGGCATGCTAAGTGGAGATACCACTTGCACACCAAGTTGAATTGAGTTGAGACATTTTAATGCTGAACCCAATTGTTGGCTTGGCTGCTTTCGACTTAATTAGGTTTTCTTGTTTTCCAAGTCTAAATTGTTTATTATTATGACAATCTCTCATTTGTTGGGAAATGTTATATTAATTGTTATGGTATATTAGTTGTAAATTAAAAAATAGATGAATCTGGGACACAAAAAAAAAAACGGTTAAACCCTAACCGTGAGGACCCCCTCGCCCCCGATTCCACAAGGAATGCGAGGAGAGGTTAATCGTGTTCCAGAGAAAGCTGTAGCAGAGTCGAGGTTGTCTTAGTTCCATCAATCAAGTTTTAGCCATCGGAAATCAACCCCTTTTACGGGAATCAAACCTCCGACCTCCAAACTGGGGTCCGAATCATTATAACACCCCAAACCTTCTCCACTGTGGGCCATATCCAGGAGATAATGAATCTGGGACACAAGGATCTGGGACACAAAGACGAAAGCAATTCAAGCCAAAAATTCTGAGATTTGAGCTAATCGAACCATGAATGAGTTAATCGTCCCCAATCTAGTAGATATAACTTTAATATTTCGAACCACTCCGTGAACGGGATGAAGACCACTCAGTGAACCTATATAACCTCGTCCTAACTATTTCTTCACCGTGAACTGGTAATCGGGAACAACCTACGATATCGTGCCTAGAGTTAATTACTCTCTACACACATATAAATAAGTCAGATATCCAGAATTAACCAAACAAGAACGACCCCAACAACTCAAATATGTCGACACATCAATTATACTACAAATACTCGATTCGAATTAACTATTCATGATTCGAATAACCACTATACAGGTCATACATCGTATAAAATAAGCAACTAACGCTTGTTATCATAGGTACGCACATAATTCGATCATGGACAACAGATAAGTTGAATACTTCAAACAATCAACCATCGATGTATATCTAGCTCTTGAATTGATGGCTGAATCACATCGAATTTGCTCCCAAAATAAAAAAGGAAATCAAAGCCATATTCAGTACTTGTAGAAATTGTATCTATGACAAAAAGCATGAAAGTTATATGAATTACCTGAATCTATAGTATATGTCCTTCAAAAATTTGTAGCACTTAACACAACTACAAAATGACCTACCATAACTTCTACAAACATATTTTATTATTTTTGTTGTCCAGATAACATTGTTGCAATGTAACTTTTCAAGGTAAAACAAGTGGAGAAGCTATAATTAAAAAAGACTCTATTAAAGAACCATATGGTCAATAACCCAGTAATAACTTCCTACAATCACAAATGAGGAAACTCCACAACGCGCCATTCGCAACCAAATGCCACGAGACAAAAGATTCCTGTCACTAGGGTGGATCCCCGTGAGTCTCTCAAAGAACTTCCCCGGCCGTGTCCACTTAAGAATCTTCCTCTCCATGGTTACATACTGCAAGAAACCAACTCAAATTATGTACGGTCACTGAAACAACTATAACAGTGAACGGCCACACTACTTCCCCAAAAGACTACATCATGATCAAAATGGAAATCAGAGAGGATATTATTGATGAACACAACAACTCTTAAACAATATGGTCATACTCGACCAAAACTGTTCTGCTCTAGCCTTCCTGAAGAATTATTTTTCATCCTTCTCTTTTTGCTTGCAGAACATAGAGGGGACTTTTAAGTAGTAACAGAAATCATTTCAATCAATGTCTAAGCAAAAAAAGATTAGTTCGGGAAGTGAGGGAAAACAAGACAACATTGGAGATAGCCCTCGATTGTTCAATAGACCCGAAGATAACTGGCAAAGCTAGGTAGCCAAAGAAGCTACTTTGGCCCCGGGACGTGGTACCTTTACTCTACCACCTGTTTTATACAAAAAATATTATGTGCATATCTTTTCTCTGGAAAAAAAAGCACTTCTAAACAAGATTGTGATCTAAGACCCTGCTTGATAAATTCTTCTATTGATTCTTACATGTGAATTAACAAATTCCTTTTACGATGAGCAGAGGGGGGGGGTGGAGGAAAATAGTATTGACTTAGATTACCTAGCTGAGGAAGCATTACAAAAGTTAAAATGAGTACATCAGTGATTAATTAAATAGGTTTAATTTTGTTATTCGGTAATCGCGTTTTTAGACGCATTACTTATCAACACGAAAATAAGTCATCATACATCGATTAAATAAAAAATTGATATTTGTTGTTAATGCTGCATACCTTGGGAAGTACGATGCATTGTGCTCTAGCTTTAGCCGTGTCAAAACTATGAGAAGCAGCAGCAGCAATTGAACCAGAAATGCCAGCAGCAAGACTTACAGCTAAAGGAGATAACGGACCTATTTCATCATCCGACCTGAACAAAGATAGCTCTATAATTATACAACATTGCTGATATGATAAACCACACCATTTTGGATATAAAAACACATGCAAAGGCAAGAGGTGGTGTACACCCAGGAGCACATTCAATCTGTTTGAAGGTAAATATTTGCCGCATTGAGCAAGCTCAAGTAGCATAAAATGGTTCAGGGTGTAGCAAACTGTTGACCAAAGTGTTAATTATCTACCTCCCATCAGCTTAAGCATTTGGGAGAAGACGGAAGTTCAACACAAACAAATCAGAACTAACACATGGCAACAACCGGGCTCAAATAGTGTACAATCATGTTGAACCTAAATTACAGGGAGCATGTAGTTGTATCCTTAACGTACAAATATCATAGAATGCAAAATGCCGACAACGAACAAATCAAGAACAGATTCCCAAATACCCCATTACCGCCAACGTCTCATTTTGTTTGGGACGTATTTATGTTATTGATGTCCCAAAATATGTCCACTTACCTTATCTTAAGTTCCAATATAGCCATTGTAATAATTTAAGCCAACAAATGCATTTACTGTGTTAAAGATAAACATGATAACAGAAGGATTTGCAGAAAATAGTCTACTTCTTCTCATTAAACAGACTTATATAGGCGTTCAGCCTTTACACGATAACTATTAGATGACTACTATAATAAGCAATTGATCTAGATACTACATGTTGTTTCTTACTCTTCCATGTAATCAAATTTCCACCTAGAAAGGTGCAATAGCCAGTAGTGGACCTTCTGTCTGATGGAGAACCAACCCAATCTGCATCAGTGTATCCCTCTACTCTGAGATGTCCATTCGATTTGTACAGAATGCAATAGCCTGTAGTGGACCTTCTGTCTGATGGAGAACCAACCCAATCTGCATCAGTGTATCCCTCTACTCTGAGATGTCCATTCGATTTGTACAGAATGCTGGCTACACCTGGAGCTCGTTTCAGATACCTAACAACCCGCACAGCTGCATCCCAATGAGGTTGTCTAGGACATCCCAAAAACTGACTCACCATGCTTACTGCATATGATATATTCGGTGTTGTAATGGTCAAATAGTTGAGTCTGACAACTAATCTTATATACTGTGTAGAAGAGTCAAGTATCTCTCCTTTATCTCTTACCAACTTCAGATTAGGGTCAATAGGCGTCTCCATTGGACGTTCACCAAGAAATCCTATATCTGTTAACAGATCAAGGACATACTTCCTTTGGCATAGAAATAAACCTCTATGTGATCAAGAAAATACCGGAGGTGCCCCGTGTCTTTAGTATGAAACTGTTTGCTCATGAATGCTTAATAACATATCATCTTCCGTACACAACCAGAAAAATATAGCATCTTCCGTACACATGGAAAGCTGATTAATCTGTCTAACATAGTTTTAAACCAAATGATATCACGGGTGGCTGCAGGAATTGTGTGACACGGGTCAGGAATCGATAACGACACATCGTATTACAAGTTTCTAATGCATTATATAAAAAAATATATGTATATTATGGGTCAAGAGTGTTTGAAAATTTTAGCGGATCAATTAGTAGATATTAGTACATAAAAATTTTAAATAGTATAAAAAATACACTGAATTTTTTTTTTATTATTTTAGATTTGGGTCAAGTGACCCAAATACTTGGCTTTGCCGCCGCCCCACCATCTCAGAAAATTTTCCAAACCAGGCTCGTGGAGTTTGTTTGAGATAATACAACACCTTTTTCAACTGAATAACAATTTATCCATCAACATACACATGGAAAACTGAATAATATGTCTAACAATGTTTTAGACCAAATAATTTCATCATCTCTCAAAATTTCCCAAACCACGCTCATGGAGACTATTTGAGACCATACAACACCTTTTTGAACTTGCACACGGTGCCATACCACCACCACCACCCCTGAGCAACAAACCCAGTGGTTGCTCCGTGTATACCTCCTTTTGTAGATCACCATGTAGAAAAGCGTCTTTGACATCCAATTGTTACAGTGGTCAACCTTTGGTGCTACTGTAGATGAATAATACGAATAGATGGCATCTATTCCACAGGAGAGAATGTCTCCTCCTAGTCTACTACATACGTTTGAGTGTAGCCCTTGGCTACCCCAACCGAGCTTTAAGACGTTCCACTGTTTCATCTGGATTAATTTGGTGGTGTATACCCATTGGCACCCAACAGCTTTCCTCCCAAGAGGAAGTTTAACAAGGTCCCATGCGTCATTACTTACAAGTGCATCCATCTCATCAACCATGGCCTTTTTCCACCCAGAATGAATAGCTTTCTGTGAAGACTTAGGAACAGAAGTGCCAGAAACAGCTGACATGAAACACACATATGTAGATAAATTTTGTAAGGAAACATAATTAGTTACCAATTGGATGCCGTGTGGTACATGATCAAATACCATTGCGGTGAGCAATAGGCAGATTTCCTAATGATGATTTGGATCCCTGTGGTGAAGACGTGCGGTCCTGGGCATGTGAAGTTGGCTTACTCAATCTGTAAACCTTGGTGATTGGAGGACGAGCGCTATGATGAGTGTGTTCGATCTAAGAAAGTATCAAGATTCGGTGCTGGTAAGAAAGGATTTTGGACCTGGTTAGTGAGAGGCGCATCAAGTATAGGATCTAGGAAGTCGGTGTTCTGAAGTGGTAAAGAGTGTGCTCCGCAAAAGTAACATCAGCCGAAATAAAATATTGATGCAAAGTTGGACCGAAGCATCTATATTCTTTTTGGGTGTGAGAGTTACCCAAATATATACATTTGGTTACCCGGGGATCAATTTTATCGAATCCCGAACCAAGGTTATAACATAGCATACACACCCAAAAAAATTTGGTCCAAGAGGGAATGGAGATCCAGATGGAAACAATACGAAAAAGGTGAATTTGGCACATTCATATAAATCATAATGGTTCGTGCGACATTTACGAGATGACGGTTTTGCGTTCCGCCACGCCATTTTGTTGTGGTGTGTATGCACAAGAGGATTGATGGATAATGCCGTTTTGTGTTAAATATTGAGAATTCACTGTTGTATTCCTAGGCATTATATGTTCGCACTGCCTAATTTGGGTTGCAAATTGGGTTTTAACTTCTTGGTGAGAAAGATGAAAGCAAGATATAATTTCAGATCTAGAATTCATTAAACATAATCAGGTCATATGAGAGTGATCATCGACAAATGAGACAAAGTATCTAAATTTATTTGAAGTAATATGGAAAGGACCTGATACATCTTAATGAAATAATTCAAAGTCTTCGTTGATGGATACTACTACTAAAAGAAGACCTATGATGCTTACTAATTCGACATGTTTCACACTATAAAGACTTTAAATAAGAAATTCCATCGGCTTGTTGTTTCACAATTGGGAGGGAAGGATGTCCCAATCTGCAATGTCAATCCAATAGAGAGAGACTTGTTTTGGAGTGCAGTGAGGTTGATAAGCTCATCAAAATGATAAAGATTCCCTTGTTCATGACCCATACCAATCGTCTTCCCCGTCTGGAGATCCTGCAACACACATGAATTGCAAAGCCAATTAAGAACCTTATCAAGTCCATGTCGTTTCTTTGTCATTCCATGGACGTGACATCATCTGACAGTGGTTGCTATAGATCCCGTTCTTGACAGATACTCATGACATGGGAGTAATAATCCTCGAGTGTTCGGCTTCCTTCTTTTATCTGGAAATACTGTTTACAAACTGTCAGAATATATGGATCTATTTTACACTGCTGATCTCCTTCAAAGTTGAACCTCAACACAGCTGAACCTTCACAGCTGATCATCAACACAGTTGATCTCCTTCACAACTGATCATCAATACAGCTGATCTCCTTCACATCTTGAAGCTTAAGAGTCTTTCTATTTATTAACTAGACGTTGGAGAGGCTGTTTGATCAAAGTAGCCATTATGTAATCTCCTATTTAATCTCTTGTATTATTCCTCATTCAATAATAAGAATTATTCAATTTCTTCTCACACAAACATCATGAATTCTGGACAGATTCTCAGATCTGGAATACATGTGTTTCAATCCCATCCACATGGCCTTAGCATAATTTAGATATAAAAGAATTGACCCAATATTGGTTTCAATGTTGTTCAGCATCAACCACGTGATCTGAGCATCATCTTGACGCCATGATGATGCTCTCGGATCATCCGCATTGGCCTTATCCTTGATAAGATGATGATCCGTACCCTTTCCCGTTAAGAAAATCCCAACAGATCGCGGCCACAACGTGCAACTTTAGGCATTTAATTTTACTGAGGTAATGGCTGGGAGAGGTACGATTGGGAAGTACGTGTTCGAACTGGAGATTATACTCGAACTAATGTTGGGGTTTTCAGATTTGCCTTCCATGCTAACAGATTACGGAGACGACGGGTGAATTAGGTATTTTGGTTGAACAAGGATCGGTGGTAAAAGGCTCTGATACCATGTTAAAGATAAACATGGAAACAGAAGAGCGCAGAAAAGTGCCTACTTCTTCTAGTTAACAAACATATAAAGGCGTTCAGCCTTTATACAATAACTATTAGATAACCTATAATAAGATAGACTCAGTCACTCAGCAAAAAAGGATAAATACTAAATCACGAACCGTGCTGTTCTAATCCCATTCACACAAGACACCGCTTTATTCCCTACTACTCTAACATAATAACACGCCGACTTAACCATTATTTCTAACTTACTCAAAGCAATCTATTGGAGGGTAAAAATGATAAGTCGCAAGTATTTTTATTACTAGATAAAGCATTAATGATATCTCTCTAAGAAGATGATACTAAAAAGTCCAAACTGGCCAACTTTGAAGTGCTCTGTACTCGCCAACTCTCCATAGAGATAGTTAACTAGTCACCTTTGTCTTTGATACAAAGAAATGAAAAGATTGCATGCATAAAAACAAGATATAATCACTCTAAGGAGTGCACACAAAATTTTGCACTGTTTGTCCTTTTTAGCCATGCAAGCCAATAGATTTGGCTGCACAGCATATCTGTATTCTAAGTAGAGAGTCATTACAATCCAGCAATTGAAACTGCACAATGCTTCAAAGCATCCGCTACGCAACTGAATTAAAGTCCTTCAATCTTAAAGAGAAACGGGAACTTTAAAAAGGGACGACAGCTAGTAGCTATATTATTAGTAAAAACAAATTAATAATAATAATAAATAAATAAAAACTACAAAAATAACACCAGTATGGATAATTACAAACCTTGGTGGAGGCTTCATCCCCACTGCTTTCCAATCGAGCATCACTTGGTGTAAAAACTGCCAGCTAGAAAAAAATATGCCAGCAAATACTGAATCACGCACTATTCCAGGTCTCAGACCTCTCCAGAAAGCACCCGGACCTTCCAATGTGAAAATGTCTGATGGCCTTCTTACATCAGAGACAGAAGGCGCTCTGCCACTTCCTGTCATCATCCAGGGATACTCTTTGAGGTAATTATACATATTTGGATATTTGGCTGTTAGAGTCGATAGAAGGCCAACTGAGTTCTTAAAAGCACTCTTCTCTGGAGAGTATCCACTTAGTAATCTTGCAATTAGAGGAGAAATACTTTGGTTCTCAGCTACTGCACGAGCTATTGAAACGCGAGTAGCCGAAGTCACTTGGGAACGGAGTTTAACAATTTCAAATGGTGTAAATATCACTGATTCCACAGCACCAGCAGCAATTCCAGCCATCATAGCCTCTCCAACAGACACGTAATTGTCAGGTCGGCCATCTAATAGAGAGAAGCATGTTTAAGCAAAATAAGTTCCACAGCCATGTATCAGACCTTCTGGTGAATATAAAGCTAATGTTCTTCATTTCATGTTGTTGCTGCTGTTGTTTTGTTTTCCTTTCTTTTTTTCTTTTTTTGAGAATTGCTGCTGTGGCTTGTTATTATCATTCTTGTTACTAGTAATGGTTAGATTATTTTATTTTATTTCTTTCATAATTTTTTTGGTTCTACTCTTCACTTGTTTAAAAAGCCAGCAAGACCATTCCACTGACGATTTTTTTGGCTTTCAAGCCTCCCGAAAGGCCAATATAATTGGTGTATCCAAAACAACTTTTTAAGAGAATAAGATTGAGGAAAATATAAATATTAAATCAGGCCACACCTACTCCGCAGGAGTAAGGACCTAATATTTTTTAGGTACGCGTTTATACCTTTTAGCTAGTATATTGTACTTAATAATGTACGAACTTTGCTATTATTTCAATAATATCACATCTTTCACATTAAATAATTGTATTGAGCAAATTACTTGGCAGCCATATTTCAAACAGAAAAATGGGCAACTTGAACACAACCTCAGAGTGCTCTAAGGCTAAACAATTTTCAATTTAATGCTGCCAGTAGATGTCATATGCATTAATTTTCTCTTCACTAACCCAAGCAACTAAAGTTACCACCATATAATGTTGAATAAAAACTAAGAAGAGCGCCAATGCATTAATGCATACAATTTACGGGAATGCTATTGCCACAACAAGTGACACAACGAACATTTACACCATTGATCATGGTGGGACCCATATGAATCAATAGGTCGTAGACCATGATCAATGGTGTACAAGTGTGTTGTGTCACTTGTTGTGGCAAGAGCATGTGACGCAGTTCTTAGTTTACTTTTCATGATTAAATGGAAAGTCGAACAAAATGAGATCTGGAAGAAATGCTTAAGGATGGTATTTACTGAGCATAATGAGGAAATCGTCTACTAGACTCACTACATCAAGGCTGAAATCCTATGTAATCCAGGACCATACTAGCATCTAACAAATAATATCCTCCATGTACTATAAGAAACGGGAAAGCAAGCAGCTAGGATTTTCCATGTCCTTTTTCTCTGTTGAACATAAGTATTACCAAGACAAAACCTTATATATTATTGTAGTATTATCTACTGAATTCCCTGCAAGAATTCTAGTATGCCACAAATAGGACATCTAAGCTGAATGTGAAAAGAAAATATAAATTACCTTGGTATTTCTTTCCAACATGGCTTATAAGTCACAGAAAGTAAATAACTCTATCAAGATTCTGCTGATTATCTGTAACTCAGGGTAAATATAGCAATGCTTGGGTCAGCGAACAATCCTGAGTATCGTATGATATTGATCATGCAGGTGATGCCTTAACTTTGAATATTCCTGGCAAACTTTATCCTATCACTAGAGCTCCTTAACTTAGAATATGCCTAGCAAACATTATCATATCATTAGAGCTCCTGCAACTAATTTGTTTACAAAGATACGTTGTTCTGGACCACATCAAAGCATCAAGCATGACCAAATGTTTCATCTTGGATACTGAAATACTTTTTCGGAGGAGACTACTGAGATACTTGAGGGTCTCATTTTCAAAGTGCAAAAGAAAAAATCCAAAATAAGAATAGATCTTCCGATCACAAAAAGTAGATGGAAAAACAAAAAGAAAAGAAAAAACTTTCAGGGCATACCTTTGTAGAATGCTGTCAATATTTCATAAACACCAAAGCGAGCACCCAAACCAAAGATTCTCCCTGGTATCAGCCACCAAATCCCTCTGTACAGCCCTAGATTAGTAGTAACCGAAAAGATCAATCAGTGGAAACTGTCCTAGCCACTTCCTTTATGTCTACATATGCACTGATCCTTTCAAAGCAAAAGCAAAAATATAAAATAAAAAATATGTATGCTTCAGAAGCCAGTTGAAAGCTGTCATATGAAAAGTGAATAACAAAGGAGGAATTATCCCATTGCAACCTCAAAAGCTGATCCATGAAATATATTCGCGCTTTTCTGCATTACTAAAAAATATCCAGGTCAAGAAGACAACACTTTTGGAAACAAGCTCACTCTTGCAGGACAACGATTGAACTGATTGAAAAGAAAATTTATATCAGCTTCAAACTATCCATGCTAACCAAGAATCTGGAATTGAATACTCTTTCGTATATATTCTTGAAGCATCTTAAGTTTGATTATGCGACTAACTCTCACTGACTCAAATAGCTGCAACTTCACCGTTTAGCTAAAAATAGGAAAAGGGAAACGATTTCAGAGCACATATGTCCTGCCAGCTGATTGATAGTATTTCACATAAAAATTAAAAAATTAAAAAAAATTAAAAAATAGTGCCCCTGCCTTCTTCCCCCTCCACACACATACGTCGACACCAAAAATCACTTTTTGATTTGGACTCAACCGAATGAGATATAATTGCTGATTCAGAACATAAAACCTTAAATAAGGAAAAGTGAAAAAAAACACCCAAAATCTACGGTCGCATCCAATGGAACAAAGTTTGCTTCTTAACGGATTGAGCTAACCTGTGATCCCGGATAACCTTTGTACTCTATCCACAACTTGAAATGGAGAAAATTGTTTACTTGAACCTGAGCCAACCTGTAAACCCACACATCACAAATTAAATTCATACGAATATCAGGATAACAGTTAAGCCTAAAACTATAATAAATATTTGTAGTTAATCAAGATTCTCTATATAACAAGTAAGCGGATAGCCCAATGCATGGAAGTATCCTCTATGCATAGTCCAAATCAGAGTTGCCTCATTTAGCCTTATAGCATGCTGTCTTAACTTATCGAATGATATAATCCACTGCGTTAGAATGTGCATACATGTCTACATATATATACATATACATACATATATATAGAGAGAGAGAGACACATACAAATATTCTAAGGGATAAATTCTCGACGGACTTAACCAGAGTCTAAAATTCAGTCCTGAAGGGACGGGGCGTGTTATATACATTAATTTGTATACTTTACATACTAGCTAAACAAATTTCAAGATCTTAACCCCCATAGTTTGAATGTAGCTGTACTAATGGACTTAACTGTAATTAACTCAACAACAAGTGCCCGATATAGACTGCCCAAAATGGTTCATAACAAAATATTGGTGAACTTCACCATTTAAGCACAAAAATTATCGACCAAGTCATGTATCCTAGGAATTATTTAACTAGCAGAATAAGATAAAACTCATGAATTGTTCATCAAACCTGTAAAAGAACTTTAACCGAATCAAGCGGGTATGTGAGTGCGCTCCCAAGAGCCACAGACCCAGTAGCCACGACAACATGGGCAGGAACTGAATATTCCCTCAACAGCCCATCCATCTAATACACTTCAAACTGCAGTAAAAAAAGGGGAAATCAAACATAGATATTAGCAAAGCTTGCATGTGTGGCAGATTCTCAAGTTCTTGACTTTTTGTTACAAATAGAGGACTGAATAATTATATCAAACACTTGGCGTGCAGTACATACTTGGGGTGTACGTAGTCGGTTCGGTCGGTTTTTGACAAATTTTCGAACCAAAATGTATCAACGGTTTTCTAATTTTCAAAACTAAA
Source organism: Gentiana straminea (assembly GCA_036785695.1). Taxonomy (NCBI): domain Eukaryota; kingdom Viridiplantae; phylum Streptophyta; class Magnoliopsida; order Gentianales; family Gentianaceae; genus Gentiana; species Gentiana straminea. The sequence goes on along the minus strand of JAVUPR010000422.1, from coordinate 109,644 downwards.
CTGGACTGGAATATAGTTACGCTTATAAAGCTATATGGACATGAGGTTCCTCTTAGATGACTGAATTTTGAATCTGCTTTGCCTAGAGTGCTGTTCGAAGCTTAACCAGCAAGCCGAAGCATCTTTCTTCAACATAACCCTTGCATCTGGAAAGGGGTGGATTAGCTTTACGGCTCTTATTGGTTGTGTCCTTAATGAACTGTTGCAGTATTGGGAAAACAGGGAACCATTTACTTTCTCTCGTTAGGAAAAGGGGTTCGGAAAAGGAGTCCACCGTGGGCTTAGACGTGGCCGGTTAAAGGCCGGTTCCGGCCCACGCACGACCCTCCGGCTCCGGCCCAAAATGAACCGAACCGCCGGCTCCATTTTCTAGCCGGTTCCGCCGGTTCCCGGAACCGGCGGGTTTGCGGTTCCCCGGTCCGGGTCCGGGTCTCGGCGGTTCCCGGGTCGACGGTTCGATCACGGTTCCGATTACGGTTCCGATCACTTGCCCAATCACGGCCCAATCCCGGTTTCCAAAAAAAAATCAAGTTTTTTTTACAAAATTTTTATAACTTACGTTAAATTAATAATAAATTAATTGGTTATTAAACTATATATAATATTTAATTTCATAAGTATGTTTTAAAAAAAAAACACGCTTGTATAATATTTAATTTCAACCAATCTATATATAATATTTAATTTCATAACTTATATTCTAGATAATTTGTAAGTAAATTAAACATTATAGTTTTCTAATTGTTTATTTTTTATGATTGATTTGTAAGTAAATTAAACTTATATTTCATATAGTGATTACGATGATTTATACTTATAATATTATGTATATAAGTTGATATTATATATTAATGAATCGAGGCAAAATGTATATAAAAGTTGTTTTATTAAGCAACACCATTACATAATTGAACAATACATCAATGACGACAAATCACGGCACACTTGAATCACTTGATAGTTGATACACATTACTTAACACCATACTAATAGTCTAATACACTTCATATTAAAAATACAAACACACTACTAATACACTGAATATTCAAACATAATATGACACTAGAATTTGTCTTCATTATTGTGGAAGCATCTTCATTGTCTTCATAAACACCTCCAAGCACAGCACAACGACCGTTTCACATTTTTGTTCTCATAATCATCATTGTTGAGCTTTGGCACATCAAGATGGAGTCATCTGAAAAACATGAAATTTGAAGTCTTTATCTTGACTATGCTTGATTGGAATTTTATAAATAAAAAAAAAGTAATAAGTAAATGTACATACCAGTCACTCAGAATCTTCTAGGTTATCATCTTCTTCACTCCCGTGTGCACTTGCAGTTGTTCCAGTTGTAACAGCATCAGTGTCCACCACATCTTGGTCATCTTCTTCCGGTGGAATGACGTCTTGTTGTCTCCGTTCGGCTAGCACCCAATCTTTGAGGCACATTTGATGTTCTAAATTTCTTGGGTGCATGCTCGCTCTCCTTTGGCTAAGCATATTTCCGCCCTCACTAAAAGCCCGCTCTACCGTCACGGTTGACACTTTGGACACGACAAAAATTCAATTGCCATGTGTGAGAGAATTGGGAAATCTCTTGAATGGCTCCGCCACCATCCCAATATATCCCGCCAAAATCGTACTCCACATTCGTATCAATCTCGAAAGTAGTCGATAGATATCTATCTATTTCTTCACGTGAGGACGATGAATCGGCCCTCGGCCTTGGCCTTTTCGCGGATATTTTTTCCATCACTTTTCTCAATGCCGAAACTTTTCCACCTCCGGGGTTAGTAGAACTTGTACCGCATTATAGGAGGGCTAGTATCCCCAACTCCGTAACGAATATCATAATGAGCGTACAAATCGTAAATAATTTAAGTGTATTTTGAACCACTTCCTTGTGGTTAACGGTCGGGACGCCGGATTAGGAAACAAGAATTCATAATAACTCTCCAAAAATCCCGTCGGTCCTCTCAATCCGAAGTCGAGGGTCTAGAATAACAAAGAATAAGATAAAGCTCGGGTATGTGTAGCATATACTTAATCCATTTTCGTCTTATAGTCGTTAAACATGGAACCAAGTCGGGACATGCTTCAAATTCTTCAAACAAATTTACTATCTCAATCGTCCTTGGTAAGACCGCATGTGCCGTTGGTTTATAACAACTCGAAAAGAACAATGTAGCTTTGTTTGAAAGGCTCCAACATATTCATCAACATCCGACAATCACTCCAATGGCTAGCGTATAGAGTTAGTTGGCCTTCACAAGGTGTTCCGCTACAAAACCAACCAATAGATCTTTATATCGATGTGTTTTTTGCAATAAATCATACATCGAGTTCCATCGGTTTCGGGTAACAAGGGTAATCTGTAAGGCTTTGAACCATGTTTTCTGCACCATTGATTCCACCTTCTTTCAAGACTATGTCTGGAATTGATAAACTGGCAAGCATTCTTAATAACTCCAATGCTCGAATTTAAAGCATCCATCGCATCAAGTACGCATAAATTCAGAACATGGCATAAACATCTGATATGGAAAAACATACCGCCGCATATAGGTTGGCATATTTGTTTCAATTCAACAATTGACAGATCGTTATTGGAAGCATTATCAAAAGAAATAGAGAAAATCCTTTTCTTCAAGCCAAACTCATCCAAGACCTTTGATATGATAGTACTTATGTTGTGTGAATTGTGCCTTTCATTAAACGCTCGATACGCTATCAAACGTTTTTGCATATTCCAATCATTATCTATCCAAAGGACAACTAATACCCATGTAAAAATTATGCTTGCCCTTATCACTCCAAATATCACCACACAAATTGACATCATGTTTTATGCCATCTAAAAGATTTTGTATTTGTTTCATGCGTACCTTAAATGACGTTACCAAATCTCTCATCATAGTAGATCGTGGGATTTTTTCAAACGACGGGTGCCAAGCTGTTTGAACGCAGTGTTGAAGATTTAAGCTTTCAGAGAACTGAAAAGCTAGACTCTCGGTACATATGAGATCTACAACCTCATTCCTACTCACCCTTGTGCTGTATGGAAATATATCAGAAGTCGTACCTCCACTAGCCGAAGTAGGTGGCCGCATTTGTGTCCGTCCAGATCGAGGCCCCATTTCTCTGGATGGAACTTCTTGGCATGCTTTCTCATCGTGCCATAGCCATCCCCTTTTGTGAATCTATAGTTCTTGTCACAAAAGTTACATTGAGCAAAGTGTAAACACCCGCAATGCGCCGACCATCCGCATTAACTAACGGAATTTTTTTGAAAAACTCCGTAAATATCCTTGATTTGAGAGGTTCATGGTAGTCATCCTCTACTTCATTAATACCTCCTTCAAAATGATCATCACTTTCTTGTGTACGACGCGCGATGATCGTGCTTGATTACGCCTACTACCACCAACATCTTTTCCACGTCCACCACGTGAGGTCCGTGAGGAAGAACCGATTGGATCGGGGAATTGGAGTAGCATTTTGTTGGGATTCATTACCCACATATCCAGGCACTACGAATTCCGGCAATCCAAAAAGATCAAAATCATTAACATTGAAACCAAAGCGGAGTAGCAAATTGACGACCGAAGTGTAGTTTCCATCGGATCGGTGATGTGTGTTAAATCTTCAAACCGAGGCCGGTAATGCCCATCATCGAAAGTTTCCCCCACAACTGTGTCATGTAACTGATTTATATGAGAAGTCATAGGTCGTTTCGACATTTTCTGTTTTGTAAAATGTAAAAAAAAAAAAAAGGGGGATCGGAAAGAGTAGTAAAAAAAAATTAGCCAACTATCTCTTCAGACCGGAAGAAGTACACGAATAAATCAGAACAACTTCAATTCACAGTCTGGCGAGTCTTAGATGGATAATTATAGAAATAGAGAAGAAGATTTGATAGGTAAAAATAATAGAATTATAAGAGTTAGAAGAGAAGGTGTGAGAAAAAATAGTTGTGAGTGTGGTGTATTTATAGTGTTGAAGTTGGAGTATAAAATTATTAAAAAAAAAAAAAAAAAAAAATATAAAACCTGCATATAGCCGTTAGACCCGGCGGGTAGAACCGGACCCGGCGGGTCGGCCCGGGTCTGGACGGTTCCAACGGTTAGATATTCCTTTTTTTTTTTTTTTTTTTTAAAATTTTTAAATATTAACATATATATATATATATATATTGAATTTCAACAGAAATTTATATATAAATGTTTCTTGTTTTTATTTTGAATAAAAAAATTTCTAAAAAACATTTTTAAAATACAAAAAAAATAATCAAAATACTCTTATAAAAAAATAGTAACTAGTAAATACATTATACATCACATGTAAATTCAAAATACATCACATATCCCCAAGGACCCCAACTCCCATAACACTATAAATAAATCTCAAAACCAACAAATTTTTTCTCACACCTTTTTTTCTATATCTTTATATCCTTCTTCTATTTATCTATCTTCTCATTTTCTACTTATTACCATTATAATTATCAATAATTCATCTAACTCTCAAATGTACTATTAATTGAAGTTGTTCGATTTATTCGTGTCTTCTTATAGTCTCGAAGAGATAGTTGGATAATTATTTTTTATTATTTGACAATGGCTAATCCACATGCCCCTATATTTACCGATGAGGATGACGGTGGTGTGCCATGGGACGAACATCCTTACGAGACTCGATTCACATCATACGATCAATTTATCGAGTACCGTGAAAACCGGATGGGTAGAGCTATTGTTGGTGAACGGAGATTGGCATGGGAAAGTCTACCTATTGAGATTACGGAATTGGTGGAAAGTGTAGACTGGTATGGGTTCGTCACTGACCCCGACCCCAGTTACGAGATGAATCGCTCAATCGTTCGTGAGTTCTACGCAATTGTTGCCACAACGGGAAATGTCACAAGAGAATTCACATGGCGCGGTGTACACGTCCAATTCACACCGCGTTGGATCAACCATTATTATTTACTTGAAGATATCCCTCGTAATGTTGATTTTTTCGGACCGTTTCGGTGACCGAAAGATTGTATGCTAACATGGTACGACATTTTGGTGAGACTCACCTCGGGCACCTATGATTAGAAGGAGTGGTCAACATTACCCTCGTAGATGGACCCCGAAGTCGTTCGGACAACCATTTTGTTTCTTGCATATCACCTTCACGGTACGTAAACCACACCGAACCGTCCATTGAGATGTACATCCTTGCGTACGCTTTTCTTACGAATGAGCTAATAGATGTAGGCCAATACATCGTGGAAAGAATTGGCCGATAGCTATGGGCAATGCGGGTGATGGTTATATTTTCTTTCCATTTCTTATCACCGCTTTTGCTAGAGAATTCGAGTACCCCAATATGATACGACAACCTTTACGGACCTAATGAACCTATTTTATATGAATAAAAGAGTAGGATGTACTATGTAGTTTATTAATATTTTGTAACATTTAAATTTAATTTGATTAGTCAAAGTGTAACATTTAAATTTAATTTAATTATGTGCTTTCTTCCTTGTCACAATAATTTAAATACTAGTAGTATTTGATTATTTGTCTATTTGATTAGTCAAAGTGTTACGATTTATTTCGGTCATAAAGTAATAATAATAAGAAATATATTATTATGTTGTGGCACTAGTAAAAACTAAACAACAACATTTTATGGTATATTAAAATAAAATCAAATATTTTGAATATATATCCGTTGCCAACCGTTGGTTAAATTGGAATTTTGGAATCTCGGGCAACTTTTGAAGGAAAAAGAAAAAGAAAAAGAAAAAGGAAAAGGAAAAAAAGGGAAAAAAAACGGTTAAAAAAAAAAAAAAAAGCAAAAACCGCCGGTTCCGGGTCCTCCGGCCGGTTCCGGCCGGCTTCAACCGCCGGTTTTTCGGCCGGTTTTTTGAACCGCCGGTTCGGCCGGCCGGGTCCGTTGGAACCTAAAACCGGGTAGGAGCAGTGAACCGCCGGTTCCGTGGGCCCGTGGACCCGTGGACCGGGGGCCGTGGAACCGCCGGGTTGGACCCGGGAACCGGCGGGTCCGAACCGGATTTGGAACCGGAACCGCCCACGTCTACGTGGGCTGGCTGAAAGACGGAAAAAATAAGTAGCGTAAAAAGAAGGGCAAAATAGACCAAGAGTTATGGTACAACGGTGATTAATGAATTATACCAAGTGGACGACTATGATGAATTCTTATACACCATCTCACACACGTGAAATTTTAGAGTGGTCCAGGTGCAAGTTTTGGATCACCAAGTCAATTTTGAAAGGGATACATTGGTGAACAGTTTTTACAGGTAGGGGCGCATTTTAGAATGTTGGATTCCTATTGGTTTTGGTGCGCACTAACTGGATTCTGTGGTCCAACATAAAATTTGTCTCACACACATAGTGGTGTGTAGGGGTAATTTGGATTCATCACAGTTGTCCACTTGGTATAACCCATAAATCACCGTTGTACCATAACTTTTCTCGTGAAGGAAGGTATAAAATGTGGTTATTTAGTTATATAAGCTTCTGGACTAAAAATCTTTAACATATAAACTTTTTGGACAAATTCTTCCACATATAAAATTTGAATCATAAAAAGTTTTGAAAAAACCCAAAACACCCCCACCTTCTTCCTCAACCATCCTTCTTCCTGAAACCTTAATCCTAAACCTGCACCCGCCGGATATCCTGCCGGAAAAACCCACCCAAACACCCATGAACCCCGAAACCTCCATAAAACCACCACCCCAAACCCCTAAAACCCTAAACCATGAACCCCTTAAACCCTAAACCCCTAAAACCCAGCACCCCAACACCCCTGAAACCTGAATTCGCGATTTTCCGGCCAAGTTCCGGCGAGTCGCGATTTTTTTTTTTAAATCATGAACCCCTAAAACCCTAAACCTTAAACCCCAAACCCCTGAAACTCAGCACCCCTGAACCTTTAAATTCACGGTTCCGGCGATTTTCCGGCGAGCTGTGTTTTTTTTTTTAAATCGTGAAAGAAGAAGCAAGAAGGAGGAGAAGGAGACGATGAGAGACGAATTTATGGGGTGAATTGGTGGAAGAAGTGTTAATGGAGTTATTATGGAATGCTTTAATGGAGGAATGAAGGAAGAATGAAGAAGGAAGAAGAAAATGGTGAAGAAGAAAGAAGGAAGATAGGGGGTAATATGTCTTTTACCTTGTTTTAAAATAGGATTTTGGTCAAAGCTCAAATGTGCAAAAATTTATTTTTATTGGCTTATACACGCCGTTTCCCCTAAAATGTGGTGGTGTAAAAAAAATCTGTACAAAGGTTGTACCAATTCGGTTCGGTTCGGTTTGATTGAACAGATGCAATCGTTTGAATAAACTGGTTCGATTCAAATAAACATTATTTCCTATAAATTTAACATTAATTTCGCATTTACCGATATATCGGTTCAGTTTGATTGAACAGATGCAATCGTTTGAATAAACTGGTTATATTCAAATAAACATCATTTCCTCTAAATTTAACATTAATTTCGCATTTACCGATATTTGAATCGAGAGATTTAAAAGTCTATCATTATCTAGTTCTTTTTTTTTTTAAGTAGTATTTAATTAAAACCCCAAGAAAAAAGTATTTAATGAAACCATAGGCTCTCGGTAATTCGTATCGTATACTATCCGAAATTACTACCGAAGTGGAGTAGTCGCCGCTTTAAATAAAGCAACTATTTTCTCCAACATATCTCTCTATCTCTTTTTGGTTGGTATGTACAGCCAATGCATTTGCAGAAAACATTGTACTAGTTATTATACCATTGTCAAACAATTAATAAAACTAATGAAAAAATTGTGTGATCAACTCAAGACCAATGGAACTGTGCAGCAGCTTCAAGTTGCCTGCCTATACAAGCTATATATGATTCGTATATATTATTATTACATGCATCAAGAAAGTGTCAGCAAAATCTTACCCAAAAAAAAAAAACTGACCACTTTTAAGACAAAATATATAATAATCCTCTCTTCAACAAGTAGGCATGTAGCCACCACCTGCATTATATGGATATTGGTTTTGTTGTAGTTTTTGTAATCCCACCTGTCCTTGCATCCCATCTTTTGCATACTGTTGCCACATCATCTGTTCTTCCATCAGTAATCTCTGCTTCTTCTCCATTTCAGACATCTGCACAAATGGTGGCGGCGCTATCGAAAGCGAGGCAGCAAAAGGATCTTCTACCACCGATGTCGATGATGAATTGGCACCTTCAGCAGAACTAGGAGCAGGAGGCAATGCTAGCAACGCGGGACGTCCGGCGGACCCGAATGCTACACTACTAGCACTTCCAGTGGATATTAGGCCAGAAGAAGACACTGCTTGCTGTATTGCTCCTTGTTGATACATTCCATCAAGAACCATTTGATCAAATCCTCCTGGAAGCTTTGGCTGTTGGTTTGATAAATGGCTTGCTGATTCGATCAATGCCGTTTCCCAATCTCCCGACGAATCGTTAATGAAAGCTTCCCATGCTGAAGTTGTACTAGTAGAATTAGTTGATAGATTCCCATCAAATAAAGCTAAAGCTAGCTTATTTACTTGTTCTTCTGTGCTTTGTGCATCTTCACCTAAGTTCAATAAATCACCTGTCTCTTGGGTTTTCGTTTTTTCAACAACCTGTTTCTGTTCTTCTTGAAATCCTTCAGGGGGTGGTAATGCTTTAATTGAATTCATATCCTCAGGCTCAGGTTCTGGTTCTGGTTCTGGTTCTGGCTCGGGATCTTTCGCCGCCTCGATTAATGCAGGTTCGATTTTTGGTTCATTCTCCATCTGTAACTTTCTATTTTTAGCCAGTTCTGACTTCTCTCTAATGAAATCTTCCATGACATCAAGCTTTTTTTGAGGTATCTTCTCAACGTCTGGATACTCAGATGATCGAGCAATTCCCGTTGTCTTAGCCCAATTGTAGAACATATCGAGCTCGTCGTATTGCTTTGAAACACGACAAAGGATGTCGTGGACTTTTACAGAGTTCGTTACATCAAGTTCCATGAATCTGTCAATCAATACACTCAACATCTCTGTAATGTCATGGTATAACTGGAAACTCTCTTTCATAACCGGATACAAAGCCGTAATCACAATCCTGTTTGTCTTTGCAAGACCTGTTTCAGGATCAGGACATAGTATTATTGAAAATTAAGGATAAAATGTTGAAAATTAAAATTTAAAAAAACGAACCTGTCGGCCTGCAGGCTAAGAAACGTTCCATAAGATGCATAAGATGATGCACCCTGGAAAAGATTTGATCATTCTTCATTTCACTAACAGGTGTGGTTCTTACAACAATTGCATTTGAGGCGGCTACTTCCTGATGAACTTCTTCCTCTTCATATGAAAACGCACTACGTTTTCCGCGGCGATTCTGCATACGGAACTCAAGATGTTCATCAAGGTACAATGCATATGTCCGAACAAAAGCAGAATGATCCCATGAATCAGATCTTGAAGTATCGCGAAACTCAGACATGTTTAGGAGACGGGTCCCGCGTTTCGTGGCGAAGAATATCTCTTGTTGATAGGATGGATCTCCATCAGCGAGCAGGCGTTGGATCAACATCAATGTCTTGAGTGCAACCACCCAATTCTTGGTCTTGCTAAGCCGCCTTGAGATTGTCGAAACACACGCGCTCACATAGGTACGAGAATAACTCGTTAAGCCTATAATCTCTCTGATATGTCTTTCATCAGCCGGGTACTCGTCGTGGCGTGTTGCCTTAACAATGGCAACATCAAGGTCGATAAAGCATTATTGTTGCATTTTGCCAAGCTTATGCTTGTTTTATCTTTAACTGCTCCAATTGCTTTTCTGAATTTGCTTGAACCCACGACCTTCTGCTCCGACGAGGAGAAGAGATTGGAGGCTACACCAAATATTATATTTTTTTTTTCTTGGATTTAAGGAAAACCCTCGTCTCTGTCTAATCTTTGATTAATATATGTAACAAAAACAACAACAACTCAATGTTTCATAGAGTTGTAAAATGTAATCTTGAGAGAAAAAGAAAGAGAAAGACAAGGAACTTTTGAAATGCAGCCTATTCTTTTCCCTTCTTCCTCTATCTTCTTTTTTTTTTTTTTTTTTTTTTTTAAGTCTTTCCTTTTTCTTCTTCTTTTCATTGTGTGTCTTTTGCTTGAGTATGGTCACCTTACATCTTCCCACTATTTTAGGAAGAGAACATATGAACCATCGAAAATTACTCAACCTTGTGGATGTGGATGTTCTGCTTTCTCTTATAATTTTGGTGTTTATTTTATTTTTATTTTTTTGGCAATTATTTGCACTCCACCTACTGGACCGCTGCACCCCATACCATACTGTTTTCATAGAATGTAACCTTGTGAAAGTCGGTCATGGAGCTAAAAACCAAATTTTCCAAGGTCGATTATGGTCTGACTCAATGAACGGCGAAAGTAGCCGGGCGTATCTCAAAAAGACTGTAGAGCTCCGAATCGTTTGTAGCGCGTCAGCGTCAGTGTTCTTGGGGAGAACATCCTTAGGCTGCTCCTCTGCATTCCATCGACTCAATCTAGACGCACCCTCATGTCGCACAAAGAAGAAGTGGTCCTTCCATCCTTTGTACGAGGTCGGCCCATCTGCTAGAAAATGGATTTCTTTTCCCCTCCCTGATCGGAGAGGGAAAATAATAGAAGCCGGAATTGTCCTTGACCGTTTCTACCTGATAGAAGGCCCTAAAAAGGTTCACGGTAAACTTCACCCTTGCCATCCGGCGATTATAGCAAACCCTACTATGGCCCTAACCCCGTTAGGAGCAATTTGAGTAGTACCAAGGCCATAGTGTTCGAGCACTGCTAGGTAAGCCGGACAGAGCAGAAGTCGGAGACCTCCGTCAAATGGTCTTCGTAAACAACACAATAACCCTCCGGTGGCAGAGACGAGTAAGGATTCGCGGTAGTGGGAATCTAGGGGCTATTGGTATCTAGATCTATATCTTAATCCCGAGGTGATCACGCGCTCAACCGCTTGAATCGGTATGAAGTTTGACTTGACGGTTAAGGATTACACCGAGTCGTGGTCCGAATTACCCCATCTTGGCATTGTACTTGGATTGAGTGAGTAGTCGTGTTATCACGGATACGGAATCCATTCCTTCCATTTCGGAAGTAGATAGACGAGTTCCCTTATTTGTTAATCCTAGAAACCGATCGATCCATGGAGTTCATATTACACCGATTAGCTACCGGTGAGTTGTATGAATTAATTGATCACTAGGGGGTTAATGGTAAATAAGGATAAGAGGTTCTAAAAAGGGTTAACGGTAACTTCTCGATTTAGAATGAACAGTCTATGGAGGATTAATCCATATGTAATGATTATATCAATGGACGCTTATTATTATTCTCGTGAGGAGATAAATATAATCTCATTATCGGAGGAGTGCAGTCACGGGATTATGGTGGCATATTCCTGTGATTGATTTATCGAAATAATTATTCTGTTCGTAAGATAATTATTTATTTGATTTATCGGAGCCGCTGATTATTAGTCCATGGTCCCCGACGTGCCTCCTATATAGCATAGCTATTCTCGGACGTCGAATCCTAATAATATTAATTTAGTTCTTGTTGGACTTTATTAAAACGATATGTGAATTAATTGTTTAGTGGACTATTAAATTAGTTGGGCTAAATAATTAAATATGTGGAAAAGACATTTTCCATAATCTTGGCCCAATTATTGTGTTATGGCAAAATTAATATTGACTAGGTCAACATTATAATTTTCGCCCCCCATGCTTATTTTGGAACAAGAAATTGTTTTCTTGTGTATTAATAAGACAAGTGCATAAAATATTTATTGGATAAATATTTATGGAAAGAAATAAAGATAAATATTATTCTAGATTTGTTCTAGAATATTATGGGATTATCTTTTATTTAATGGGATTATTATAATTGATTTTGTATTAATTATTAAATCCTTAGAGGCTAAGTTTTACTCTCCTATATAAAGAGAGTTCTCCAAGCCTTAAACACAACACATAATTCGACTTCTCCTCTTAGAGAGAAGAAGTGTAAAATTCGGCCAAGGGAGTTGAGGGAAAATCTTGGAGATTTTTCCGGGTAGCATATCGGAAGGATTCGAGACGAGGATTTCCTTCCACCGGGAGTTGCTTGGATCACACGTACGGAAGATCGTGGTGCTCTTCACATCTTCGTTCTTTCCATTGCGGTTCTTCAACTTGGATTTTGAGATCCAAGAGGTATGATCTACAACCCCCTTGTAGATGTAGATCTAGTTATTTTATTACGTGTAATTTGTAGATCTAGATCCTTAAATCGCTTCCGTTGCGGATGATATTACTAACAGAGCTTACTTGCGATAATTCGGGATTTAGATAAGAAGACGGAGAAGAGTCAGGATAACCGCCGAAAACCTAATGGTTGGCCCCTTAATGAGGGGTCGAGTAAAGAATACAAGAAAAGAACGGAGAATAAAGAGCTTACTTGCGATAATTCGGGATTTAGATAAGAAGACTAAGAAAAGTCAGGATAGCTGCACCGATATTTTGATTTAAAGATACTAATGATGAGGACGGTTGATATGACGGGAGTTATAAACCCCAAGCACTACCTCGGAAACCGTCCCACAAAGACGTTGGTGTAAATGCCTTGATTCCCGGGACAACCATAATAGAGTTATAACGTTAACGTTTCCACGTGGCGTAGCCGAAACTTTTAGGGGCTTTCCGGTCTTTTGACAAAGGTCAAGCTCCAACCAAGGCGTAGCCGCCGGCTCGGAAATCTTAGGCCACCTTTAAGGGGCTTATGACGGAGGTCGGATTAGCGTCGGCCACGTGTCATCCTATAAATAGCAAAGTAATAAATAAGGAGAAAGAAGAAGGATATTTAGAGGCTAGGTGCTAGGAAATCTACACGGGAACGCAGCGGAATTTAAAATTTATTTCCTTTTTAACCAAGATCGACTCCGTTTAAACAACAAGCATAAGAGAAGTAGATGTAGAAAATACCTTGGATGATCTAAAATAGATCGTCCCTTTGTCTACGATTGTAGTTTCTGCACGAAGCCGCCCAAGTGTTCGACCTCTACCGTTAATCCACACGAACAACCCGCCGGAATCCACCATTGGGTTGCTATTAGAAAAACTCGGTTGCTAGACCAACCTTTTCTCTCTCTAAATACTCTCTCTAAGAAGCTCTCTATTTTTCACAATAATTATGAACTTTTGGAATTGTGATGTACAAAAAGAGCTAGCCACCCTCCTCTTATATATAGGTGTGGTGCACCCCTTATGTCCTATTTCCAATAGGAAAAGCTTCTTGCGTGGAGTAAGGAGAAAGAAAACATTTTACTTAGTAAAATAAGAAAAATAGATATTCTAGATTTATCTAATTTAATATCTTATATTAAATTAATCTTAGATATTGTCAATATCTAATATTGATTATCTTTATCATATTACAATAAATCAATTGGCACATGTGGGTAAATCTATACACATTAATATCGAATATTAATATATGATAATACTATTAATTAATTTGCAAAATCCATGTGTATCATATACACAAGGCATGCGCCCTATATAGCCAAAAATGGCTTCCGGAATATTCTTAATTAATATAATATTATGATAAATCAATTCGCAAAATACATGTGTATCATATACACATATAATTTCACCACATACATAATAAAATATGTATATTTAATTAATCACCATAATTAATATCTTGTATCTAATTTATTTATAATAAATAAATACCACCATATTAATTTATCACTATAACACTTTATAGTCGAGATAAACTTTTCTTATTTGGTTATCACTATAACCGCATTTTATCCGGCTAGATGTTCCTATGTGTGTGACCCGATAGGCTTCCGAATATGTTGGCCGTGGGCACAAAGTGCATTTACTAAAATACCCTTCACTCCTAACGATCGTGGACAGCGTCTAGCAACACGCCATGACCCCCAATCATCGAAAGAGTCAAATGCAATTACTACTACCTTTCATGTGAAACGGTTACCGTGTAAATAGAATTCTAACGCTGTAATAATATCCATACGGTCGTATCTCGAGTGTCAATACATTAACAACTGTATTGTATAATTTGGATATCATGCTCTCTCGAAGTAACTTGTTTATTCCCACTTTACAAAGATTCACGAGAGCTAGACATTCCTTATAAGAAGGCCCTTTCGGATATTCACTCCTACTATTAGGATACGCGATTTCCGGATGAGCGACATGAATCCTACGCATGTTTCAGTATCACACCTAATCACTACAGCATGATCGCCCTATGGCTAGGGGAAACCTCAATAGTGTCAAAGTATGACCATCCACATCGTGATGTCATGAAGACTCCGGTCTCAGGATAATTACACAACCGCCACATAGTGCGACACTTAATAGAGTAAGTGGTCAGTCCAAGTGTCTCTACACTTTGATAGACGAGATCTATCTCTACCTTCAAAAGATAGAAGAAATATAATACGTACTAGTCTAATCGTACTATTAATATCCTATTTAATAGTACATACGACTAGAGACATTTAAGCATCAACACTTTAAAGTGAGTCAATATCTCATCAACCATAATCACCATTATGATTTCTCTTTCACAGTTTGACACCAGGGACGTTATCATATATACAATATCATAATTGGCTGTTTAAACGAACAAATATATAATAACTGAAAAGCCATTTATTATATGTACAAACATAAAGAAATATTATAATGATCCGACCCGGTCGGATTCGGTCCAACCCGATTGGGTTTAGGACACTATTTCAACACTAGGAACCCTAGCTTATACTTAGTTTGAAGACCTTTATACCCCGAAGGGAGGTCTACGCAGAGCTAGAGCAGCACAGCTCAGGCCAGGGCATAGTTTGAAGCTCTCTGCAAGTCGGATAGAGCTGATCACCACCTTATCCCACGTGGGTAACATATACGATAAATATGGAAAGAGTCCCAAAGATTACAACTCTGATCTCATTGTCGATGACAACGTAATTATCTCCTAAGATCACGGAGATTAACACGTACATATCCGCAGTCGGTTACAAACTAGAGTCCTTGAACTATGGACTGATTGTTGTGCCATGTCATTGGTTTTGGCCGGAATCTATGGACTTAAACAAGCCAACTTACATGACTAATTTTGCAACCAAAAAAAAAAAAAAAAAAAAAACCTAACTTACATGACTAATTTTAATTATGATCGGAATAAAATCAAGACTAAATATAAAAACATGACAGGATATAGACTAAAAGTGCGATTTTACCACTATTTGAGTCAAAATATAACAAATATACTCTTTCTGCCATTGGGTTTATATAAAACTATCAAAATGAGACTCAAATTTCACTTGTATAAAAATCATTTACCAACTCATATTGAATCAAAATAACTTTTAAAAAAATGATCTTAGTAAAAGGCATATAGCCCTTCATTCCGAAGGAAGATCATTTCAGTATTCAATTCCCGATAAAAACATTTTCCATAGCCATATATTGCGATATCCTAGCATATTTATTGAATTTTTTCTTTGAAATCCTTTGCAGTTGAAGAGTCTGATGCATCCAGGGGCGGATCTACCCTTATCAAAGGGTGGTTCATGGACCCCGCTAAAACTAAAAATACTCTACATTTTATCTATAGAAAAATATTTCGGACCCCGTAAAAAAAATTATTTACCGTGTTAAATATTTACGGACCCCGCTGAAAAAAATTTCTGGGTCCGCCACTGGATGCATCTCCTCTGACGAGGGAGACGTGGTGTGAAAGGACCAGACCATTAATTTACAAATAGTAATAACAGATAAGACAAATGAAACACTAATATTATGCGTGTCGAACTACAGTGATTTCACTTTTAAAAAAAAATTCAAAAAAAAAAAAAAAAAAAAAAGAGAGGGAATTTCAGTTATCGATTGGTATTTTAGTAGTATTGGGCAATCGTCTTCCATGAACGAAGTCACTGAAAAGATGCAAAGCTCTTGAAGGCTGTGCGTATGGTACCATATGTGATGCTCCACGTACTGTTGCATACGTCAACTTATTTCCATATTCTATCTGCCACCCTCCAACCTATATATATATATATATACATATTTCATTAAAATCAAAAACATTTGATTATAAATCATTAATTATATTGTTTATAAATTTCATGACAATTTCAATTTCTTTTTTTTTTTTTTTTTTTTTTTTTTTTTTGTTGTTGTTGAAGAAAATGAAGTATTATGTACTGTAATAAACATACTTGGCCTCTGTGAAACCATGGTCCATATGGAACAGTTGTCTGAAAGTTAAGATCTTTAGCTAACTCTCGAACCAATGCTCGAGTTCCAATTAATGGCACCACTGAATCTTCATCACCACTGCCCAAATTAATGCATCATCCATTAAACTAATTAATTACTAATAATTTTTTTATCATTACATATTTATAAGTTAAAGAAAGAAAGAAAGAAATTAGTACCTGAATATCCATACAGGAATATTGTTTTTAATAATCCGTTGAAGAATTGGCAGAATATTTCTATCACCATCCGCTTCATAGTAATTCAACACGCTGCCCCAATAATAACAATACTATAAATTACAATAATATAATAATTACAATTTCATCCTAAGTATTCGCGTTTATTTATTCTAACCTAAATTTAGGCAAAATATTGGATTTTTCTACTTCAATTTAAGTCAAAACGTATGAAATAGACTTTCTATCAATATTGGAGTTTAAAAAACGATTAACTTCTGACTGAAATTAATTAAGAATATTTCAGTCAGAAGTCTTGACTTACTTGCTGCACATGGACCAGCTATAAGGGAGGTTAGTCCTATTAGCATGGAGAGCCTTCTGAACCTCTGGTAAGTTAAAATAGAACCTTCTTTCCATAGTCATGCATACATCCACACCCACACTTATCTGCGTTACGTATTTCCGAAGGCGTAGTTCTTGTTGAACAATGGAAGGATAACAAACATCGAGGATGACATCATACGGATCCACGTAATCACCGACAATGTAGCTAGCTTTCGACATAGCTTGATTGCACGAGACCGAAACATTATGATTATCACCGGGCCATGTATAATCGTCGAAATCGCATTCACTCGATATTGTTTCCCATACTTCATCTGATATCATCCCATGTGACCAGTAGTACTCATATGTTGCTGCTGTATCTCTTCCCAGATTCAATAGTGGATTTCCAATCTGCACCCATATATATATATTTTACATTATTAATTCATTCCTTAATTTTATTTGAATTTATTGAATATAATAAAAACAATGAACATATATATATATATATATATATAAAATCAATGTCGATCTTACTGCTACTCCCTTGATGTTGAACTTAAAATCCTTGGATTTCTGGTTATAGTCCAACAGAACATTAGCTAGCTGTGGAATGTAATGGCCTGTAATTAAACACTTAATCAATTTTAAAAAACGAGGGACCAAAAGTGTAATTGAAGAAAGCTGTATATATATATATATATATATACCTGCATAACTTTCACCGGTTAGGAATAAACTTCTGGATTTGAAATCTGGAAATTTCTCGAACCATCCTAGCAAAAATGTCAATAAATCCTGGGCTGCAAAAAAAAAAAAAATGATTGATAAATGGTGACCGCATACGAATAATCAGGTTAATTAATTTAATATATATGCGAATTAAACATTAATAACCTGTTAAATCATCTCCACGTGTATAATCACTTGTTGTATTTGAATAAGACCAACCAACACCGGCTGGAGACTCTACAAATAGAAGATTTGATGCTGCAAAACAAAACAAAAAAAAAATGAACATTATATACTTATAATTATCAATATACTTATAAATCATTAATGATTTTTTTTTTTACATAATTATAATTAATGTGATTAACTTTGAAGAAGTACTGGAAAGAACCTTTGTTCCATGATTTTGAGTTTATGCGAAGACCGCGGCCATTTCCGGTTGGAAAAAACGGGCCTAATTCTGTAAACGCTCCACCACCCACCGACGAACATCCGGGACCTAAATCATGACAAAATCAGCAATTTAGACTCATTATTATCAACATTATGTCTGTATCATAAAAAAAAAAGACGACACCGACCTCCGTTTAACCAAAGAGTGAGAGGGTGATTATGTGCATCTTTATCAGCCTCTACAAAATAGTAAAACAAACTCCTTCCAGCTTGATTATCCACATCAACATAGCCTGCATATTGCTTGAAACCAACTTTTGGCTGACCCGGTAATCTCACTACCAAATCCTCTTTCGGGTATCCACATACCCCATTTATCATTAGCAACACTACTGCAAGAATCCAAATTCCCATATTTAATTAATCGAAATTGGGGTAAATAATTAATTCAAAGGTTCTCAAAAAAACTCCAAGCTACTATATATGGGTTTTTTTCTGAATTATAGGGAGATGAGTTTTAATGTGTTTAAAGTCTTTTATATGGAAGAAGGAAAAAACAATACATTTTTATTAAAACTTCTTTGAATGATCGGATTAATTAGAATCAAACTCCCTAAGAAACTGGGGATTAGTTATGTTCAAGTGAGACTGTATCCGATTGATATGAATTATTTTTTTTTTTAATATTTTTTATTTTATTTTTGAGAAACATTGATATGATTTCTTAAATCATTCCAACTCTAATATTTGTGCTGACAGATAATACATTGTACCTGGTCATTCTTTCGCGTTATAATTATACAAACTCTACCATATAATTAACAAATTTTTTTTTTTTGAAATCAAATTAAACATATTTTATCCATAATTTAACTTATAAATGTTATTTAGGAATCATATATCGTTTACCTCACTATATTTATCCCTAAAAAGAATTCTTCCTTTGAATATCATTTGTTACTTTTACCAAGCATGGATTTCCATGCACGTGTAGATCTCTTGCGGTGGATATATATACGTCAATCCTTTTAACACATGTATTTTAGTAAAATTACTTTCAGATTTAAAAATAAAAAAATAACACTACAACCGATATTATATTTATATCGAAAGATTCTGTAAATTTTATTTATATCTTCCACATTCATTTAGATTTTGTATGCCGCATTCATTCAGTTTTGGTAAAATAGAGAATATGATGTGTATGACATTGGATAGAGATATATTCTCTAAATTAGAAAATTGTGTATTTGAGACTTGCTCACGAAAATCACGACTACTATCAATCGTACTAGGTCAGCTGCAATATAGCTCAAATCGCTAACAAGTCATCCCACGGAGACTTAGTTGAATAAAATGTAAACCAAAATTTCAAATTAAGATAAGTTGGTGGTTTTTGACCAAAATAGGCGAGTGTGGTAGTTTTGATTAATTAAGAAAGTTTGCAAACGCTAAAAAAAAACCAAACTAAATTCAAGTTGGAATAAAGTTGATCCAGCCATCCAATTATTTCTCACATAATAATCAAATAATTCCATTTCGTACAATTTCACTTCAACCGTTTGAGTTTCAGTTGACCCCTGTTAAGCTAATTGGTTCAAATTCAAACCTGGTTTAGCAGATTTGCTGTGTGTTGATTGTCCTCGGTTGAGTTCTCTAGTTCAACTGACTGGACCTGAAGCTCCACTTGTCTGTCAACCCCTCATTGATTGACGCGCAGAATAATTCAGAAGGGTTTGAATGAATAACTGTTACTTTTTAAACTTATTTGATTATCAACTAAAATCAAAGTGTGTTACTAGTTTTAATCCTAATTAACTAAATCTGGACGCCCGGCTTAATAATTAGATTAAAACTAATTCAACCTATGTGATAAAAAGGAAAGTTTGCACAGATTGCTGAAGATATTAGATAAAGCAAACTTTCTAAGGGATCCCTTAGAAAGTGATACTTCACATGTATGTGCTTGTTTCTGTTGTGTAAGACTGGATTCTTGGATAACTTAATAGTTGAACTGTTATCACAGTACAAAATGTTCCCAATCTGCTGAACTTGCCCTAGAACTTCCAGCGGTCTTCTTAACCAGATCAGCTGACATGCACCATGTGCTGCTGCTACAAACTCTGCTTCTGTTGTTAATAAAGTGACTATTGGTTGCTTCTTTGATGACCAGCTGTTAGCACTTGTTCCATACATAAACACAAAACCAGAATTACTCTTCCTGTCATCAACATCTCCTGCATAATCACTGTCTGAATATCCAGTCAACTGAGCCTTCCCTACTGAACCATACTTTTCCAAGATTGATGGTTCCGTTTAACTATCTCAGGACCCTCTTCATATAGTTTAAGTGATCTGCTGATGGTGACTCCATGTATTTGCTTGCCACACTTACAGCATACATGATGTCTGGTCTTGTTGCTGTCAAATATAGAAGGCACCCTATCATCTCGTTTGTACAAGGTGGAATTCACCTTACCACCTGTTCCTTCCTTGCTGAGTTTCACACCAGTTTCATAGGGTGTGAGTGCAGGGTTGCTGATAGGAACCAACTTTACAGTACATTTATGTACAGTTCAGCCCACGATTATCACATTTCTGGTATGTTTCGGGTGAGTTTAGACCCTATCTTGAGTATTAAATGAGGATTTATTGCATGGCGAGTATTGTCGGTTTTCCGTAAACTCGACCTTATTTTAGCATTTTATACTCGTTTTTCCCGAGCACCCGTAGTTTGCGGGGTTATGCGTTTTCGTGTTGTTTTCATATGGATGCAGGACTAGGGTGTCTCGAGAGCCCGAAAGGCGAGAAGTATGAAGTTTAGACGTGCCCGAGGCGAAACACGGAGGTTGAAGGTGAAAAAATGAAGATTTTGGCTGCAAAATGCTGTCCGGACGGACACAAATCCCTCATCCGGGCGGCTAACTCACTGGTTTTTGGGAAAACTTTGATGAAGAACCCGTCCGGACGGACAGAATCAGCATCCGGACGGACAGAGAAGCATCCGGACGGACAGAGAAAGCATCCGGACGGACAAGAGCATGTCATCCGGACGGACATCTATGCATCCGTCCGGACACCTGGAGAATCAAGAACAGTCCGGCCGGACATTGAGGACATCCGGACGGACAGAAGTCTTTCTATATAAGGCTGCTCATTTTCTCACAGCAAAAAAGTAGAAAAAGAAGGGGCGATAATATTAGATAGTTTTGGAGATTTTGGGCGATTTTCTTCGTCTTTTAGAGTTAGACTAAGTGTTATATATCATTAGAATCCTCATTCAATCCTCTCTTTGATCTACTAACTCTTAGCTTCGATCCGTAACTTTTCACTTGGCAAAAATTCGATCTTTTGTAAGCACATTTGGCACCTCCTTCAAGTTGAGTAAAGTAAGTATGTTCTTTTGTTATTCTATTGTTGTTGTGATGTTTTTCTTCCGTTTTTATTGCTTAGATTCGATTATGAGTAGCTAGATTCCTCGTATGGTTGAACTATGTGAAGGCGGGTGAAACTCCATTAGATTGATGAACCGGGAAGTAGTGTAGTGCGTAAATAAACGTTCTAATTAATAATCCATATCTCGAAACTTGTTTGAATCGTTTTTTGAGCTAGATCGATCACCTAGTTCACCATTGCACACACGTAGCTTATAAATGTATGTTGCGGTGACGTGTGGGAACGGGGTTTCGGCACCGTAGAGATTTTGGACTTGAAAGGTAGTTTGACACCTACCCGTGTACTAGATTGACGCCCTAGTCATCAAGTCCAGTTCCAATACGGGGTTTGTCCTATGAGTTATCGTTAGACGGCAAGGTAGAGTAAGGCACACTCCCGGGGTAATCTGTTTTTTAAGGGTAAAATAATCTGTTGGATCGTAGTTCGGCCATACTTCTTTTAATTGTTTAGAATTTCGAGTAGTGTAATCTTTCTTTTATACAATAGTATAACTTCATATCTATCTGTTTGACCTGAACTGAGTGCTAAGTCAACTGTGGTATTCAAAACCAATCTCTGTGGGTTCGACCTCGGACTCCTCAAGCACTATCCTGCAATCGACCGGTCCACTGCCGGTTAGAAAGTAGATTTTGCTAAGGTTTCGAGTTTTTACTTGATCGACCGGACTTAGAAAATCCGCTTATCAGTTGCTGTCCTTCATTCCAAACCTGTTGAGTATTTCAGTCACATACTTCTTTTAAGAAACATATATCCCCGATTCAGTCTGCTGAACCTCAATGCCTAAGAAATATTGCATTAGTCCCATGTCTTTCATGCTAAATTTGGTCTTCATTGCCTCTTTGAACCGTGTTATCATACTGAGTTCAATATTGGTAAAGATAAGACCATCCACATACAAACAAGCAATCAGAATCCTTCCCTTGCTGTTGATTTTCACATACAAGGTAGGTTTATATGGACACCTTGTGAAAACCTGCCTTCACAAAATAAGAATCAATACAACTGTACCAAGCCCTTGGGGCTTGCTTAAGTCCATATAAGGCTTTGTTAAGCCTATACACTTTGTTTTCTGCTACAATTTTCACATAACCTTGTGGCTGATCCACATATACTTCTTCCTCCAGCTGACCATTCAAAAAAGCTGACTTCACATCCATTTGATGTACTTTCCAATGGTTTTGAGCACCAAGGATAACACTAGTCTGATAGTTTCCATTCTTGCTACTGGGGTAATCACTTCATTGTAGTCAATCCTATACTCTTGCTTGTATCCTTTGGCCACTAGTCTGGCTTTGTACTTGCTGACTTTACCGTCTTAATTCAACTTTGTCTTGTAGATCCGCTTGACACCAATAGTTTTGTGTCCTTTTGGTAAATCTGTGAGACTCCAAGTCTGATTCCTTTCAATGGCCATGATTTCTTCATCCATAGCATACCTCTATTTGTTGTCTTTTGCTGCCTCCTCATAAGTGATTGGATCATCACTAGCAAATAGAGCATAATAGGTAGTCTCATCTACTTGTGGCAAACCTGTTACCTCGAAATCTGTCATCCAGTTTGGCCTTTTCTTAGTTCTCTGAGGTCTGTCTGCTGATCCCTCAGCTGCCGTTTCATGACTTGAGTCTGTTGTTTCATGAGTCTGCTGAACTGACTCTGCTAGTCCTAAGTCTGGTGACCATTAGTCTGTTGGTCATCAGTATGCTGATCATTAGTCTGCTGGAACTGACTTTGTTTGTCCTGAGTCTGCTGACCCTTAGTTGGTTCTTCATCTATCAGATTCTGAATTGGATGGAACTGAGCATTATTTGTTTCCCAATTCCAAGTCTTCAGCTCATCAAACACCACATCTCTGTCGATCACTATCCTCTTGGTTATAGGATTAACAACTTAAATGCCTTGGACTTTTCACTGATCCCCAAGAAAACACATTGCTCTCATTTATCACTCAATTTCTTCATGTTTGCATCTGGAATATGAGCATAAGCAATGCATCCAAAAAATTTAAAATGACTTACAGATGGTTTAATTGAGCTCCATGCTTCTTCAGGTGTCATGTTTTGAACAGAAAATGTTGGACATCTGTTCAAAATATGCACACTCCAACTTACACCTTCAGGCCGGAATCTCTTTGGTACATTTCCATAGGCAAGCATGATTCTTACCATATTCATGATAGTCCTATTCTTCCTCTCAGATACACCATTTACTGTGGTGTATAGGCTGCTGTCAATTCCCTTATGATTCCATTACTGGTACAGAATTCTTCAAACTCTGCTGAGCAAATTTCTCCTCCTCTATCTATTCTCAGACACTAGAGATTTTGACATGTCTCCTTTTCTCTTAGCAATTTGAAGTTCTTGAATGCATTCAATGCCTCAGATTTTTCTTGCAAAAATTCAACCCAAGTTTTTCTGGAAAAATCATCAGTAAATGTGATGAAATACCTCTTTCCTCCATTAATGGGTTGATTGGTCCACACAAGTCAGAATGGATGAGTTCCAACACTTGTTTTGCCCTCCAAGACATGCCTTTTGGGAAATGATGTCTATGTTGCTTTCCTTTAGTGCATTCTTCACATATATGTTGAGGAGTCTGAATCTGTGGGAGTCATTTAACCATTTCCTTCTGCTGAAGATTTTTCAAACCACCAAAATAGAGATGTCCATATCTATAATGCCATAACCATGATGCATCTTTCAATTCTACCAAAAGACATGCTTGTGGCTCCGTAATGTCAAAAGGAAAAAATCTGTTGGCATTCATGGGAACTGATAATGCGGTTTATTATCACGGAGGCTCAGCGGTGTATGTTGAGTGGATATCTAGTTTATTTGATGTGTTTAATAGTGTATAGGACCGGTGGTGCCCGGTGGTGCTACGGTGGAGACTATGAACTGTTTGAGAGAAGGTTTTAGCAGAGTATGGTTCTCTTTTTGCTATCAGAATATCTTTTGTGGTTACACAAGCCCTCCTTTTATAGAGGAGGGAAGCTTAGGGGCTAAGTAAGACATGTAATTATAAGATATCTTAGTAGTTAAGAATCTTGGCGACGCCCTATGTGGTCGCGTAGGTCGCTATGTACAAGGTCGCCTGCTTCATCGTCCTACCTCACCCTTGCCTTTCGTTGCTTCCCTTTAAGCTTTGTGCGATCTCTTATGGATCTATTGTCCAGGTCGTAGGTCGGCCCCCCGAGCCTCTAGTGATCTTATAGGTTTGAGTGCTCTAGGCGGGGACCTGACTAAGGCGACCCTGACTTGCTTGGAGTCGCGAACACTACGGACGCGGCCCTTATCCGACTTGGTGGCCCAGATAGGCTGTTTCCGGGACTCATATGTGGCGATATTATTTATACACATCAATGGCCCCTATTCAAAGTCTTGGATATTTTCATGAAATGTCAAGCGTGAAGTAAAGTGTACGCAATGATTATGCACTGTTCGGGTCCATGGCGACCTTGTCGTCTGAAGCGACTTGTTTACTTAGGACCGTGCTGTTCAAGCGGGTGGCCTGAAAGTGATTTGGGTCTATGGCGACCTTGTCGTCTGAAGCGACTTGTTTACTTAGGACCATACTGTTCAAGCGGGCGGCCTCTAAGTGATTTTGCTGATAGCCTTTTGACGGCGAACTCGTTCTTGGCGAGGTGATCTATCTGTTCCTGAGTAGTGGAGTAGTTGAACCGTCGGATCGTGGCTGCCGTCAGCTCTCTTGATAACCGCAATTACGTGGGTACTAATGCCATCTCGGGAATTGCCCAAGTACGTGGGCGGACTACTGCCGAGTAATTGATTACGTGGGCATTGATGGACGTTCCTTAATGATGACGGTTTTGAATTTTGAAAACCGTAAAGACCGCGCAAACCCAGACCGTTAGATGGATCGATCTTTGGCCGCACGATCAGCTCTCCTTACCTATATAAGGTTTAACCCCTCAAAACCTCTACATTTTTTGCCCATTCCTTCCTCTTCAGTTTTTCTTCTCTTGATCTTGTGTGCTTTCTATGAGGGTAAGGGTTTTCTGGTGAGAGCTTTGAGGAGGATGGAGGTGGTGGTAGCAAGTTTGGGGTATTGCGGTGAGGATTTGAAGATTCCAGCTAGGAGTCTGAAGATACCAGCTAGTTTTTCCAGGTTCTGGCCCGATCTTTGTCTTAAAACAGGTAAATCCTCCTCCCTCAAGCCTCTTTCTTACTTTTCTTCTTGCATTTCAATGTTTTTTTGCCTACTAGTTTCGGCACTAACAATGTATGCATGATTTAGGATGTCTTCTGGGATAAAAGTTGGGATTTTTTGAGTAGGTGCTCTTGTTTTGGTATGGTTTTGCTTCGAAAGGTATAAAATATGTATGTTTTTGCTACTAAAGGTAAAAGTTTTCTAGGTAGATACCTGGCCATTTGGCCTTTAGACTTTGTATTCCCTTTATTAGTGTTGTTGCCTCCATGTTTCCATTTTTGCTGCATTTTCCTCTGCCCTTGCATTCCATTCCTCCTGTAAGACGGAGAGAAAGGCGTCGAGTTGGGCGCAATCACCTCTTTGGTTTAATCTTCATTATCCCAGGTGACTAAAAGCTCTGCCTTTCCTTCTTGTTTTGCAAGATGTCCAATTCCGAGTATTCTCTGGGGGGCAACTCCAATGAGGATCAAGAGGTGTTTGACTATGCATTCGATGAAGGGGAGGATGACCCTACTAGCCCTTACGTGGCCGCCGGAGATGATCTAGACGATGAGTTGGCCGAGAGGGAAGCTGCTCTTCAATCAGACGATGGTCCCTTTGGTATCGGCCCTTTTCTCGCCGGCCTTGCTCCGCGACGTAGGAAAAGTCGCAAAGAGATCACCCGCAGTCAGGGTGAATGAACTAGAACTTGCGCCACTGAAGGCGATGAGGGATCTGGGGCCAAAGATCAGGCCGCTGAGGTTAGTACTAGCGGGGCCGTTCAGTGCGGCGAGGAAACTGTCTATATTGAGGATGCTGCCTTTCACGAATTGATGGGCTCAAGTGAAGATGAAACGCGCCCTTACCACATAGGCTCGTTTGGAAACTTCTTAAGAAAACCAAGAGGAAGAGGAATCCCAAACCCACAACTGTCGGTGAGGCGGCCTCGAAAGCAAAAAATCCCAAGCCCAATAATCCGGAGGCCCTGAGAGAGTTCGCTCTCCAAACTGAATATGAGAAAGCTCTGGAGGAAGAATGGTCTAAGCTCCGTGACAGCGACGACCTCAATAAGTTTCTTAGACGTCGGTACAGGATCGACACAGATACTTACAGATTCTCCTTGTTTGATTACTCAAAGGAGGAGGACAAGTTCAAGCCTGGGGACCGCGAGGACTATGTTGGCTCTCGCCGCCCCAGTGACTCATTGGTCCTTCATTTTGATCATTTTTATGTGGGGTTCAGACCCCCTTTTGATCCATTTTTGGTGAAGATTTTTGAGCTCATGGGAGCGTTACCCGCGATTCAGATTATGGCCTTCATCGTAATATGTCGGACGATGAAGAGGGAACCCACCCTTACTCTTTTGGGTCAATTTCACCTTTTCCGTAGGACTTTTATCCCGGGGCAGATATCTCTGAGGACCAAGACTCCTTGCTTACTCTTCTTGCTGCCTAACAAAATTCACCACTGGCAGGAGTGCGTGCTTAAGGTGGAATCGAAGGTTGGTTGGCCATTTTCCAACGCCGCCCCACGCCGAGGGAAGTCTACTCTCTCGATTGACGAGCCCTTTGTTACTGATCTTCGATTCGTTAAAGGGCTTATGACCCTTACAAATTCTGATGAAATCGAGCCTTCTTTGAGAAATGTGGCCTGGGTTGACCTCATTGATGTTGGTTTACCATATGCGTGCCAGACGGGGATAGTTGGTCCATGCAAAGCAAAGCCCTTGTCGCTATATAACCGGAGGAGTGTGATCTTGACTGGATAGGGGATTGCCATTTGGGTAAATGTTTCCCATCTGAGTGCCCTATATGCTTTGGTGATCCCGAGAGAAGACCCAGCTGTAACCTTCTTTCATTGCTTTTTATTTTATCACTTTGTATGCTTCATGGCTTTGCTCCACTTTTCGGCCTGTTATTAATGAACTCTTTTGCAGATATGGTGGACGTGAATGAACGTCGAGCTCAAAAGCAAAAGCTTGCTGCAGAAGCCGCCAAAGCTCGGCAGGCGTTCTTGAAACAGACTCCTGGGAAGATACCACGCACTATGGATGCTTCCATTATTGATGAGACATACGATCCTATGCAAACGCAAATGGGGGCGCCTAAAAGCACGGGCTCAAGTCAGGCTGGCGGGGCCCAGAAGAGGTCGCAAGATGATGCACCGCTAAAGAGTCTCAGGCCCCCAAGCGACCCAGAGTTGAGAAGCCCCAAACTGCTGGTGAGTCTCAAACTTCCAAGGGCTCCGGTCGTCCTGATAAGCGACCTGTCGACAAGTCAACATCGCGACCTGAGGTGATTGCTGAAGAGGTCGTTGAGGAAATAGGGGCACTGCCAACAGGTACACTGCCTCGCGGGTATAAAGGGAAGGAGGCCCTTTGGCTGGACGCTGAGTTTATCCAAGGCCCTCTTAATATGGAGAAGGCGAGCCAAATTAGGGAAGCTATAGCTGATGTCATTTCTTTGGGTCGTCTTTCTTTCGACTCACCACCTGGAGTCTAGATGGAGATTGGTAGGGGAATCACTGCTCACGTGGTGGTTCAAGATGATGCCCCTGCCAAAAATGATGTCGTAGAGCTGAAAGACCTCGCTGGCCAGTTCGGGATCGCGTCCTCTATGGTAAGCTTTAGTTTCTGTATTTTTCCAACCTTATTTTTCTTGCAGACTTATCTTTTTTTCCTCTATTTCAGCTTGGAACTCGCATTTGTAAGGCAACAGAGGCCGCCGTGAAATGCAGGGCCAAGCTCAAAAAGGTAACCGCGGCCCTTGGTGCTTTGGACAAGGCTAGAGCTGCTGCTGAGGCCAGTAATGTGAAAGCGTTGGCAGAGGTAGAGCGCCTGAAGGCGGCTATGGGGGCGAGTGCTAAGTTGGACACTGAGCTGCAGCAGAAGGTGGCGGTCTTGAATGAGGCTGCTAAGAAGTCCACTGAAGAGCTAAAGAGCACTCAGGAGGAGATCACGAGCTTGAGAGAGCAGCTTGATATGGCTGCGAACCTAAAAGAGCAACTCACGGCTGCTCAGAAGGTTGCTTAGGAAGCTGGTCCTGCGGCCATTGCCAGATATAAGCTTTATGATGAGTTTCTGGATACTCAAGAGGCGAGATTTGACCAAGGCTTCAACCATTTTGCTCGCTGCCTCTGGACGTATCATGGTAGAGACATAGTCGGCCTTGAGGAGATGGTCCGGTGGGTTGCCATGTCCCAATGAAATCCTGATTTGATAGCCCTTCATCCGGATATCCCTTATACTCGCGAGCACATAGTCGATATCCAAGCTGGGCAGATAAAGGATGGTGAGCCGGTTTGGGATCCTCCTCCGGTTAACCCTGTAAACTTGGCCATCTTGAAGAGCCCTCCCCGTGCTGCACCAGCTGCCGATGTCCAGCCTGGTGATAAGTATATTGACACTCCTCCCGGCTCAAATTAAAGATTTTATGCTTTCTACTATTTGAAACAATTTTTACGGTCTGTAATAATTCGACTTTGCTTTTTTGTTTGAACTATTTCGACGCTTTCCTTTGTTGTTATTGTAATAACTTAGCTTTCATTTTCTACACCTTGACTTGTGGCCGCTTTTAGCTTGTTGAACTTGATTTGTGGCCGCTTTTTGGCCTCCTGATTTATGCGCTTGTTTCTTTTTGATTTGTCATCTCTTGTATGTGTATATATGCGGCCCCCTTTATTTTGGCGAGGTTGAGAGAACAACTCGTTAAAATAATATACCTTGTGAACCGCCTATGTTTGAAACAAGACTGTCGGCTACCTTGTTAAGATAAGTTGCCTGCCTTGTCTTGGAGTTTTAAAAATTTTTATAAGCGGCCCCCTAATTTCTTGGCGAGGCTGAAATGTTGGGCTCGCCGGAGATTTAAGGCGGTACTACCTTAATGTAGAATTTTCGTTTTATTCGGCCCCTTGTTTTAAACAAGACGATAGTGAGCTTGAGTAAAACAGGACTAACCTCCTTGACTGTCGTGCTGCTGAAAAGCTAGAGTTCTGACTTGATCGGACAGCTCATTGGCAGGATTTTGACCCATTCGGTAACTGCGCAGTCAATGTAGCATTGAATCTCTGGTTGATAAACGTCAGGCACTTGAACGTGTCTTTTGAATTTCGATATTTGGATATACCGCGTGAATGCTGACCGTCTGATTCTGTTGATTTTGGCCGTTGATTCCTTTTTTGATCCTCTATAAGAGGGGGTTTCCCTGGCCTTTCTTCACTGCCTTTTCTTACAAATCTTCATTGAGTGATAATGGCCTCCCGATCCGGAGAGGGTAGCTCAGTACGAGTGTGGAAGGCCCGTCCTATGCGTGATGTTTCCCCTTTCTTCCTTACTGCCCCTCAAACTGCCAAAGATCATTTTTGGCGTTACTTTGATGTGGTCAAGTTTGTGAGGGAGAGAGGTTTGAACGAGGACAAGGTTGAAGGTGATGGCTCTTTGCTCTGGTTCGGCTTTCTGGGTGGTTAGACTTTGTCTCCCTGCCTATGACACCCTTCAACCTTATTATGGTGAGGGAATTTTACTCCGTTTTGTCAGAGATTGCTCCCGAGGAAGCTGTTAGCTTTATCTTTCTTTGGGGTGTTTCTGTCAACTTTACCTTGGAGGCTATCAATGGGGCTCTTCGTATTCCTGCTATCGACCCCACTGCTCATTATGAGGTTGCCTGGAATCTTGGCGATAAGGAAAGTAGGCAAGTCCGCCTACGGCGTGCAATTCGTGAGCTTTTCCCTAATCGTCAACACCCTCGGATACTAGGCCCCGCGTTTGAACTGTCTCGTAGCAACCGAGAGTGGAAAAGGTTCATTAACTCGTGAGCTCTTCCATCTGTGGATTTTGAGGTCGTTACTGAGGCTGAAGCTTTCCTTCTTCATGCTATCCGCGACCCCCAGGTGGATATTGACTGGGGGATCCTGATTCACCGTGAGGCTGTTAAGTTTGCCGTCT
This sequence comes from Gentiana straminea, assembly GCA_036785695.1. Classification (NCBI taxonomy): domain Eukaryota; kingdom Viridiplantae; phylum Streptophyta; class Magnoliopsida; order Gentianales; family Gentianaceae; genus Gentiana; species Gentiana straminea. The sequence continues at coordinate 79,116 of JAVUPR010000422.1, read as the reverse complement.
CTATGGATCCTGATCATCGCATTCCTTTATGTACCGATGTAGATAGGGTGCTGACTCATTTGCTGGATCGCTAAGGATTTGTTTGAAGTAGTAGCTTGAAAATTTCACCTCGTGGCCCCCTTGTTTTTCGGCTAAACCGAAGGAATTCGTAGTCCGTAGGATTGCCGAAAACAGGACGGCCGGTGCTCTTTTATCGTGAATAAAAAATGAGCCCCTTCATTTGATGTGGCCTCCAAAATACACTTGTTTTTTGCATAAAATAGATAGATGGCTTACATGTAATATTTTTTCAAGTTGTCGGCGTGCCAAGGCCTGTCGTATTCGCTACCTTGATTATCTCTTAGAACGTAAGTCCCTTTCTTGATTATCCGCGAGACCCATAATGGGCCTTCCCAATTCTCGGACAACTTGCCCTTTGTAGCTGTATGACCAGTGGCTTGCCTTTTTCGCAAAACATAATCTCCTATCACGAAGTGATGATTGCGGATATGTTTGTCGTGATGTCGTTTGGCCGCTTGTTTACAGTTGAGCAAACGACCGTACGAGTTGATTCGCTTTTCCTCTACGAGATCGAGGTCGATCTGCTGGTCAGTGGATTGTCTGTCTCGCTAAAATATGTGACCCTTAGGCTTGGTAGGGTCATTTCTACCAGGGCCATAGCTTCCGACCCGTAAGTCAAATCAAAAAGAGTTTCCCCCGTAGTCGTCTTTCTTGACGTTCTGAGGGCCCATAAGGCCGCTGGAAAATGATCCGGCCATTTTCTCTCCTTTTCGTCCAAACTTTTCTTCAGTACGCTAAGTACCTGTTTGTTGGCGTTTTCGGCCTGACCGTTTCCCTGTGGGTAGCACACTGACGATTGCCAATGCTTGACATTATTTTCTCTACAAAATGCGTCGAACTCCTCCCTGAATTGCGGCCCGTGATCTGACACTATCACTCTAGGGACGCCAAATCCGGTCCAAACTGATCGAGCAGGAAATATATTATATCTCTAGTATTGATTTTGACCAAGGCTTTGGCCTCGATCCATTTGGTGAAATAATCGACGGCGAGAACTACGTATTCGCATCCGGAGCAACCACTTTTGAGTGGTCTGATGAGGTCGATAGCCTACATGTCAAATGGCCAGGCGGTGACGATGATGATTTGTTCGACTGATTGTATCCTGGAAATGTCCGCAAATTTCTGACATTTATTGCACTTTTTGGTGTAGATTTGGGCATCTTCTGCGAGCTTGGGCTAGTAATAGCCGGCCAACATGACTTTCTGAGCGAGTGTGCGGCTAGCGGGATAGCCGCCACACATCCCCTCATACAGCACCATAAGTATTCCTTCGACCTCCTCTGGCCATACACATCGTGACAAGGGCTTGGAGAAAGATTTTTGATATAAACCATTGTGCAAGATTTACCTGGCGGCCCTTCTGATCCTGGCCTCTTTGGGGTCGGGCGGGTGGGTTCCTGATTTGATGTATGCTTTTAGCTCATCGATCCAACATGGGTTAGAGGGTTGAAGATCCATTACCCCGACCCGGTTGATGGCGGGTCCAGATAGGTGTTCCACCATGACCACTGGATTACTCACTTTGTCGTCGCTTGTTAATTTTGACAAGTAGTCTGCTTTGTGATTATCCTCTCGAGTGATGTTGGTGAATTTACAGAATTTGAAGTTTCCCTCGAGCCTTTTGACCAGATCAATGTATTTTTGTAAGATTTCGCAATGGATCCCGAACGACCCTGTTACTTGATTGACCACTAACTGTGAATCGCAAAATACCTCCACATTTTCGACTTTCATGGCCCTGGCGAGCTCAAGTCCTGTGATGACCACTTCGTATTCTGCTTGATTATTTGATGCAGTGAAATCAAATCTCAAGGCTTTTTCAATTTCTTCCGAGGTGCCTGGTTCCAATAAGATAATCCCGGCACCGCAACCTTTGTGACTAGCGGTGCCATCGATGTAAAGCTGCCAACAGTGACTTGGCCTCTGAGGCTCATCCTTTCTGGTCACGATTATGTCATCGCTTGATTTCGACGTGGACCGCTCTGGCTGTTCTTCATTAAAGCTTGTTTCTGCTATGAAGTCGGGTAAGGCCTGGGCTTTGATAGCTTTCCGAGGCTCATACCGGATGTCAAATTCAGTGAGTTCGATTTCCCACCGCAATAAGCGGCCAGATAAATCCAGCCTGTGGAGGACTTGGCGCAATGGAGCATCTGATAGTACCATGATGGTATGCGATGAAAAGTAAGCCCTTAATTTTTGGGCGGCTATGACACCGCTGTAGGCTAATTTATAAATATGAAAATGGTGACTCTCTACTGGACTGAGAGCCTTAGAGACATAATAGACGGGCTTTTGAAGGGTGCCATCCTCCATGATAAGTGTAGCAGCGATAGCCCGATCTGAGGCCGCTAAGTACAGAAGCAAAACATCTCCAGTCATAGGACCGACTAGCAACGGCGGGCATGAAAGATAAGTTTTGAGTTCCTTGAAGGCCCGCGAGCATTCCCCTGTCCACGCAAAGGTTTTGATCCCCGGATTTATAAAGCAAGAAGTAATAATAAATCCGGATTGTAGTTCTTGTACAATCCTTATACTTGAGGGAAGTAATAATATTCCCATGAGGGTTTAGAACTACTTGTTGTTGTTGTCACGGATTTATCTAGCACAACAAACAAGTAATAAATATTTATAAATCCGGTTTCCCTCAAGTATAAGGATCGTAGTAAAGAGGTTGATACCGGGTCGATCTTACGGGGAACTAAACGATTGTGATTCTAGCTTTTGTCTAACCTAAACTATGTCACGAAACTAATCTAAACAGGGAATAAATATCGAACAAAACAGAAAATAAAACTAGACAGAGAATATAATCCAAAGCTAGGAAGGATACGGGCTGCGAACCAATTCAATACTAAATTAAACTAAGATGCAAATAAAAGTAAACTAACTAAACGAATTCAAGTTTTAAGGATTAATTCAAGTGTGTAATGAACAAACGAGGATTGATCCACCTATCCAACAAGCATTGATTTCCAATCTCGATTATGTTGTGGTTTTTATCTAGGTTGTGATTCACCTTATCTAAACATGAACCCTAATTCCTTAGAAAGTTCATCTATTAATCTATTATCTTCCAATGCAAGATTAACGCGTTTCCTAACCAAAGGTGCAAACTTTATGCTTGTAATCTAGCAATTGAACCTATTAACTTCCGTTATGATAGATTCAAATTACTACTCTTATTCATGATGATCTAGGGTTTATTAAGATTTCCATCAACAATAAACAATCACACATGCAGATCTTCCGATATAAAAGCAATTAAACGTAATAAACATGAATAAGAAACAACCTTTAAATAAAAACTCACAGTATAACCGAAGAAAACGAAATCAACAATCGTTGGATGGCTTCACAATACTCGTTTGATGAAGCTTTTAGCCTCTGGACATCCTCAGCAACTCAAATTTGTATAAACAGTGCATAAAAAGTAACTAGTTTAATCTAGATCTAAAGTGCATAAAAACTGGAATAAAAAGGAGAAAAACGCAGCCTAAAGCCGCCCCTAGGTTTAGGGTTTTGAATAATGAGTGTATTGTGTTAAGGCCATATTTATATGATTATTAAGGGTGTATTTCATTATTATTTTCCCCACATTTGCATAATTTATATAAGAATTAAGGGTTTAAGTGCAATTATTTAGTAAGGATGGTTTTAGTATGGTTATTTGAAAAATTGGTTATTTTAAGTATTGAATTGATTGATTTATTATGATTTGGACTTTATTACATTTTTGCAATGTTTATTTATCCTTTAGGAGGCTTAATTTCGAGTGCTAAAGAGGATAAATGAAGCTCAAGTCGAAGTATTCAAGATAGAGTTGGATAAAGATGATGAAATCCGACCTCAAAGCAGTCCAGCCGAGCGTCTGCATCCCGTCCACTAGACGGGCGTCTGATTGCATGGACGAGCGTCCAGGAGAGGAAATCACATACAGAGAGTTTGGACGCAGCATGGACGGACGTCTAGAGCAAAGTCAAGATCCATCAGACGGGCGTCCACAAGACCAGACGGGCGTCCACAAGACCAGACGGGCGTTCAGGGCCGACTTAAACCCTAACCGACTTAGAGCTCTATAAATACAGCAGTAGCCCCAACCCTAAGGACACTCTTTACACATCATTGAGATCGCACTTTCACACCAAAAAGCTGCGGCCAGAACCCTAATTCCATAGAGATGAGTTTCTCCAACCCAACAATCATATTCAACATGATTGTTGGCTAGAAACCTTGCAGTGAGTCGACGGAGGAAGCCCATCATCAACACAACCAACTAGAGAGTTCGATGCTTTATGTTAGTGAGTTTAATTTATAGTTTTTCATCACTTTGGATGCTGTTTTGTATTGATCATGTTTTGTTGGAATTAACGATTCGATGAAACGATTTATCTATATCTATATGCTTGGATCTATGTATGAAAATATATTGGTTTAAGTCTTATTTCGTTCAAGTGATGCGATTAATTGTGTTATAAGAGATTATGCATAGTTGATTGAGTAAGAGTATTAGAGATAATCTCGTGATCATGTTTGGTATGCTGTTTAGTTTACTTGGAAAAGATAAACGAAACCCTAGAATTTGGTTGAAGAAATTTAATTGAATTCGTGAATAGATCACTACTAAAAACTACATCTTTAGATCACCATCTAGTTAGGGGTTGTTTGTTGATGGGTGGATTCGTTGCCTCGCTGTTTTCCTTTACTTATTTATTAATCAATTCGTTCGTAATCATTTAGATTAAGTTTAGTTTAAGTTCTAGTTTTATAAACCCTAATTTCCTGCTGTTTTCCTGCACTTTTCTGTTTATGTTCGTAGTTAGACGTTCGTCCGCAATAGCAGACGCCCGTCCATTAGATTTAGTTTTCAGACGCTCGTTCACTTTAGTGAACGCTCGTCCGTCTTTCTGTTTTCGTATTTTCTGCTTGTTTTTATTCTTGTTTTAGTCTTAATTCTTAGGTTTAGGTTTTAGTTAGTTTCAGCCGTAGTTTAGTTAATAATTGTGACATAATCGATATAGATTTATACTTGAATTCGATAAACATTCCACTCCCTTAGGACGACCCGTTAACATCCTATACTACGAACCTTATACTTGGGGTGTTTCGGTTATAAATTGTAAAACTAGTTTTTACCGAACAAGTTTTTGGCGCCGTTGCCGGGGAGTCGGTAACGGTTGTCGGATTCTATTTAGGACAATTTTCTGTGTCAAAAAGGGGTCGTTAGGGCACGCAGTAGTAATTTGACAATAACTTTCGGCTCGAGTGTCCATTTGGAACGCAGGACCCCAATTCGGAAAGCTCGTTCCGACGCCGACGACGTGGAGAACTGCCGTAGGCCGTTCAGTGCCGTTTTCGAGGTCAAAATCCACTGTTTTCCCCTCCATTTTGGCCCTAGAAGATTTCAACACGTTTTTTTTTTTTTTTTACCGTCTTAGTGTTTTTCTTGTTTTTAAACTTTTCGCAGTCAGGTTTCTTTTCCAGTTTCGGTTTCTATATATTTTCTAAAAAAAAAATAAAAAATTAAAAAAATTAAAAAAATACTAAAAGCCTTCTGAACGAGCGTTCACCCATACTGAACGCCCGTCTGCCCCCATCTGTCTTCTGAACGCCAGTTCAGTGCTCTGAACGAGCGTTCACTTCCTGAATCCTCTCTGAACTAGCGTCCACGTACACGAACGCCGCCCGGTCCACGAAAATTCCACTTTTCTTTTCTCTCGCTCTTCTATCTTTCTACACTTCTAAATCCTCCAATCTTCTCTAAACTCGTTCTCATCAACCCTAAGGTTGATTTCTTCTGTTCGCTTCTCTCGGTTTATGCAAACGAGAAGTAAGAAGGGACCTCTAATCTTCGATCCCGAGCACGAACGATCTAATTTTAGAAGGAGGCTTCTTCCGATCTTGACATAATGGCGGATCAAGATCCACCAATTCCAAATCCCGATCCCCAAGCTCGGTTAAATTTACTCCTTCGGCGGATGCAAGCTCGCAACAACAACGAATCAACAAGCCGGCATAAATCAACAACTTCAACAATTTAGACAAAACCGGCTTAATCAATTGAACCAGGGACCCCTACACCCCATATCTAAATCAAGACTTTCTCGAGGGGCATAGACTATTCGTCCTCCCGACATGGGAGGAGTGAACTTTGATCTAAAGAACGGAGTAGTTGCTCTAGTTCGAATAGCTCTTTCCATGGTACGCTCGGGGAAGATCCACACGACTTCTTGTCCACATTCGTACAAATGCGTGAAGCGAGCCATTATCCTGGTGTTGATTCTGAGATAGTTAAGTTAAAGCTATTTCCTTTTGCTTTGAAAGGTGAAGCAAGTCGGTGGTTTAAATCGTTGGCACATCATTCTCTCCATACATGGAATGATGTCAAAAGAGCCTTCGCTCTTAAGTGGGTTTCACCAGGCAAGATTATGGAGATGAAACGGGAAATAGCTACGTTTGAGCAGTTGGAGGATGAGACTGTTGGCAAAGCTTGGGAGAGATTGAATCTCTTGATGAGGAAATGCCCCAATCACGGATATGACGGACATGAGTTCTTTGGAACTGTTCTACGAGAGGTGTCTCTCAACCTAATAGAGACTATCTTGACTCCACGGCTCATGGATCCTTCTTAGGGGAGGTGATGAGGCCGCCTACTGAGTGGCCGAGACCATCGCCAAGAACAATATGTGGTCGACTCCCAAGAAGACCAATGTTGTTAAGAAAGAAGGTACGCAAGCGGTCCCCGATACAAAGCCGTTGGTTGCTCGGATGGAATTGATAAGCAAGCGGTGGCCAATCTTCGACGCGCGACCTTCGATGCGGGAATGCAGGTAGGAACGGAGATGACGCAAGAAATAAATCTAATGGATAATCAAAACCAACCCTTCCGAAACTTTAACCAGAATCAGAACTACTCGGGATTTCCACGACAAAACTTCAATCAAGCCAAGTTACCACCTGGCCCTTCAAATTCGAATTCTTTCAACTCAAACTATCAAAGGACAGCTCCTAACTCTCAAAGGCCTCAAGGTGGATGGGACCAAACTCAAAATCATACCACCTCATGTGTCCCTCAACACAAATTTGATGAGTGGTAGACATGGTGAAGACTCGTCTACTAGTGTTAAAGCTATTGAGAGACAAGTTGGACGGATGGCGGACCCGGCAAGCAAGCGAGACCTCACGATAAACTTCCGAGTTATACCGAGAGAAACCCAAAAGGCGATGTGAATGTTTGCACCGCCATTACACCACAATGGGAGTATGGACAAGAAGAGGAGTTGAATGAAGTAACGTTGAGAAGTGGTAAGAAGGCTCAATCCGGCAAGATGTCGGGAAACGAGTAGCCCCTCCTGACGCCATAAGTTCAGGAGGGGGAAATCAGAAACCACATGCCGAAGAAAGCAACGATGAGGAGCCTAATGACAATTCTTCGGAGGACAAAAATAATTCTGATGATGAGGAAAGAAAGGAAAGTCAAGGGGTGGTACCCCTGACTAAGAAAAAGGAAGAAAAGTTCGTGAGATGGAAGGATAAGGAGGATGAGGCGATAAAGAATCAGGCCACAGGGAATGATAAAGCCCTTCCTTACCCCCCAAAAAGGAAAGAGAAAGCCCTCACTAATGACAAGCAGTATGATGGAGTGAGGAGGATGCTTAGAGACACTCAAGTTAGTATGCCATTAGCCGAGGTATTAACCGAAATGCCTAAATGCTCTAAGTATCTAAAAGAATTACGTGGGAGTAAGAGAAAGCTTCGGGGGATGGGCAAGAAGTGCTACGTGAAGATTGCGTGATGGTTTCACGTAAAGTCGCCGTTAAGCGAGGTGACCACTGCGGACCTTCAATCTCCCGTGAGATCGAAGGCCATCTATTCGAAAATGTCTTATGCGACTCGGGGGCCTCTATTAATGTGATGCCATTAAACGTATGCAAAAAGCTCGGGTTAGATAAAAGGATGCGGGAACGCCCTATTTCTCTTCGGATGGTTGATAAATCTAGCCGGACCGCAGCCGGTTGTGTAGCTAATGTTCTCCTTCAAGTTGAACATTTAGTCTTCCCTACCGACCGGGTTATTCTAGACTATCCACGATAAGGAGATGCCTCTAATTCTAGGCCGAACCTTTCTAGACACTTCTAACGCTCTCATCGACTTCGCAAAGGACGATTACTCTTAGAGTCGATGACACATCCGTCACCTTCACACGAGGGACACATCCCGAAAGAGCCGTAATTGATGAAATATCGTTTGTCGAAGCTATCTATGAGGACGAAAAAGATGCCTACTCGAAGAAGCGAGAGGAGTTGACGAGAGATAGGTGTTTTTGAAGTCATGGACATTGAAGATCAAGGCGATTGCGGACCATCTTCTAATTCATTTCAAGCCGTAGGCATTGACGAGTCATCTTCACTCGCTCACAGTGAGCCTGTTAGTGGGTTAGAAGCATGGAGATGCCCAGCAACAAATGATGATCTCAAAGAACTGAGTCAGGAAGACTTCATCCTTGGTGAAGAAGAAGCTCTGATGGGTAGTTGGGACGAGGTAGAATTTTGGAGAGAAGCTACCCATTGGGAAGTAGATGATTGGGAAGAGCTGGCAGAAGAGCTTAAAGATGAAGAGTTAAGAAAAATGATCGATCACAAGAAAAAGGAAGCAAGTGTTGATCGGAGGATTCCGATGGACGATTTGATCCAGTACCTTTTTGGGGTGGAGCCTCGGGAAGATGAGTTATTCTTTAGTCAACCACTCCAAGCTCATAAAGAGAAAGGTGGCCCGTTAAAGTCTAGTATTGAGCAACCACCTACTGATTTAGAGCTCAAACCGCTTCCGAAACACCTTAAGTATATCTTTCTTAAGGATGGAGATAAATTGCCTTTGATCATTTCTTCGAAACTCGACCACGAGCAAGAAGCACAAATGATAGAAGTGCTTAAAAAGAATATCCTCGCGTTCGGATGGCAAGTGGGTGATATCCGAGGAATCGGCCCGGATGTATGCATGCATAAAATCCGAACGGAGGAGGGAGCTAAAAAGGTTAGACAACCTCGAGAGAAGGCCGAATCCGCATATGCAGGAGGTTGTCAAGAAAGAAGTGATAAAGTGGCTTGACATGGGCATCATCTATGCAATCGCCGATAGCGAGTGGGTCGGCCCTACTCAAGTTGTGCCAAAGAAGGGCGGAATCACGGTCGAAAAGAATGAAAAAGGGGAGGAAGTTGCCTTACGACTCGTGACGAGCTATAGAGTCGCATTGACTATCGTAGACTTAACGAGGTTACGCCAAGGACCACTTTCCCCTACCCTTCATTGACCAAATTATTGAACGACGAGTGGTCATAAGTATTATTGTTTCCTTGATGGCTATTCGCTACTTCCGGATAGCCATTGATCCTAATGACCAAGAGAAGACAACTTTTACGTGTCCATCCGGTACTTTTGCTTTTCGCGAATGCCATTCGGCTTATGCAACGCACCCGCGACTTTTCAACGGTGCATGTTAGCCATTTTTTATGGACTTGTGGAGCAATGCATAGAGGTCTTCATGCATGACTTCTCAGTCTACGGCGATAGCTTTGATGAAATCTTAAAGAATCTAGATATGGTACTCCAACGGTGTGTTGAGAAAAATCTGGTGCTTAACTGGGAAAAATGCCATTTTCTAGTAGACGAAGGAATCGTTTTGGGACATAAGGTGTCCAATGCTTTGGTATTCAAGTTGATAAGGCTAAGGTCGAAGCCATTGAAAGGATGACGTACCCTAAGACAAGGTGAAAGAGGTACGAGGTTTTCTAGGTCATGTTGGCTTCTACAAAGGGCGTTTCATTAAAGATTTTTCTACCATCGCCAAGCCTTTATCAAATCTTTTGAAAGATGATGTAGATTTCTTGTTCGATGCGAAGTGCAAAGAAGCTTTCAATTGTCTGAAAGACAAGCTTATCAGTGCCCCTATTTTAGTTGCACCTGACTGGACCAAGCCTTTCGAGCTGATGTGCGATGCCTCTAATTACGCCGTAGGCGCAGTTTTAGGTCAAAGAGTTGATAAAAGGTTCATGCCCATTTATTATGCGAGCCGCACCTTGAACCCGGCTCAATGCAATTATACCACAACTGAGAAGGAATTCTTAGCCGTTGTTTTTGCCATTGACAAGTTTAGAAGTTATCTTCTAGGGTCTCAAGTTGTTGTATGGACCGATCATGCGACCTACGCTACCTTATGGACAAAGCGGATGCAAAACCAAGGTTACTTCGATGGATTTTGATATTACAAGAGTTTGACCTTGTGATTAAAGATAAGAAAGGTAGTGAGAATATTGTGGCCGATCATTTATCTCGCTTAGTAAATGAGGGTGCGAGAGAATCACAATGATATAGGCATTGATTTTCCGGCCGAGCAATTGATGAAGCTTGAAACGGTTAGGCCGTGGTATGCGACTACGTCAACTATTCGGCGAGTGGTCATTTAGAGGACATGACGTATCAGGAGAAGAAAAAGTTCTTTTCTGATCTTAAATATCTCGTATGGGAAGATCCTTATTTGTTCAGGATCTGTAAAGATGGATTGCTTCGAAGGTGTGTTCCGGAGCATGATCAGTGGGATATCCTAGAACAATGCCACAGCGGTCCTACCGGAGGTCATTATGGAACACCGAAGACGGTTGCAAAGATCCTTCAAGCTGGATTCTACTGGCCGACTCTGTTTAAAGATGCAGAAGCCTTTTGTAAAGGTTGTGATAGGTGCCAGAGAACTGGACGGCAGAGTAGTAGGATGGAAATGCCACTTAAGCCCATTCTTGAATGCGAAGTTTTCGACGTTTGGGGCATAGATTTTATGGGACCCTTTCCATCTTCGTGCGGTAATAAATATATCCTCGTCTGTGTCGACTATGTTTCCAAGTGGGTTGAAGCCATAGCTACCCAAACTAATGATCATAAAGTCGTGAAGAAATTCTTGCAAAAGAATATCTTTACCAGATTCGGCTGCCCAAGAGCACTCATTAGTGATGAAGGTACCCACTTTTGCAATGCGCCGCTTGATAAAATCCTTGAAAGATATGGTGTCAAACACAAAGTTGGTACACCATATCATCCCCAAACTAGTGGCCAAGTCGAGGTAAGCAACCAGAGCTTGAAAAGAATTTTAGAGAAGACCGTGAACAATAATCGATCAAATTGGAGTCTTAAGTTGGATGACGCATTGTGGGCTTATCGTACTGCATTTAAAACCCCGATGGGCACGTCACCCTTCCAAATGGTCTATGGCAAAGCTTGTCATTTACCTGTTGAACTTGAACACAGAGCTTTCTGGGCAATTAAATTCTTGAATTTCGATAGCCAACTCTGTGGGGAGAAACGGTTATTACGGTTGAACGAGCTCGACGAATTCGGACTCGTAGCATACGAGAATGCTAAGCTTAGCAAGGAAAGAACAAAGATACTCCATGACGCTAAGATCAAGGACCGAGAATTCAAAGTTGGTGAAATGGCTTTACTCTCACAATACTAGACTTCACCTGTTTCCGGGTAAACTCAAGTCTAGATGGTCTGGCCCCTTTGAGATTCTCGAGGTTAATCCAAGTGGAGTAATTACTTTGAACGGGTATGGTAATCAAGCTTTTAAAGTGAATGGCCATCGACTTAAGAAATATTTTGGGCAACCAAAGGAGAAGCCTGAGACTCTTTATTTCCAAACAAGAGATGAGAGTACAGATGTCCTGATTTGTGAAGAGATTCCATCTTATTTCTTTGAGTCAGATGATGACATTCCTACCTTTACCTGTGAGGAACCTTCTTCTAAGACTCCTGAACATGTTAGCACACCTATGCCTATCATCCGCAAGAACAAGAAGAAGAGAGTCAGTGTAGTTTGGAGAGAAAAGTTTAATGACCTTATTGCGCACTTGACTTGTTGTTGTGGTGAAAATCATTTCCGCCCCAGTACTTCTGATTCCGATACTGAGGTGGCGGCTTTTAAACCAAAGTGGCCCGATCCGGGTTGATCTTTTGAAATCTGTGTCAAGCTATTGACATTAAAGGAGCGCTCCTAGGAGGCAGCCTAGTTTTCTTTGTTTGTTTTCTTTTCTTAGGTTGTTTTGTTTTCTTGTTTTTAGAAACGATACTCTAGTGGCGTGTTGATGGTTATTCCTTTTACTCTTGTTGTAAGGGTTTTGTATGTTTGCTCATATAGCCCGTGTACCCCGAGATTATATGGTATGTCGAGTGTGGCGGATACTTTTGAGCGGGTTCGCAAGCTTTTATGTCCAGTGTTGTCTATTCGAGTTGTAGCGGTACGTTCATGCTCCGGCCTGACCTCTGCCAACTTTCATCCGACAATCACTGTTGAAACCAGCTAAGTTTTCTTTTTCTTTTATTCTGCACATTCTGAGGACATAATGTGATTTAAGTGTGGGGGGGTAAATTGGGTATGTTTTCATGCCATATCTTTTGAAATCTGAGTGAATGTTAAATTTCCACTAAATTTAAATTTTTGTGAATCTCGAGCATATGATTGAAACTAAACGCTTGCTAGTTGTAGTTTTCTAACGATGATAGTATGTGACTTAGTGAGATAATTATAGCATGTCTTTACTGTCATGGAGATAGTATTCATTTTTCACTCACGGAAGCCTTTGATGTTGAAGCAAGATTTTGAACTATATCCTTTCATTGTTTTAGTGATTTATCTTAGGAAGGTCAGTATAGTAACACCTTAGTTAGACCGTGTGCTGTGAATATCATAAAGTTTGAATGTGATAAGTGAGATGTAACTTATGTCTTGAAAAAAAGAATGAATAAGCAATCATAATAAATACGTTTGTCGGAAGGTGGTCGATGATTTGAGTGCGATAGGGTATACCACGTATGTCCTATACCACTATGATGACCAGAAGCTTCACGACAGTTAGAAGAAGCTACCTTATGATTTGAGTAGGTAGGGGATTATCTCGAAATGTCCTATTCTACTATGATGGGTAAAAGCTCATTCGATATGCGTCGAATTTGGAAATTTTGGAAATGATGAGTAAAAATAAAGTGATGTCTTTGTTATCATGGATCTTATACCCGGTAGAACCGCATGATATGCTTGTAGGGATCATCCTGCGAGTGCGTGGGAAGGCTTTGAGTGGAGCTATTACTTTATGTCTAGGATAATCATTGGATTTTTGAGAGGATATTTCTTTGAAAGGCTTGTTAAATTTGAAAAGGGCTTGTCACACATACACCGAATCTATCTCTGTGATGGTATTGTTTGCTATAGTTGTTGTATCTTTTGTTACGTGAGTTAGAGATCTATGTGGATTGCATGAAAGTTGAGCTATAGTTTTGATTGTTTTGTCCGAGGACGTACAAAAAGCTAAGTGTGGGGGTGTTGTTAAGGCCATATTTATATGATTATTAAGGGTGTATTTCATTATTTTTTTTCCACATTTGCATAATTTATATAAGAATTAAGGGTTTAAGTGCAATTATTTAGTAAGGATGGTTTTAGTATGGTTATTTGAAAAATTGGTTATTTTAAGTATTGAATTGATTGATTTATTATGATTTGGACTTTATTACATTTTTGCAATGTTTATTTATCCTTTAGGAGGCTTAATTTCGAGTGCTAAAGAGGATAAATGAAGCTCAAGTCGAAGTATTCAAGATAGAGTTGGATAAAGATGATGAAATCCGACCTCAAAGCGATCCGGCCCGAGCGTCGCATCCCGTCCACTAGACGGGCGTCGATTGCATGGACGAGCGTCCGGAGAGGAAATCACATACGAGAGAGTTTGGACGCGGCATGGACGGACGTCTAGAGCAAAGTCAAGATCCATCAGACGGGCGTCCACAAGACCAGACGGGCGTCCACAAGACCAGACGGGCGTTCAGGGCCGACTTAAACCCTAACCGACTTAGAGCTCTATAAATACAGCAGCAGCCCCAACCCTAAGGACACTCTTTACACATCATTGAGATCGCACTTTCACACCAAAAAGCTGCGGCCGAACCCTAATTCCATAGAGATGAGTTTCTCCAACCCAACAATCATATTCAACATGATTGTTGGCTAGAAACCTGCTTGCGGTGAGTCGACGGAGGAAGCCCATCATCAACACAACCAACTAGAGAGTTCGATGCTTTATGTTAGTGAGTTTAATTTATAGTTTTTCATCACTTTGGATCTGTTTTGTATTGATCATGTTTTGTTGGAATTAACGATTCGATGAAACGATTTATCTATATCTATATGCTTGGATCTATGTATGAAAATATATTGGTTTAAGTCTTATTTCGTTCAAGTGATGCGATTAATTGTGTTATAAGAGATTATGCATAGTTGATTGAGTAAGAGTATTAGAGATAATCTCGTGATCATGTTTGGTATGCTGTTTAGTTTACTTGGAAAAGATAAACGAAACCCTAGAATTTGGTTGAAGAAATTTAATTGAATTCGTGAATAGATCACTACTAAAAACTACATCTTTAGATCACCATCTAGTTGGGGGTTGTTTGTTGATGGGTGGATTCGTTGCCTCGCTGTTTTCCTTTACTTATTTATTAATCAATTCGTTCGTAATCGTTTAGATTAAGTTTAGTTTAAGTTCTAGTTTTATAAACCCTAATTTCCTGCTGTTTTCCTGCACTTTTCTGTTTATGTTCATAGTTAGACGTTCGTCCGCAATAGCAGACGCCCGTCCATTAGATTTAGTTTTCAGACGCTCGTTCACTTTAGTGAACGCTCGTCCGTCTTTCTGTTTTCGTATTTTCTGCTTGTTTTTATTCTTGTTTTAGTCTTAATTCTTAGGTTTAGGTTTTAGTTAGTTTCAGCCGTAGTTTAGTTAATAATTGTGACATAATCGATATAGATTTATACTTGAATTCGATAAACATTCCACTCCCTTAGGACGACCCGTTAACATCCTATACTACGAACCTTATACTTGGGGTGTTTCGGTTATAAATTGTAAAACTAGATTTTACCGAACATATTGTGTCTTTTGTGTGGAGAAACAGCCGACTATATATAGATTTTAAAGTCGGTTTCAGCAAGTCGGCTACCGGACGCCCGTCTGGATCCTTGAACGCCCGTCCATTCTTCATATAAACTTCAAATCGGGCCGAGTCATGATCAAACGCTAGTCCAACCAGCGTCCACCTCAGCGTCCAAACTTCCTGAATCAACTTTCCATCCCTGGACGCTCGTTCAATTTCAGCAAACGCCCGTCCACTGGACGGGACCTGGACGCCAGTCCAATATGACTGAATTTCGATTTCTTGATCTCTATCTCTTTTTTCTCTTGTCAATTCCTTCATTATCTCTTTTAATCATCATACATTTTGACTCTTATCTCTTTTGATCATCATTTGAGCCTTGAAAAATGCATCTACATCATATAAAAACACCACAAAATGTAATATCGCTCAAATAATCGTAAAAACATAATTAAAGCACATAAATCAACCTATTTTGCAATTAACTCTTTTGAAATATCATTTACTCAATATATTCATTAAACTCATGCTTCTTATGCAATTTAGTACGAATACGGGGAAAAATATCATAGAATATAGCGTTATAAATCGTATAAATCACCCTTAACAGCTCCCTTTGAGGATTTTAAAGAATGGTAGGCTTTTCTCAGCAGATTTTGAGATGAATCTCCCTAGAGCGATTATCCTCCCGTTCAGCCTTTATAGCTCTTTGATTGTTGTCGGCTCGCTCATATTGATTAGAGCCTCTATTTTCTCAGGGTTTGCCTCGATCCCCCTTGACTTACCATGAAGCCTAAAAATTCGGGCCTAAACCCCAAAAGTGCATTTTGCGGGGTTTAGTTTCATCGAGTGTTTCCTTACGTTCATAAAGGTTTCGCGAAGGTCCACCAGGTGATCCTGGCGACTTGATTTCACGACCATATCATATATGTATGCCTCCATGTTTTTGCCAATTTGCAAGTTGAAAACCCTATTCACCATCCTTTGATATATTGAACCCGCATTTTTCAGACCAAACGGCATCATCTCATAGTAATAGAGTCCGCCGGCGGCCCTGAAGGCAGTCAGCTCTTTGTCGCCGTCGGCCATTTTTATCTGATGATAGCCTGAATTGGCATCCAAAAAACTCAGCATCTCAAAACGCGCGATCCCATCTACCATTTTATCAATTCGTGGCAGCGTATAAAGATCCTTGGGACATGCTTTATCCGGATCGGTGAAGTCAACACACATTCGCTACTTTTCGTTGTGCTTCTTCTCCATTACAACGTTAGCTAACCAAGTTGGATACTGAAGCTCCTTGATTATTCCTGCTGTCAAAAGTTTTTCGACTTCACCTTTTATAGCGACTTCCTTTTCTCCAGAGAATTGGCGCGCTCTTTGTTGGATCGGCCTAAAGTTGGGATCGACGCTTAAATAGTGTAGCGCGACCTCCGGGTCCACACCCCTCATATCGGTTACCTCCCAGGCGAAGGCTTCCATATTTTTTTTCAAAAGATCGATCAGCCCCTCTCTTTCCTTTTCGGTTGTTTGCGATCCAATTTTTATCTTTTGATCGGGATATTTTTCGTTTATGATAGCCTCGATCAACTAATCATCGGCTGTGAAATCTGGCTGATCCCAGACTTACAGTGTCTCGACCACAACTTTATCTGGGATTTCTTTCATCATGGCGATCTGCTCTGCGGCCGTATTAAACCCCTCAACTCTGGGTCGCTTGGAATCGACCCTGTTCTTTGTCATATATTAGAGAAAAAATCCGGGTCGGCAAGTGGCGACCCCAATTTCATCCTCCACATGAAACTTGACCCATTGATGCGGGATAAATACTTCCATTTGGAACTTCTTCATGGCCGGAATTCCCAAAATCATATTATAATAAGAGGGAAGGTCGATGACCAGAAAAGTTATTACCTCAGTTCGGTAGGGCTCATAGTCGCCTAGAGTGATGTTAAGGTCGATTGTGCCTTTGACCCTGACTGTGTCATTAGTGAAGCCCTCCAGTACTCTGAAGTAAGGCTTTAGTTTGGCCTCGCCAAACCCGATCTATTTGAGACAGTCGGTGTCGACCATGACTCTGTTGAAGCCATGCTGGTCGTTGACTCCGACCTTAAGAATGATGGGTATCTCCATGGGACCCTACACAGTTGTGAGTTCACTTTTAGTGAACATAATTCCTTTCTCTTTTTCCCCCAAGACTACATGTTTTTCGAAGCCGCGCGTGTTGATTAAGTGTATTTGTGATTTCAGCTGATTGTTGCTGGGGAGGTTTCCATGAATGACCTGGACTTCCTTCTGATAAATACGAGGCTGCCGCCCTCTGCTGGGGCCGGTATCTCCATCTCGCTTATACTTAGCCGCTGGTCCTTCTCGGATCAACCTTTCGATTTCCCTTCTTAAAGTGAAGCATTCATCAGTAATATGCCTATGATCCTTGTGGTAGTCACAATACTTCAATTTATCACGATTCTCAGGATAGCCTTTCATAGGCCTTGGTCTTTTGAAGTGCTCATGAATCTCGAAGAGTATTTGGGATGCCTTGGTGTTGAGCGGCACGAAATCACCTTCGTTGAATTTGTATGGCTTATTGGCGTCGCGATCATGGTTCACGTCCCTACCCTTCTCTTTCCTGCGATCGTCCTCGCGATCCTCTTTCTGCGAAGGCTGTTCTGGTTTAGGCTTTGATTTTCCAGAAGATGGCGCTTCGCTTACCCCTATCATCCTAGCTCTTTCCAGCATTTCCCTGAGGCCTGATTTAGGTGGCCGCAGGTTAAACTCCGTCTTAATCGGACCTTTGGCTATTCCGGTGAGGAAGCAAGTTATAATGGCATCGTCGGGAATGTTTCTTGTTTGATCGTAAACCCTGATAAACCGCTCATAATAGTCCTTTCCCGACTCACGATCCCCCATGCGAACCTCGTAAAGGTCCTCAATGGTTTTCTTCAGTCTGCTCGCCGATTCAAACTATCTAACAAACTTTTTAGACAAGTCATCCCAGCTTTCAACCGACCCACGAGGAAGCCTGCGAACCCAGGAGACGGCCCTGTCCTGCATGCTACCGACTAAAGCGATGCACCATGTGGACTTATTCTGAGTTGCTAAAGTGATGCGACCTTGGAAGGCGGTGACCCAATCATTTGGACAAAAGTTCCCATTGTAATAATTATAACTGGTGTAGCTAACCTTTTCCTTGCTGGTGGGCAATGTTTCGGTGATTCTCTTGGCGAGCACATCGATCCCAGAGATCGGGGTGGCTTTTTCAGCGGTCCTCGACTTCTTTAGCTCTGCGATCTCTTTTCTCATTACCTCTATTTGTTCGGCCATAAGGGGTCGAACCTTGGTCTGGACGGGGGTTGAGCATCAGTTTGCTCAGTCCTGTGCTCTGAGCCCGTATGATTTTGAGACTCCTCTTGACGAGCTTTTTTTCTCTTTTGATTATACAGGCGTCCTTTGCGTTCCTCCCCTCTTGCCTGGGGGGTACCTCTCTTTCTGGAAGGCTGAGACGACTTAAGGCCGGGGCCTTGTCCTTCTCACCTAACCTTTTCAAAGCCGACTCTCTATCATTGCATTTTTCTTTCAAATTTGCATGATTAGGATGGGCTGAGGTTTGGGCGACATCCTGGACTTGTTTGCAACCCATGCGACCCAAAGATTGAACACTCTCTTCAACCTCTATCCTTTGGAGTTGACTTTGGGGGCCTTTGTTTGGGGCCGTGGGGTTGACCTCGCTCCTGGGTGGATTAGGAGCTCGGACCGGCAATGGTGCTCGGCCCAAACCCACCAGCCGAGAGTTGGTTAAGTACATTGTCTCGGCATACTTTGCGTACTCCCTCATTTCTGCGACATCAAGATCCTCTTGGAACCCAGGTACCCTTTTCCGGTACAACCCCTTGAATGTGCTGCGGCCTAGGTGTCCCGACTACGGCCTTTTATTTTCGAGCCCCTTCCAAACCCGTGATAGCCTCCTTTGATTTAGTTTTCTGATTCAAGACATTCCGGGCGTCATCGGCGGCTAAGCCCTCTCTCTGCGACCCGTCCCAATCTGCAGTGGGATTGTCGAATATCTCTCCTACGCCCTCTGCGCGGGCCTGATACTGTACGCTCCCTTTTGCCGGGGTTTGCGGTATTACTGGTGATCCTTTACTTTCTGCCATCGCTGGGTTAGAGAGTTTATTTGGGTGGAAGATAAGATTTGCTGATGGGGTCGCTACCGACTCTGACAGTCTGCTCCCCTCTGACACACTCAACCACTTGGTACTTTCTTTGACTTTTGGGGTAGTTGGTCAGAGATATTTTGGTGGGTTTTTGAGTGGGCTGGAGGGAGATCTTTTAGATAGTGATAGTTCGGGTAACGTGGCGACCGGAAATGCGAATCTTAGGGGTAAGAGGTGATGATTCAAACGCAAATAACCCCAGAAATTTGTACGGCCTCTTTTCGATAGTATTCTTCATAATGGTAAGGGCGATTTGGGGTTTTTTTTGGTAAAATGGTGATAAGATACACGAGCACAACGCTTTCCAAACTGTGGCTGCTTAACTAAAACACAAACTTGAACGAAGAACACTACGAGAGAGGTGATTTCTCAAACGCTAACTCGTGAGTTTCGTGCAAGCTATGTCAAAGTTACCTTTCTTCTATTGAGATGACCGCCGAGATGTATAAGAACTCAGCTGGGCTTAGTGGATCGGTGAAGGTGATGCTCCTCCGCTCCACTATATGTAAGTATTTTTGGATGACTTCCACGCCTGA
Source organism: Gentiana straminea (assembly GCA_036785695.1). Taxonomy (NCBI): domain Eukaryota; kingdom Viridiplantae; phylum Streptophyta; class Magnoliopsida; order Gentianales; family Gentianaceae; genus Gentiana; species Gentiana straminea. Next base: position 59,333 of record JAVUPR010000422.1, on the reverse strand, counting down.
GAGACTGAAAGCTTACAAACGTTCCCGATAACGAAGGCAACTGATAATGCAGTTTATTATCATGGAGGCTCAGCGGTGTGTGTTGAGTGGATATCTGGATTATTTGATGTGTTTAATAGTGTATAGGACCGGTGGTGCTGCGGTGGAGAGTATGAACTATTTGAGAGAAGGTTTTAGCAGAGTATGGTTCTCTTTTTGCTATCAGAATATATTTTGTGGTTACACAAGCCCTCCTTTTATAGTAGGAGGGAAGCTTAGGGGCTAAGTAAGACATGTAAGTATAAGATTTCTTAGTAGTTAAGTAAACTACATATGTAGATGACAAGTGGGTTGAATATCTTGGCGACGCCCTATGTGGTCGCGTAGGTAGCTATGTACAAGGTCGCCTGCTTCATCGTCCTGCCTCACCCTTGCCTTTCGTTGCTTCCCTTTAAGCTTTGTGCAATCTCTTACGGATCTATTGTCCAGGTCGCAGGTCGGCCCCCCGAGCCTCTAGTGACCTTATAGGTTTGAGTGCTCTAGGTGGAGACCTGACTGAGGCGACCCTGACTTGCTTGGAGTCGCGAACACTACGGCCGCGGCCCTTATCCGACTTGGTGGTCCAGATTGGCTGTTTCCGGGACTCATAAGTGGCGATATTATTTATACACATCAGGAACTTTAGCAATAATTCCCTTGCTTGAATCCTTGATTTCACACTCCTTATTCTTCAGAATAATCTCATATCCCTTTTCTTGTAACTGTCCAACACTTAGCAGATTGCACTTCAGATCAGGAACATATAGAACACTAGAAATGGTTTCAGACGTCCCATTTTTGGATCTGATGCATATATTTCCCTTTCCCTTAACACTTACTGAGGAGTTATCTCCAAACTTCACCTTTGAATGATAAGATTCATCCAAGTAAGTGAATGATGCCTTATTACCACACATATGATTAGTATATCCTGTGTCAACATACCATACTTGGGGTACTGAAGTTTGCTCATGCTGTGTAGTCATCAGCAGGGTCTCATCCTCCTCTTTGTTAGCAAAGTAACTATGCTGAGTCCCTACTGGCAATCTGGTGTAGCACTCTGACCGGTAGTGTCCAAGTTTGTGACACCCAAAACATTCAACATTCTTTTTGTTTACAGTACCTCTACCCTCTTCATTCTTGGATGCCTGAGAGTTGTCTATGCTGTCAGAATCTCTGGATGTTCTCCCTCTACCTCTTCCTCTGCCTTTACCCCTGGCCCTATAATTTCTATTAGAGGCAGTGGTCTTCAAGGCCTGCTCTTCATTTGATACTGTTGATCCTTTCTTCATCTTCTGTTCATGAACTTGCAAAGAGCTTTGCAATTCATCAAGAGACCATACATCAATTTCTTTGGATTCCTCAATGGAACACACCACATAATCAAATCTTATGGTTAGAGACCTCAAAATATTCTCCACAACTGCTGCATCCTCCATCTGCTCACCAAGAAATCTCATTTTATTGCATATTTCCATGGTTCTGGCGCAATAAGTTGAGAGAGATTCACCCTCCTTCATTTGTAGGGTTTCAAAGTCTATTCTTAAGGCCTGTAGCTGTGACCTCTTCACTCTGGCATTTCCTTGGTACTTCCTCTTCATTGAATCCCAGATATCCTTTGATGACTCCTTGCTGAGAATGGTCTCTGAGATGGCTCTATCTATTGCTTGAAACAGATAGTTCTTGGCCTTCAGATCTTTGATCTTTCTGCCCTCTGACCCTCAGTTGAGGGTGAACTGCCTGCTGGTTCAACCACTCCTTGCTCAATGATGGTCCAGTACTCCTTAGAATGCATGAATTTCCCCATCAACATGCTCCAGTGATCATAATGTTGTCCATCAAACCTTCGGATTGAAGCCTGAACAAAATTTATTTCGGCCATGGATCTTTCTCCAACTGCTGTTGAGAATATGGCTCTGATACCACTGATAACTTTTATGGAAGAGATAGTTTTTGGGAAAACTTAATGAAAGAATTCGGTTCAGATGTAGGATACCACAAGAAGTCCAAATCCTGATCCTGTTTGATCGGTTTACCAGGACTACCTGAAGCAGGTTTTCCAATGCTAAGGCCTATGGTTCACAGTGGAATAAGCATATAAATACAAGAAGAAAAACAACTACCCACTAAGCCACTTTGTGTAAATAAGAAACATGGGATCATGGCTTGAACCAACAACACCTACTCTAGTAATGGGAAATCATGCGAAAGTGGGAAATAATCATGTCTGACATAGCCTTAGGTAATAATAAAACTTAATTAATGAACGTAATCTTCTAACAAAAATAGGGTCCTTGATTCTTTAGAACATATATATAATAGGGACCATGTTGCATTTCTTGCTATTGCGCTTGATTGAAATCAGGAACCAGTATTACCGTTCGATCTTTGTTCATCATTTGCCACTTCCATTTTTAATATAATTCACCAGAATGGTATTATTGAAATAGTCGAAACCAACAGAATGGTATTATTGAATTAAACGAACGGTAGAAACAAAAACACAATAACTAAAAACATAGAATATGGAAGACATTTAGTTTCATCCTGAATATGAAGGGAATAATTCGTAAATAGGTTAGACATCCAAAGGTAGTTGCACTCAATATGGAATCAAATGCAGGAAGCCAATTACATTCCTTGAGAAATAAGCTACCAACAACGAAGCAATTTAAATACCAACTATGTTCCAATTTGTTTGTCATTTTAACAATTTACACTTTTCCAATATTATCTGTTAGTTTTTAAATAAAATGAAAAATGTTCTATTTAATGCTCTATATTTCTCACTATTTGACCTTCTTTCGTCACCGGCTATTATAACTACATTTATTGATATGATAAAGAAAGGGAAATTAAGTGCATATAATGTAAAAATAGATCATTTATTGAATTTTCTAAATATGTGTGAAAGGGTATATTTGGGACGGAGGTAGTACAAAATTTCCATTTCATACCTTTGGATGTGATCAAGGATCATGATCCTTGGTCCTGGGGAATCTTGACATCTCTTAGAGTATGAACAAACAAAGCCGCAAGAGCCGTATTTCCAACTGCAAAGCTTTTGGCCCCTTCAACTATTTCACATTGTTCCAAGTGTTCTGAATCAACCTAAACACAAAGAGCTTTGTCAGCAAATAGCTCACTGAAATTTAAATATTCAAGAAACACGCAACCATACAACCAAACCGAGATGTGTCATTTATAAATACTCCATCATCATCCACATTCACATTGTAACTTCAACTCGTTCATTTCTTTGATTAATTAATGAGAATTCCGCATTTTATTTTGTCTTGTGTTTTCAATTTCATCAATTTCAACATGGTAAAGAGAATTTCTTGCTAAGATCGTTTTAACTCTAATGTTTAGCAGAAGAAACTTGAGAGTTTTCTTCAAGATTATTGTTGTTATCATAGATACTTGAGAGTTTGTTTGTGATTTCCTTCTGTACTCTAGAGTTAGAATCCAATTTTTGGTTGATTCTTGATAGCGATAATGCCGAGGTTATCATAAACGGATCAAGTGGTGGATATCTGGATAATTGTGTGCAATTGTTGCGGTTTTAATGTTGATTAACGGTGAACAATATGAGGATAATATGCGAGAATAAGAACACATCACATTACATAACAATGATGAAGAAAAGGTGTTTTTTGTTATTATGATTGTGGCTGGGCCGAAATGGCTGCCTGCGTACCCTCCAATTGTGAGGGACCAAGCCAATGTGACATAGTTCTGGAAGTGAAGATTCATCCCCTTTTCGGGGTATGTGTGCCGCTATTTATAGGGACTAAGAGTATGCGTTACAAGGGTGGTGAACAAGATACAAGTGATGCATAAGTAAAATACAAGACCGTCGAGCGAGTTTGATTAGGCGAGCTTGTATGGGGCGAGGTTTCATTGTAGCCGTTGTTGGCTCTTCACCTGTAACCGTCGTTTATGAACTCTGTTGCATGGTCAAGTGGGATTTGTCTGAGCTGACGGACTGCGAGATGGAGGGGTGAGCAGGTTGTCCCCGAGTGCTTCGTATTGAGTTGGATGTTTGCTGATTGACGCCCGTTGGCCTAGCCAATGATAAGAATCACAATGGTGCGATGTGAGATGGATTATGATAACCTTGGTCTGGCTTCGGAAGGGGCGGACTGGTTGAACCGAGGACCCTATCCGTTATTGAGCCGTCATGTGGGCCTGATCCGGATCCGCGGGCTCTTTTACGGGTATGGCGTATGATGTAAGTCAACTGGATGATGCATTTAACGATGTTTTACTCCCATTTCTTATGCGTTTAGTGATATTTTCGAATCAAATTGAGCAAATATTGTGATGATTTGGACCATCTTTTGTATATAGTAGATTTTATAAAAACCAATCATTTTTGCACATATTGAGGCTTATTAGCCAATCTTGTTATCGGATTTACGCGTGGAATCTTTGTGTTTTTGTTTTGCAGCACAGATACCAAGGCTTGGAGCTTAATCTTGGAATTTTGAAGCTTTAGGAGTGATTAAGGAGCAAAATGGCACATCAAAGGCAAGAATCACACTTTTGCAGTGTAAATGGCCCACGTCAATGTAGCTGGCGCACGCTGAAAGGCCAATTGATACAAATAGAGAGTTTCTCAGTATAAATGGCTCAGGCCAGTTATCCATGGCACACGCCGGCAGATTTGAATTATCTTTGACGGAGCATTAAATGCATAATGATAGATGCCAACTACCATGTCAGGCCCGGCGCACACCATTTACGCGTAAGGAAGAGATGGTGTATGCCAGTCACCACCGGCACGCACCGAAACTACAGATTCAGCAATTAAAGAGCTTATTTAATCTCTCAAAAAAGGATATCAACTACTCCACTCTCACTCATCTTGAAGGCACCCCAACCTCCAAGGCTCTCCTAGTTGAAATTCCACTTATATTTAGCTTTTAATTCGAATTGTGAACATTCAGAATTCTTTGTTTAATTTCTAGATCACTTTTGTTGGAGCAAAATTATCACTTTTGTGTACCAAACTCTAATGAAGTCTCTTGAAGTTGAATGAAAGCTTCCAATTTCAGTTCATAGCTTGTGATTGGTAAATTCTTAGACTTTACCTTGATTTAATTGTTTTCATAGCCATGAATACTAACCTTGGCATGTTGGTGTTCATAGTCATGAGTGGCTAGTTCCACACTAGCCAAGATAATGTTGTAGAGATAGTATAATCTCTTGTGTGATTGGGAATGGTTGTTGATGTTGCTTAGTTTCATTTGTTGTGAATCTTTTCCTACTTGTGTTGTATGGTATGTTTGTGTTGGAGTAATTAACCAATGCTTGCACACACACACTTGATGGAGACCGAATGGAGATGTTAGGTGTGGGAAAAGGGTAGGAGAACCGGAAGGTAAAATCGACCTTAAGTGGAACTTGATTACTTATTCGGGGGGTTGTTGCTTTTGCATTGAATTCAAGTTCTTATCATGTTGAATCATTAGGTCTATGGTACTTAGACCAAGGAGGAGACATAGAGTAGTTTCATACACTCGTATGAGGGGAAATTACTTGCTTAGGAATGCATTGATTCACACACTTAAACACCATTGGAAGGTTGGTATGAAATCATTCCCATGACACTAGTGGAGGTTTGCTTGATCTATGCATTATCTTGGTTAGACCTTTTATCATTCTATCACCCTTTGTAATAGTAAGTTCTAAGATACGTTTATTTTCTAGCATTGTTGCGACTTAGATCAAGATAATAGTAGCTTGTTGGTGTTTGACATCACAAATCCTTGTGGGATACGACCTTGAACACCAGACTAGACTACAATTGACTTGGTACACTGCCGGTGAGATTGGACATCTAGAAAAGTTCAATCAGCGTATCAAATAGTATTTTGCATAATTGTGTTGCTAGATACATTTCTTGACAAACCATGGCGATGAAGTATCAAGAATTGAATCCCTCTAGTCCATTCTATGTTCATCCCAAAGAAAATCCTTCAATGTTTGTTAGTCCATCCATTGATGAATGGCAACAATTATATCCATATAAGATGTCCATGAAAATGGTGTTGATTACAAAGAACAAGTGTGGGTTTGTTGATGGTAAAATCAAGAAACCGGAGGTGAATTTAGTTGAATTCCAAGTATGGAGGCAACGTGACACAATGGTAAGAGCTTGGATCTTGAATTCAGTAGAGAATAATATTGCTCAGAGTTTGATGTATTTCAAGAGTGCTCAGGATGTGTGGAAGAATCTTGCATATCGATTTGCAAGTGTTGATTCTTTTAGACTTTTTGATATTCTTGAAGAAATGCATTCACTGAGAGATAGCTGATTCTATGAATCAATATTTTACAAAGTTGATGGTTATTTGGGAAGAATTCAAGACTATTAGGTTGATTCATACTTGCACTGCGAGCCTCAATGTCATTGTAATGCTACAAAAATTCTATTAGATCATATGGAAGCAGAATATGTGATGAAGTTTCTAAAATTATTGAGGGACGAATTTGAGCCAATGGTGTCTCAAGCAATGTTGATAGTTCAATTCCCTGAGATTCACGATGCTTTTGCAATGGCTATCAAGTTTGAAAGGTAGAAACCTTATGTAGCTAACAAGGCAAGAAAGCAAGATTCTACTATCTTGATGGCCCAGAAAACTGGACAGGCCAGGAATGACAGAGTTGATCACCTTGGGGCAAGATCCAGTCAATTCATCAGAACATAACAGTCAAATCAAGGTTTCAAGGTATTACTGTGCAATAACTAGAGAAACTGATGGCCCTTCTGAATTTTGACTCTTCAGGACATGCAGTCATTTAGATCAATGCAGTGAACCACCATTTTTCACATGTTCAAAGACCAGGTGACAATTGTTTGGTAAAAACCAATCCAATGGATCTTAGACTCTGATGCCACATATCATGTTGTATAGTCTCTAGACCAATTAAGTAATCCTAAACTAGTGTTTAACATGAAAATAGGATTACCCAATGACAATAATGTACAAGTAACACACACGGGACATGTAATGATTCACCATCATCTGACCTTGCATAATGTGTTGTACATTCGTGGTTTTAAATATAATTTGTTGTCTTTTCTAGCCTTGGTTAATCACTCTAACCGTGCATATGTTTTCACTGCTAACAAGTGTGTTTTGCATAACAGCAAGAAAAACATGATTGGTTCAACTAAGCTACACAGAGGACTTTACATTTTATTACAGCAACTAGTGCAGAAGTTTACTGTTAGATCTGTTTGTAACTCCTTAGAAAATAAAACTTTGTCTGGTAGGGTAGATGATAATCTTCTTTGACATCATAGATTAGGTTATCTCCCTGATAAAAAAAATTGCAATTCATTAGTTCTCATGCATCTAATGTTAAATTTGTGAACATGATTTGTGCTTTGTATGTCCCGTACGAGTTAAAGAAAAAGCCTTTTCCACTAAGTACAATTGTTGTTCATGCTTGTTTTCATCTTGTGCATACGGGTAATTGGGTATCTCGAGGCATCCCACTTGAAAATGGCCAACAATAGTTTTTAACCATTGTTGATGATTACTCTAGATTTATACGGATTTTCCTCGTGAGACGAAGTTTGAAGCTTCGAATTAGTTAAATCTTTTGTCAAGTTTGCTTCAACTCGGTTTAGTAATGTTATCAAGTTAGTTTGATCTAATAATGGTGTTGAATTTCAAATGAAATCTTTTTATAAAGAGCATGGTATTATCCATCAAACTTCATGTGTAAATACACCTAAACATAATGGAATTGTCGAAAGAAAACATCGGCATCTACTTGAATGTAGCTAGATGTTAGAGATTTTAGAGTAATCTATCCATTGAGTGTTGGGGTTATTGTTTGTTTCATCTTGTTAAACTTATTAGTGCTACACACATACCCTTACTAAAGGAAAGCACACATTATAAGGTGTTGCATGGCAATAAACCATATTATTCAATGTTTAAAGTTTTTGGTTGTTTGGTTTTATCCTCTACTCTTGAACAATTTAGAACCAAGTTTGATTCTAGATGCATGACTTGTGTCTATCTTGGAAATTCAAACACTTTCAAGGGAGCTGTTCTCTTTGACATCACCAACAAAGATATATTTGTTGCTAGGATTACTCAATTTCATTAAACTTACTTTCCTTTATTCAAGCTGGTTATAGGCAAAGCTCAGTGTACCACTGATATGCCATTACCATTGCCTATTTCGGTTGAGGATCAGCTAAGTAGCTCAGCAGGTGAAACAAGCGAAGAGCGATTCAGGCGAGGAGTCCGGTGGAGGATCAAACGGACTAGCCGGCTAGTGACACCTTACTAACAATTCATCTAAGGAGATCTACGAGAACCATAAAAGCACCAAAATTTTATCAAGGAGGTGTCAATGTTGTGAAGACCTCATATGTTATCAAGTAATAAGTCTAGACAAACTCTCAGATGACTATGCCATGTATGTTTGTACTATTGATGCAGTCACTGGGCCCAAGACTTACAATCAAGCATTCAAACATGGTGAGTGGAATGAGACAATGCAGAAGGAAATTGAGGCATTGCTGAAGACCAACATATGGGAGATTGTAACTTTACCACATGGCAAGAAACCTATTGGATGCAAGTATGTAGTGCGTAGCTGGGTGTGGAGGACCGTAGAACCCAGAAAAAGCATTTTACAAATGTTTAAAAAAGGTAACACGCTTTTAATATTGTATTAAATGACAATGATACAAGTACAAGTTTCCAATAAGACTATAAATCACTTTAGGTTGATTTGAAGTTACTCTTTATGTTCTAATATATAAACGATTCTACGTGCTTGGGATTGTCTCAACATTCAAGTCTCCAAAATATAAGTTATTTTATCTTTTTGAGATAAATCCAAAATATAAGCCATTTTACATTATATATATATATATATATATATGAAAGCAAAAATAAAATTGATTACCCACAAAATGCCTAATTACCCGACCCAAACCCGCCACGCAAATACGCGGATCCTCTCACATCATCATCATTCAATTCCAAACTACCTCCACAGATAATGCGGTTCACATACATTCAAAAACATCTAAATCTCAATCTTTATCTTCTCCCAAAACCCCAAAACTTTCCAAATGCTTCCACCAATCTCGGCTAAAATCCTTCGAACGCTAACCTCCTCCGCTTTAATGTTTTGAAACTCCATGAGTTTCATCCTTGTCCTTCACAAAAGCAGACTTCATAGTAAACTATTTTAGCTCTTGGTTTCTCTATTTAATCCACAAATTATGGCAGCAGTTAGTGTGTTCATATCTGTATGCATATGCTAAAAATTTGCACTTTTGGTATCGTTTATGTGAGGTTTTTTTTTGGGGGGGGGGGGGGGGTTTCCGGCATTGGTGGGTCGTTTATTTCGAATGGAGGCTGCGGAAGAGGTTGCATGCATAGTAAACGCTTTTAGCTCTTGATTTCGAATGGCAGTTAGTATGTTCATATCTATGCTAAAATTCAGCACTTTTGGTATTGTTTATATGGTTTTTTTTCCTTTTTCATATTCGTACGTTATTGTAAAATTCTCAAGGCTCAGAAATTTTTCATTCATTTTTGCACTTCTGGTTAGAATTTAGTTCTCCAACGCCATGGACGACATACAGAGGCCTCAGGCCACATATTCCAGTAGCCGACTTTTCTCTTCAGTTTACACGCGCGACTTTAGCCTCCTAAGTCCTAATTTGAGTGGTAATTCTAATCTATATCTTTATATGCAGTATGTATGCATTAGCTATAAACGATTTTAATGTCAATCTTACACCTAAACTTTTATGAACTTCATTTCAGGGAAGAGAAACCCACATGACCTACTTAAAAAAAAGCTTTTCATTCTTGGTATGTGAATATTTTTTTTTAGTTCTTTCCAAGATATTTTAGTACCGAGCCTTTTTTTTTAATTTCCCAAGGACAAGCACTTCCTTATTTGCTTGGGTAGTTTTAGGCAGAAGGTAAACCAAATTCTTGCATTTCTTGCTTTCAACAATTATAGTGTATTCATGGGGCCTGATGTGTGTTTATTTTTTTGTTGGAAACTCAATACAAACTCGATTTATATTAGGTTTTATCTTTGGTAAAATCGGGTGATTGCAAAGGATCCTTTGCCTTTTAGCAAGTTCGACGAGAACAAAAACGGCACTATATTCGATGCGAGGTTTGACAGCATATTTCGTAATTTCCGTTGTTTGTTACGTGTTGTTGATCTCTGAAAAATGGCCACCCGTAGTATTTAATCTTGATCATTGTTTTGAGCGGGTCTTCCTTTCGGTTTTTCTTGCACTAATTGTTTTTGTAGTTGTTGTTCTTTGGGTCCAACTTTTAGGATGGCCGTCGCACGAATTGAAGGTCGCGGTGTGGAATTGGCACATGATTTGTAAAGATGCATGCAAGTTTTTTAATTTATTCAAAACTAATGGGCATTTTTCTTAGGCGTATTTTTCTTGGGCAATACTATTGTAATTGCTACCTTATTTGTTTATTCAGAATATTTGACGTTGTAGTCTTTTATTTGATCATGCTTTTTTCAATCCACACTAGGTTGGTTTTTTTGTGTGTGTGTCATGTAAATGTTTAAGATGGGGTGATAAAATTCCGATGAATGGAAGATAGTGAGTGTCAGATAACGATATATTCCATGACAGTTTTCGTCACCCAAAACTCATGCTTTATTAATTTGCTTGGAAAAAAATCCTTTCATACGGATTAAGCAAGAGAATATGCCACCAAAATGGTCTATCACCGTTGTTTTTATCTGTTGGAAGTAGCGCCCGAAAGACAATTTATGTAATTGTTTTTACAGTTAAATAAATGACAGATTATTCTCATCTTATTACTTGCTTCGTGCTTGTAAGTAATACACTGCTGAAAACCTCAAGGAAAAGTATCATATGTAGCCATATAACTCAGTGTGTGTCACACGCGAGAATTAAGTTTATGGTGATACACTTAAATTGTTAGTCCGTGGTGAACTTAATCAAAGTATGGGGTCTATTGATTAAACCACCATTAATGCGCCCAGAACACTTTAAGGTGACCGTCAATATTGGTTATCTAAATGGGGCATTTATATATGATGTAGTCATATAGGACTGGATCGATTTAATCTGTATTTCTCACATAATTCTGTTATTGAGAAATCTTATTAAATCACGAGATGATCATATATGGATTAACCTTAATCATGAAGTGATTGCAGACGCCTGCTTGTTTCAAGATAGGGTTTGATGTGTTCGTTAAGGATCGCTAAGAGGCGCGGTCCAAATCACTTTCACGTTGGCACTATTCTGGAATGAGTGAGGAGTGTGTGTCTCGCAGATATGGAATTCATTCCTTCCTGCGGGAAGTAGAAAGACAATCCCCTTGTTTGTTAATCCTAGAATCTGATCGATCGGCCGAATCGTATTGGTAATGAACTAATTGATCACTAGTGGGTTAATGGTAAATAAGGATAAGATGTAGTGAAGAAGGTTTACGGAAATATTCCTGCTTCGTTAAGGATGGTCTATGGAGGGTTAGTCTATATGTAATGATTATAATGGACACTTATTGACTCGACGCTTTGAGAATAAGTTATATCTATAATCGATAGAGTTCAGTTTCGGATTTATGGTGGCGTAATTCTGGAATTAATAAGTTGAGTAGAAATGTTCTATTCGATGAATATTTTATTCAATTTATTGTAGCTACTGGTTATAGGTCAATGGTCCCCGAGTTGGCTCCTAACACACGAGTGTTTTATCGTTTGTGGAACCTCGAGAATAAATTAAATAGTTGGTCTATTTAATGTGTGGAAATATTACATATCAAATAGTATGTAATATTTATTTATTTTCGTGTATACATTATTTGTACACTTTAGTTGTAAAAGGACATATTAATTGTGGTACATAAAAACAATTAATATGTCAAACTCTAGTTGCTTTATGTCATAGACATACTTTTACTTTTTACATGCATGCTTGCCGCCCATCTAGTGGCCGCCCAAGCTAGCTAGTATCTCCCATCAATTGTAACTACTTGTCTACGGATTTTATCTATGCAAAACAAACAAGTAATAAATTTATAATCCGGTTAACCCCAAGTATAAGGATCGTAGTACTAGTGGTTAATGCCGGGTCGATCTTACGGGGAACTAGACGATGGTGGTTCCTAGTTTTTGTCTAACTAAGTTATGTCACGGAAAACTAAACTAAACAGCGATTAAACAAAACTAAACTGAACATATATGCTGAATATAAACTAGACAGAGGACGAATCCAAAGCTAGGGTGGTTTGGTTGCGAACAAATTACTCTAAAAGTGCAATAGAAAATAAACTAACTAAACAGTTCAAGTCTCAAGGGTTAAATCAAGTTTAATATGGGCAAACGAGTATTGATCCACCTATCCAACAAACACTAATCTCTCATCCCGATTATATTGCAGTTTCTACCAAGTTGTGGTTCATCTTATCAAAGGTATGAATCCTACTTTCGTAGATGATTCGCCTATTAATTTCTATCTTTCGATTTACGGAAATTAACGCGCCATAACATAAACAAAGATGTAAACTTTAACGTTTTAACCTAGATTTCCAACCTATCAACTTTCGTTTGACATAGATTAAAGATCTATTCCTAAATCATGGTGATCTAATGTTTATAAAGACTTTCATCAAATATAAAACATCATACATGCACATCTTTCGATATAAATGCAATTAATCAACATAAGACATGATAAAGGAAACAACTTGATTAAAAACTTAAAATATAACCGAAGAATCAAAATTAATGAAAGTTGGATGGCTTCACAATGCTCGTTTGATTGAAGCCTAGCCTCTTAGCATCCTTGAATAGCTTGAATTGTTGAAGTAAATTGCATAAACTAAACTAATTTTATCTAGGAATTTAAGAACATAAAACTGGGAAAAAAACTGAGTAAAAACGCAGCCTATAGCCGCCCCTAGGGTTTAGGGTTCGAGAATTGTAGAATTGGTGTCTCAATGTGTGACGGTTTCACTAAGTCGGCAATACGGACGCTCGTCCGGTTAAGTGGACGCTCGTCCAAGTGTTCTGAACTCCAATGCAGACGTTCGTCTGGATAGCGTCCAAACTCTCTGATCTTCTTTTTGCACCTTGGACGCTCGTCTGCTCCTTCTGGACGTTCGTTCAGTAAGTTCATGATGCCTCAGTATTGAATTCTTCCTCCAGACGCCCGTTTAGATTGTCAGACGCCCGTCCACCCCTGGACGGGACTTGGACGCCGTTTAACTTGGAATAAAACTTGATTAAATCATCTCTATCTCTTTTCTGTCCACTCCATTCGATCATTATCTCTTCTTAAATCTTTATAGCTCGAATTTTAACCCTTTTGATCATCATTTGAGCACAATAAACATACCTATAACACATGGAAAACATCGCAAACTGTAATAAAGTCCAATTAATTATAATTCACGATGAAAACACATAATTTATTCAATATTGCGATTAAGTCCTTAAAAACCTAGTATGCTCAATATTTCCATATAAGGGCCATTTATTATGCAATTAATCCAATTAAGAGGGAAAATACCATAAAATATATCATAATAAAACATAGATTTTCACCCTTAACAACTCCCCCACACTTAGCTTTTGCTCGTCCCGAGCAAAACAAAACGAAAAATTAGGCTCGAGAAAGGAAAACGAGGCATCTAAACAAGTACAACATATATTCAATAACTTAGGTGTTCACCATCGTGTAAGTGCATAGCCATAGGAAACTTCCACTAAAACCAAACTTGAATAACTCAAATCAAAACTAGCTAATACCCCCTCGTAGAATATGTTGGGGAGATTTTGCATTATTAAGACAAAAGAAAATTTATAAAACCTATACTACCATGCAAAACTACCTCCTAACCGGCCGAATACCGGGTAGTTGCTAGTAAAGTTGGATAAGTACGGGTATCGATCCTCAGGGAATTGGGCTGTCGAATCTAACTTATTAATTCTTCTTTATTAACCTAAACCTAAACTAAAACGGAAAAGTAAAGCGGACGAGAGGATTGTTAATCCAAAGCCGGGAAGGATAATTGCGATCAACATAAAATAAATCTAAACTACAACAATAAATCTATCTAACGAACATGATAATGACTGAAGCGATCAAACATGGAACGAACCATAATCCACCATCCCGCAACCCTTAATTTCTTCCCTAGATTATCTTATAGTGATTTAATTCAAGTTGTGGTTTCACCTATCAAACGTATGAATTCCTACTTTCGTAGATGAATTCGCCTATCAATCTCTATCTTTCGATTTACGGAGATTAACGCATCATAAAATAAACCAAGGTGCAAGATTTCCTAGATCTAACAACCTAGACATTCAACCTATCAACTTTCGTTTGACATAGATCAAAATGTCTATTCTTTCCTATGGTGATCTCGCGTTTACACCGACTTTCGTCCTACGGTAAACATCAATCGCAAACATCTTTCGATATAAATTTGCAATAACAAATAATCATAGAAAAGATACGAACTTGGAATTTAAACTTACAAGATATCCGGAGAAAAGAAAGTAAAAACGCTGCGAAAAGATATCCATGGCTGCTCCATGTTTATTCAACCTCAAAACATCATCATGGTTCAAGAAACGAAGGAAAAACAAACAAAATAAAAGACCTAATCTAACCCCGATCACCCGAGCACAAGGCTCGGGTGATCGGCCTTGAAAGCTCCCGAAAGCGGCTGCGCCGTCCGTGTAATTTTCGTATGAAAAATCTGATGTAATTAGGGTTGGAATCGCAGCTTCTTTTATTGAAAAATCAAGTCGGTTGCTACAGTAAAGGTGCCGGACGCCCGTTTGAAGATTCCGGACGCTCGTCCTGTATTTTCAGCAACAGCATCTAAACTTGTAACGCTCATATCTCGGGCCTCGTAAGTCGGAATGGAGTGATTCAAAATCCTGTAGAATCCTCTCTTCAAGACCTACAAATCTTCTCTTGAGGTCGAGAGTCAAATCAGTTTATATCATATCAAGAACTGCGTCGGAAGGTCGTCACTACCCGGAATCCTGATTTTCCGACATTTATCTTGATTGATTTCTTTCCTTATATCTTTCAATCTTCCATAACTTTGATTGATCCTTTCCAAGCATGAATTTGGCTCTCTAAAATCCTCTCTTCCATCATGAGTATCTACAACAATAGGAAAACATACCAAAGCGTAACGTATTTCCAAAATAACATAAGATCATCATTTAAGCACATAATTCGTTACGTTTTGCAATTAACCTATTAAAAACATCATTTACTCAATTAATCGATTATAAGCTCGATTTCTATGAAAAACCTAAGAATATGGGGAATATTGACATAAAATATATCCTTATAAAACGTATAAAATCACCCTTAACAACTCCCCCACACTTAAACCTTGCTCGTCCCGAGCAAGACAAAACATAATCATAACTCGAGACAAATAAACACTTATGCAAATATAAAACATATTCAAGTAGTTTAGAGGTTCACCCAAGTGAGTGTGTGCATAGCCATAATAAATTTCCACCAAATCCACACTTGAAATTGATTCAAGCAAAACTAGCCAACATCCCATTTAAATTAGAAATAAAAACGATTATAACATGCACCTCACGAAACATACAGATTCGGAAAAGATAATAGGAAGTCTTTAAAATATTTCCGACATACTTAGAGGATAATCCCTACATCATATCTTTCAGTTTATACTGGGGATAGTCAGAAGATAACTAAGGTTTCCAACCATCTTTTCACATTACCATTCACTAAATTTTCCTTTAAGATTAACTTAATTCCACATATATAGCACACGCCCTCATTCCCAGCAATAGGATGTTTCGGGATAACACCCTAGCTGGACTACTATCATCAGGCAGTCGGGAGCTATTAACCTCATAGTGGTATAGGACATTTCGTGATAATGCCCTACCTTACTCCAATCATAAGGCAGCTATAAACTGACTGTCGTGAGCTTTTGGTCATCATAGTGGAATAGGACATACGTGGTACACCCTACCTCACCCAAATCATAAACCGACTTCCGACACACACAATTACAATTATGTTTACTTAGAGATTTACGGTGCCGGCAAAGTGGAAAAGATTATTTTCTAGTAGCACAGACCACTGAGCATAACACCTCAAGTAAACAATTTATTACTATTGCAAAGACTTAATCACGTTTCACTTATCACATTCAAACTTACAGATATTCACAGTATGTCATACTTTAACTCGAGAATACAAACTACTAAACTTTTCAAGAATTGTACATAAGCAAAGAAACATGCTATAATCATCAAAAATCTCCAACTAAAATGGGGTAGGCTTTCAACATTTAGCTCATCATTTACTATGGCATGTGAAAAAGAGTGTCGGGTGAAACAACTAAAATTACTAAATATACAAAATAATGCACCAATGATATAAAATCTCGAATAAAGACATGCAATGCTCACTCGGGACAAAACAAAAATTTTAAAATTTAGCACTTTTTCATAGAAATATAACAGTATGGCAAATGAATGTAGATACATAAAACCATTTCCCTCCCCCACACTTAAATTACAACATGTCCTCATGTTGTGCAGAATAATAAAAGAAAAAGAAAACTTAGCTGATTGTACGCCGAAAGGGAACAATTCTGGAACGGACGCGTTCCGATCCAAAAATGCTCGAAGATATCAGTAGACTGTGGACCATCCACCTGAAAACTGACACCGTCTGAAACTCACAAACGCTATCAAGACTATCCTGCACACTTGACAAACACGAAAAGTATCTCGGGGACAAGGGGGGATAGAACGTACAGAGCACAAAATAGAATCGCTTCAGATGGAAAAATCAAACAAGGAAAGTATAGAACATCTAAGCGTCCAAGTATGGAAGTTTGATATAAGCACAAAAAGAAATAATAGCTCAGATGGAAAGATCAACACTTAAACTCAGGACATCTAAGAATAAAGCCACAGAAGCAGAAACATCAAACTCCAACTAATAATGATAGAGGATTATACACGGAAAAGAAGTCGAAAGATTTTCCGATTTAGCTCATGTAAAGATGGAACATATACATGGAACATTACAAAAGAGTAGGGCTAGGTGCACTATATGAAATTATACTACAATGCAATCTACATGATATGCAATCCTAAAAATAAAATAAATACAAAAAATAAATTCGACGAGGCTCGAAATTTGAGCAAGTTGGGACGACAACTCTACGGTGACTACGGCCCGTGCGTAATCGTAAAAAAAACGAGGTAGTATTACGGAAACCGACAGAGTTAACTACACTCAAGAAAAATAAAAGAAAAATAGAAAAACAATGCAACTAGATGATATGCAACTAAATGATATGCTTCTATATGATATGCAAAAATAAAAGAAAGAAAACTAGCCCACTCATTTGCAACACGACATGTATAAAATAAACGTCTACCAAATAATGACAGGTTACGATAAACGACAGTGCTGTCTATTACATGCAGTGTAGACGCGCTTTAAGACTCATTGAAGGTGATAGCATTATGGAAAACCAACAGTTAGCTATACTAAACGAGATATAACTCATAAGCCCAAGATGGTAGCATTACGGAAAACCGACGGTAGCTACCCATATGAACTATAAAAACAAAGGAAGCACGTAAGTCTTAAAAGCTTAAAAGATTCATCGGAGCGGTATGTAGCATACGGGAACCGACATTAGCTACTAATTAACCATAAGAACGAGTTATAGCTTACGAGAACCGACAAATCACTATAACATGCCTAGATGAATCATATATAAGGAATTGATCAATTATCTAACATGGATTCATAGATGGAAAGGTAAAAACATATAAGTTCGGGGCATCTATGTAAAAATCAATTAGCCACAGAAGCTCGAATGAAAAATCCACATCAAATAAAAGCATTGAAAATAAAATCAAGAAATTTAGAACCTGGACTGAACCCCGGACGAACGTTCACTTAGCGTTCAGAACTGGACGGGCGTTCCACCTTGCAGACGCTCGTCTGCCTTGAAAACCGACCGGACGGACGTTCAGAATACCGGACGGCCGTCTGATTCTTCAAATCAGAGCAGGATTGAAAATTCTGGAACGGACGAACGTCCAATACTTCCCAACGCTCGTTCGGTGCGATGAAGAACCGGACGGGCGTCCAACGAACGTACGCTCGTCCATACAACAAGAATGCACGGACGGCGGGAAAAACACAAACAAAACCCTAAATACTTATGAACACAACACGGCAACACGGATCACGGCACGGCGGCCTTATCAAATTAAGCACGGGGTTAGACTAGGTAACACATAAACATATAAACTTCACGTAAAACAAGTTGAGTAAAAAACTTTTGCACATTCTTAACCTAACGGTCATCGAAACACGGCAAAATAAAAACTCTCAACTTGGTATACGCTACTTTTATTAAAAACAAAAATAAAACGTAACAAAATCGAGAACTAACAAAACTAGATTCAACATGACACCTATTCCCCGGCAACGGCGCCACTTTTGTTGGGGAGATTTTGCATTATTAAGACAAAAGAAAATTTATAAAACCTATACTACCATGCAAAACTACCTCCTAACCGGCCGAATACCGGGTAGTTGCTAGTAAAGTTGGATAAGTACGGGTATCGATCCTCGGGGAATTGGGTGTCATCGAATCTAACTTATTAATTCTTCTTTATTAACCTAAACCTAAACTAAAACGGAAAAGTAAAGCGGACGAGAGGATTGTTAATCCAAAGCCGGAAGGATAATTGCGATCAACATAAAATAAATCTAAACTACAACAATAAATCTATCTAACGAACATGATAATGATGAAGCGATCAAACATGGAACGAACCATAATCCACCATCCCGCAACCCTTAATTTCTTCCCTAGATTATCTTATAGTGATTTAATTCAAGTTGTGGTTTCACCTATCAAACGTATGAATTCCTACTTTCGTAGATGAATTCGCCTATCAATCTCTATCTTTCGATTTACGGAGATTAACGCATCATAAAATAAACCAAGGTGCAAGATTTCCTAGATCTAACAACCTAGACATTCAACCTATCAACTTTCGTTTGACATAGATCAAAACGTCTATTCTTTCCTATGGTGATCTCGCGTTTACACCGACTTTCGTCCTACGGTAAACATCAATCGCAAACATCTTTCGATATAAATTTGCAATAACAAATAATCATAGAAAAGATACGAACTTGGAATTTAAACTTACAATATATCCAGAGAAAGAAAGTAAAAACGCTGCGAGCGTAAAGATATCCATGGCTGCTCCATGTTTATTCAACCTCAAAACATCATCATGGTTCAAGAAACGAAGGAAAAACAAACAAAATAAAAGACCTAATCTAACCCCGATCACCCGAGCACAAGGCTCGGGTGATCGGCTAAAGCTCCCGAAAGCGGCTGCGTCTGTGTAATTTTCGTATGAAAAACCTGATGTAATTAGGGTTGGAATCGCAGCTGCTTTTATAGAAAAATCAAGTCGGTTGCTACGGTAAAAGGTGCCGGACGCCCGTTTGAAGATTCCGGACGCTCGTCCCGTATTTTCAGCAACAGCATCTAAACTTGTAACGCTCATATCTCGGGCCTCGTAAGTCGGAATGGAGTGATTCAAAATCCTGTAGAATCCTCTCTTCAAGCCCTACAAATCTTCTCTTGAGGTCGAGAGTCAAATCAGTTTATATCATATCAAGAACTGCGTCGGAAGGTCGTCACTACCCGGAATCCTGATTTTCCGACATTTATCTTGATTGATTTCTTTCCTTATATCTTTCAATCTTCCATAACTTTGATTGATCCTTTCCAAGCACGAATTTGGCTCTCTAAAATCCTCTCTTCCATCATCAATGAGTATCTACAACAATAGGAAAACATACCAAAGCGTAACGTATTTCCAAAATAACATAAGATCATCATTTAAGCACATAATTCGTTACGTTTTGCAATTAACCTATTAAAAACATCATTTACTCAATTAATCGATTATAAGCTCGATTTCTATGAAAAACCTAAGAATATGGGGAATATTGACATAAAATATATCCTTATAAAACGTATAAAATCACCCTTAACAGAATAGTAATAAATGATACTCATAAGATGTACCCTACAAACGTGACATATCCCGAAAAGGATGATCGAATGAATCTAGGGCCTTTCTGAAATACTCAGAGGATAATCCCTACAGCATATCTATCAGTTTACACTTGGGATAAGATTAATGAAAACTAAGCCTTATTCATTTCATAACATATCTTAAGTTGATTGAATTCATTCACTTTAAACACACATTAGGGTGAGCTTTTGCCCTCATAGCAGAATAGGACATTTCGAGATAATCCCCTACCTTACTCCAATCATAAGGCAGCTTTTCCTAACTGTCGTGAGCTTTTAGTCATCATAGTGGAATAGGACATACGTGGTACACCCTACCTCACTCAAATCATCGACTAGCTTTCGACACACACGATTAATTCACTATTAATTCAACTTTTTCCATTTTGACATTAGTTACACTTTACTTATCACATTCAAACTTCTAGATATTCACAGTATAACATACTCCGGATCTAAATACAAACTATCATAAATCGCGAGATATATACGTAGCACTAAGCACATGACTTATAAGAAAACAAAAATCACTAATCCAAACGGGGTATAACTTTATAAATTAGCTCATCATTCACTATGGCTTGTGAAAAATAGTGTCAGGTGAAACAACTAACTTATCAAGTACATGAAATATCGCATAGATGACTATAAAAACAACGAACTTCAAATTGAATTGCCTACTCGGGACAAAACAAAAACAAAAGTGTCGGAAAATTTTGAAAAATTTTGAAAAATTACGCTCATTTCGCATAAAACAACAATCTAACATACTAAACAAACGTGTACGCATAGGTACAAATCGAACTACCCCCCCCCACACTTAAAAATGCAACATGTCCTCATGTTGTGCGAAAAGTAAAAGGATAAGAAACTTAGTTTGTATGCGCGTAGAAAATCGAGATGTTGGTCGGGCCGGAGCAAGAAAGAAACAACACTCGCAAAAGCGTCGAAAAAAACGTCCAAACCGAACTCAACCAAGACTAGATCCGCACTACTCGACAAAACAACGAAATCTCGGGGAAAACGGGGCACAATAACGTAATAATGTGAAAGGAATGAATGAAAGAGATAGAACAACAAGCGTTAACCAAAAATGATCATAATACCAACGAAATCGCAATCCAAGTACGTGGTGCTAGACAGCTTACATGATTTAAGAAAACAGACGCCTACGATAATCAACAGTAGCGAGAAAAATAGAAAGTACAGAAATCATGGAAGCATCAAAAGGAAAGTAGTAATAGTCATCGTACAACCAGATCGAATGCGGATAAAAAGAAGAAATACATCAAGCAGAAAATGCATAAAAATCTCAAGAGCACTCGGGCGGAATCGGAGCATCAGACGGAGGAATAACAACAGAATCACCAGCAGGGGCATCAACACGAGAAGGATCTGAAGTAGGTACAGCAACAGTGGACGTCGTCGGTGTAGGCTCAGGCTGCGTAGTAGAAGCAGTAGCAGGATCTACCGGGGGCTCATCCTCCTCATCGTCAGACGACTCGTGAATCACAGCTGCAATCGCCTGCTCAATGTCGTCATCAAAACTATAATCCACCACGCTGTGGGCATAAATCTGCTCATCCCGCGGCAGTCTATCCTCAAGCACACACTGAAGCAAAGTGACAATGTTATTCTGCATGTCTCGCTGATCGAGCATCCACTGCCTAAAACTGTGGGCCATGCTGAGCCGCATCCGCATCGATGGAGGAATGGTAGGGACGGGAGGTACCGGAGGTGGGGCGGCCTCGGACTCACCCGTAGGCGGAGCTTTTTCTCTTTGAATACCCCTCGGGTTCTTAGGCCTCGTGATCCTGCGCTTATACTCCGGCACTCCGGCATCGATGCATATCGATGAATCAAATGTGGGACAATCAAACTCCGCTTGTAATTCTTCTGACTGAACACCAACTCATCATAAATCGCTTGGCCAACATCGACATTTAACTTGAAAACCAAAGCATACAACATTCCAAGGTCGCCTATGTGAAAGTGTGTCAAATTATTCTTCGGCAATAAACGACTCTGGATGAAACGGCAATAGACTCTCCAATCTTCAGACCACGCCGTAGTAACAATCTCCTTACGGTCCCCACCCGGTCTGAGCGTCCAAGCAACATCGGGGCAAACTTTCAACCTCAATTCCTCCAAGGGATCCTGTCCCGAATCCTGCCTTCTCTTAATTTCCTCCATATAATCCAACCCTTCAAACGCCGCCAAACCATACTTTGCATTAAAAACTTGTGTTGAAATGGGAACCTTAACACCTCGAACCATCACAACCCCTGTGTTCAAGTCGGTTTCCGAAAAATTAGCGTAAAACTCCCTAACCAACGAATCATTCACCGGGGTAGTCGGTATCTTCATCAATTCCTCCCATTTCCTATCTCTCAACAACTTCACAAAAATGGGATCCACTTTTGTCTCTATCACCGCCCGCTCAACCAACATATTCCGAGCGAAATAGTGTTTGGTATAGGCCTCATGTGCTTTAGAGTTGACAAACGACGAGGCATAGGGATAGGCACAAATGGTCTCACTTTCTTTCGAGGTCCCTCGGTCCTAGGTTCATCGGCATCCTCCCTAGCAACCTCTTCGGCGGTTTCACCTCTAGACGGCTCACCACCTCGGGCATTCTTAGTAAACCGTGCCAAGGGCACATCCAAATCGCCTTCGGACCCCGAGGTGGACTCGTCTCTCAAATCAGCTCTAGCTTGTTGTGATGCCCTAGAGGGTTGCTCTCGGATCACTACGCCCCTATTTGGATCAACTATGGGAGGGTCCAACTCTTTACGCTTTTTACCACTCTCCCTAGCCACACCCTTACCAAACCGCTTCTGAACTCCCTTCACCCGCACCATGATTGAAACTTTAAAGACCACAAACACTAAAACATTTCAAGGCACAACAAAGGGTACCCGTTTAACATCCAAATCGGGATTTCAATTCAACAATATCAACCCATCCACCACAACCATCATCACCACATCATCACAACACCAAAACAGGAAGAAAACAGCAACAAAATGAGATAAATTTCAAGAAAATGAGCCGACCCGAAGATCGAACTCACAAAAACGTGAAAGAAATCAAGAAAAGTCGCTACAAACTTACCAAAGATGGTGAGTAGATGAAGATAATGCTCTGTAGACGTCCAAAACAACCCAAATTGACCCCAAAAATCCGATTTTTCTTGAACAAGGTCGGACTATACAGGTGGCCGATTCTCTAAAAATATGGAATGTTGGGGGATTTGGCTTTGAAAATTGATGAGAGGGTGTCAGGGGCGTCCTATAGCACTTGAAATCGCCCAATTTGGTGTTGAATCAAGGGATTTAGGTTGAGAGGAGGGCAAAAGTCGGGTGTTGCGGTTTGAAATTCGAAGGAATGAGGGTTCATGGCATGAGGGGGGTATATAAAGACAGGTGGTGGACGCTCGTCCAACTCGGCGGACGGGCGTCTGTCTGGAAATGTGATGAACTGGACGGGCGTCCAAAGTACCAGACGCTCGTCCTAAGGCTTGATTTGAATACAGGATTGGAGGGAATTATCCGGACGGGTGTCCATATTTTTAGACGAACGTCTGATCAAGAAGTTGAATACAGGATTGAAAAGCTTGTTTCCAGACGGGCGTCCCATAACTTGGACGGGCGTCCATGAAAATCGAGAGCCGGACTGGCGTCCAGTATCACTAGACGGGCGTCCAGTCAAGAAAAATGCAAAATCGTCCTTTTCTAAAAATTATCATTTAAAAAAACTAAATGCGAAACTTTTATTACTGATAATTTAAAATTCAAAAGTACCATACGGAAAATCATGAAAGAACTTGAAAATAAAACAAACAAAAATAAAACAGTGGGTTGCCTCCCACCAAGCGCTTCCGTTTTACGTCGGGGCTCGACGAAAGCAAAACCAACTAAGGAAACACTAATCTGCGTAGATCTCGTCCCAATCCACTAAACGAATGAGACGTCGAAGCATGTCGATAGCCGGAGGGAAGTCGTACTCATCCCGCAAACACCAATCCTCACCGGTACCCTCAACACCTCTAAAATGCTCAGCCCGCAGCACTAGTGCCAAATCCGTCAGCATAGGATCATTAAGGATCGTGTAAGGACGTCCTATGGCCTCATGCAACTCCTCAGTCGTGAAATCGCTGCCTCCCGAAAACGGTGGAACAATGATAACGTACGTGATGGTCTTAACCTGAGTGCTAATGTCAAAATCTACATGAAGAACTATAGTGCCTCCTGGTCCATCATCTACTGTGATCAGCGGGATTCGACTAATGAGTGGGAACTCCTCAGGGCGAACTCCGTAGAGATCCATATCTCGAAAGCAACTACTGACAGATAGCAACATAGAAGCTTAGTAAAACTAACCAAAATAACATACTAAAGCAAAAAGAACTAAGAAAAACTAAAACAAGATTGGATATCTAGGATGCCCCCTAGTGGCGCTTTTGGTTTATGTCGTTAGCTCGACACCATTTGAATTCAGCCTGGGTCAGGCCATTTGACTTTTCTGCCCGCCATTACCTCGTTTAAGTTCTGATCAGGATTGTGGCTGCAGAAACGACACTTAACGCATGGGATTAAAGCTTTGACAGTTTTCCAGATACGTTGAACCTTTCCCATGGTCGACTTTCTCCTTCGTAGATTTCTCTCGCGACGTTTGAGTTGTTGCTCCCTTGCATATTCCTCCATATCCCAACTACCGGCTAGAACTTCTTGTGATAGACCACTACCGTTATCCTCAGAAAACAGATTGGGTGAAATCTCGTCAGAGTCCTCGACTTCATTAACACCACATCCAAGGATATCGAGAAATTTAACAATCAAAGGCTTGCCTGTAGGTTCTCCAATGTAGTGTTTGCACCTCTGACCATTAACTCGAAACGGCTGATCTTTATAACCGAGTAGTTCTAGAACGCCTCCAGGGAATGATTTTGAGAATCGTAAAGGGCCCGGACCATCGTGTCCTCAGCTTTCCAGAAAACAAATGTAATCTGGAATTATAAAGAAGAACTTGTTCCCCTACTTGAAATTCTCTTTTCTTAATTTTTGCGTCATGGAGGAGTTTCATCTTATCCTTGCTTATCCCGGCGCTTTCGTAAGCCTGGAGTCGGAACTCGTCTAACTCGTGCACAGCTTTGCCGCATCGATGTTTTCCACAAGTTTGGGAATCAAAGTTAAGAAACTTCGTCGCCCAATAAGCCCTATGCTCTAACTCAACGGCGATGACATGGCTTGCCGTAAACCATCCGATATGGAGATGTACCCATAGGGGTTTTATAAGCGATCCTATACGCCCATAGTGCATCATCCAATTTCAAACTCCGGTCCTTTCTATGACATTCGTTCACCGTCTTTTCCAGATTTGCTTGATGCTTTGGTTGCTTCGCTCAACCTCGACCGCTAGTCATCGGATGGTATGGTGTGCCGGTCTTATGGCGAACACCATACTTTTCAAGAACTTTCTCTGAGGTCGGTTGCGAAATGCGTTCCTTCATCACCGATCAAGGCTCGAGGACATCCAAATCTCACAAAGATGTTCTTCTTCGAAATTTCATGACCGTTTTATGATCATTGTGAGGAGTGGCCACTTTGCCTCCACCCATTTCGAAACATAATCAACGCGACTAAGATGTATTTGTTGCCACACGATGATGGGAAAGGTCCCATAAAATCGATGCCCCGGACATCAAAGACTTCGCACTCTAAGATGGGTTTTAAAGGCATGTCGAAACGCCTTGTCGAGTTCCGGTTCTTTGACATCTATCGCAAGCTTTACGAAGGCTTCGTATCCTTAAAGATTGTAGGCCAATAGAAACCGGACTCGGAAGATCTTAGCAACCGTCTTCCAAGGACCAAAGTGACCACCGGTGGGTCCACTATGGCATTGCTCGATAATCTCTTGTTGCTCGGATTCGTGAACGCATCTCCTAAGCAAACCATCTTTGCGGATCTTGAACGGATAAGGTTCATCCCAAACGAAATATTTCATATCGAGAAAGAACTTCTTCTTCTCTTGATACGACATTTCGGGGTCAAGGTAACGGGCATGAAGGTAATTCACAATGGACGAATACCATGGAACATCGGGGAGCGGCCATCGATCAACATGATGTTTTCTAGAGGAAAGTAAAGATCTATATCTTCGGATCACCCTTTTCCTCACTTATCATCCTAGAAACATGATCCGCCACTACGTTCTCACCGCCTTTCTTATCTTTGATTTGAACGTCAAACTCTTGGAGGGTCGGTATCCAACGCAAGAAGCGCGGTTTAGCTTCCTTTTTGGTCATGAGATAACGCAAAGCGGCGTGATCGGTCCACACAATCACTTGAGCACCCAAAGCAGTAACTACGAAACTTATCCATAGCAAAGACTACGGCTAATAATTCCTTTTCGGTGGTCGTGTAGTTAACTTGAGAAGGATTCGGTGTGTGACCGGCATAATAGATAGGCCGGAACTTTCCTTCGATTCGTCGTCTAAGACCGCACCAACAAGATAGTTGGATGCATCGCACATAAGTTCAAAGGGCAAGTTCCGGTCGGCGATATAAGAATTGGGGCGGATATTAACGATTCTTGAGCTCCTCAAACGCTTGCTTGCGGTTCTCATCGAAATTGAACTCAACGTCTTCCTTGAGCGAGTAGATAGGGGCTTGGCTACTTTGGAAAAATCTTGGATGAATCTCCTATAGAAACCGACATGTCCGAGGAAACCTCTGACTTCGCGTACATTCTTAGGATAACTCATCTTCTCAATGGCTTCTACCTTAGCTCTATCTACTTCTATACCTTTGGCTGATACTTTGTGGCCAAGGACTATGCCTTCATCTACCATGAAATGGCATTTTTCCCAATTAAGCACTAAGTCCTTTTCCACACATCTTGACAACACCTGATCAAGATTATCTAGGCAATCACCGAAGGATTGACCAAAGACCGAGAAATCATCCATAAAAATCTCCATGCACTTTTCAACTAGCCCGTCAAAGATTGCCATCATACACCTTTGGAAGGTGGCCGGGGCATTACAGAGACCAAATGGCATCCGCCTGTAGGCGAATGTACCATAAGGGCAGGTGAAAGTGGTCTTCTCTTGGTCAACACGATCGATGGGTATCTGGAAGTATCCTGAATATCCATCCAGGAAGCAGTAGAATGCGTGCCCCGCCAGACGCTCAAGCATCTGGTCAATGAATGGAAGGGGAAAATGATCTTTCAGTGTGACCTCATTGAGCTTTCGATAATCGATGCAGACTCTGTAACCAGTGACAAGTCTCAATGCTATCTCCTCTCCCTTCTCATTCTTCTCAATGGTAATTCCACCTTTCTTGGGAACTACCTGAGTTGGGGAAACCCACTCACTGTCTGCAATGGCGTATATGATACCCATATCTAGAAGCTTGATAATTTCCTTCTTGACTACCTCTTGCATGTGAGGGTTGAGCCTTCTCTGAGGCTGTCTAACTCGTTTTGCACCCTCTTCAGTCTTGATTTTGTGCATACGGATGTCGGGAGATATCCCTCGGATATCTCCCACCCGCCATCCAAAGGCTTTTTCATTTTTGCGCAAGACGTTTAACAATTTAAGCTCTTCTATACGAGATAGCTTGGCGAGAGATGATCAAAGGAAGCTTGTCACCTTCTCTTAAAAACACATACTTAAGATGTTTAGGCAACGGCTTCGGTACCAAATCTACGGGAGGATCCTCTAGACTTGATTTAAAATCGCCACTCTTCAACTCAACATCGCCGAGCTTACTTAGTGGTCCTACGCCAAGGCTTCTTCTCTTAGCTCATCCTCAAATTCTGCTGCTAACTGATCTAGATTGACCATACCATGATTATTCAGATTATCAATTAGTCGCTCATATTCTGATTCTACAGCTATGACTTGCTTATCCATGAAGTCATCGAAATCATCAAAGGTCTCCTCAATGGAAAAACCGGTTGGAGATCCAGACGGTACATTGATAGATTTGGAAACACTATAACTCACCTCCTGGTCACCAACTCGAATGGTCACATGCCCACCATCACAATCGATGAGGGCTCTAGCTGTAGATAGGAAAGGTCTTCCAAGAATCAAAGGGACATTTTCACTTTTCTCAATATCTAAGACGTACCAGTCAACTGGAAAGGTAAACCTATCTATTTGAACTAATATGTCCTTTAGGATTCCTGAAGCTTTCTTAGAAGATCTATCAGCGAACTGCAAATTCATGGTCGTGGGTTCTAGAAGACTTTGTAAACCCATCTGCTTGCACACAGATAATGGCATCAAGCTGATAGATGCGCCCAGGTCACATAAGGAATTTGGGAAGACTAGACCTCCCATCCGCAATGTGAGCACAAATTTTCCGGGTCGCTTCTCTTGATTGGTAAGCTTTCATTATTGACCGAGAGAACACTCCTTACCAACCGCTTGATCCATTCCTCGCTAACTTCTTCTTGGAAGATACAACATCCTTGATGAACTTTGTATACTTAGGCATCTCGACCAAGACCTCGGATAATGGCGTTTTACACGAGTATTTTTCGAAGGTTTAGCACCTTCTCGTACTTTTTATCTTCAACCAATGGAATGTTGCTCTTCCTCGGTGGAAACGGAAGCTTCTTCAGATCACTCTCGGAAAAGACTCTCTTTGAGGATGCGCTGATAGCTTTGTCTTCCAAATCCTTCCACCGAACCGTCTTTTCAGAAGCTTTCGTAGTCAGGGGATCAGCCACCTGACTTTCTTTTCCTTTCTCAGTCCTCAAGGGATTAGCCACTTGAGGGTTTCCAACTTGTTCACTTCTCAGGGGAACAGCCACCTGAGGATTTCCAACCTTTTCACCTATCAGGGGATCAGCCACCTGATTACTTGCTTGCAGCCAAGGGGATGATGGGTGCTCAACTTCCCCTCCTGCCTTATCAATGGCAGGAGGGGCTAGTGGTTTCCCTGAAAGCCAGGGGGACCACTCAGCTGTGTACCGCTTCTTAAACTCATTGTACTGGCCTCCTCTTGTCCATAATGCATTGTTGGTATGAGGTCAGTGTCTCGGATTTATTGAAAACAAATAACAAGTAATACAATTTATAATCCGGTTAACCCCAAGTATAAGGATCGTAGTACTAGTGGTTAATACCGGGTCGATCTTACGGGGAACTAAACGATTGTGGTTCCTAGTTTTTGCCTAACTAAACTATGTCACGTAAAACTAGATTAAACAGGGGATTCAAAACAAAATTACACCAAGCGTATATGCGAAAACAAACTAGACGAGAGGACGGAATCCAAAGCTAGGAAGAATTGGTTGCGAACAGATTAATCTAAAGATGCAATAAGAAAAATAAACTAACTAAACAGTTCAAGTTTCAAGGATTAAATCAAATTTAAACGGACAAACGAGTATTGATCCACCTATCCAACGAACACTAATCTCTCATCCCGATTATATTGCAGCTTTTATCAAGTTGGGGTTCATCTTATCAAAGGTATGAATCCTACTTTCATAGATGATTCGCCTATTAATTCCTATCTTTCGATTTACGGAAATTAACGCGTCATAACATAAACAAAGATGCAAACTTTAACGTTTTAATCCTAGATAGTCAACCTATCAACTTTCGTTTGACATAGGTTAAAGATCTATTCCTAAATCACGGTGATCATGCGGTTTATAAAGACTTTCATCAAATATAAAACATCATACATGCACATCTTTCGATATAAATGCAATTAATCATCATAAGACATGATAAAGGAAACAACTTGATTTAAAAACTTACAAAACAACCGCAGAATCGAAATTAATGAACGTTGGATGGCTTCACAATGCTCGTTTGATTGAAGCCTAGCCTCTTAGCATCCTTGAATAGCTTGAATTGTTGAATTAAATTGCATAAATTAAACTAACTGTATTTAGGAATTGAAGAACATAAAAAACTGGAAAAACAGAGTAAAAACGCAGCCTATAGCCGCCCCTAGGGTTTAGGGTTCGAAGATTGTGAATTGTGTTGTTCTTTGTGAAAAATAGGCAAGTATTTATAGAGATTTGAGGCGGTTTCACTAAGTCGGCCGGACGGACGAACGTTCACTCTAATGGACGCTCGTTCAGCATTCTTGAACTCTACTCAGCCGCTCGTTCAGCTTCCGTTCAAACTCTCTGTATCACAATCGCTTTTATGGACGCCCGTTTGAACTTCCGAACGCTCGTTGGATATGGACGCCGTTGCATGGACGAACGTTCATCATGACTTGAATGCGATTTTTGCAACTCTATCTCTTTTTCTTCTCTCCACTCGATCATTATCTCTTCCTTAAATCTTTATAGCTCGAAATTTATCTCTTTTGACCATCATTTGAGCACAATAAACATACCTATAACACATGGAAAACATCGCAACTGTAATAATATTCAAATAATCATATTTTAACCATGAAATCACATAAACATATCGACATTGCGATTAAGCCGTAAAAAATATCGTTTGCTCAATATTTTAATATAAAGACCAATTATTATGCAAATTACACAATATAGAGGGAAAAACATCGTAAAATAGATACTTATAAACCACATAATTTCACCCTTAACAACTCCCCCACACTTAGCTTTTGCTCGTCCCGAGCAAAACAAAACGAAAAATTAGGCTCGAGAAAGAAAAACAGGCATCTAAACAGATATAACATACATTCAATTAGGGTTGTAAATGAACGTCAGTATTCGATTCGATTCGCTGTATTCGGCTCGAAAAAAGCTCGATTCGAGTTCGATTCGAACCTTCGAACGTCGAGCCGAACGTTAGGTATTTGATATTCGTCTATCGAGCCGAACGATCGAACACGTTCGGCTCGAACTTTTTATATTTAAAAAAAAACTATATATATATAATATATATATTATATATATTATAATATATAATATAATATATTATATATATTCGAACGGTTCGAGCCGAACATGTTCGAACGGTTCGAGCATGTTCGAGCCGAGCCGGACCGAACATGTTTCCTAATATTCCAGTTCGAACCCGAGCCGAACCTTGCTAAACTAAGGTTCGATCAGTTCGAGCCGAGCCGAACCTTAGGTTCGAACCTTTCGAGCCGAACTCGAACCCTGCACATGTTCGGTAGGGTTCGGCTCGTTTACAGCCCTACATTCAATAACTTAGAGGTTCACCGGTGTGTGTGCATAGCCATAGAAAACTTCCACTAAAACCAAACTTGAGAAACTCAAAGTAAAATTAGCTAATACCCCCTCGTAGAATAGCAATAAATGACACTCATAAGATGTACCCTACAAACGTGACATATCCCGAAAAAGATGATCGAATGAATCTAGGGCCTTTCTGAAATACTCAGAGGATAATCCCTACAACATATCCATCGGTTTATACTGGGGATAAGATTAACGAAAACTAAGCCTTATATTCAATTTCGTAACGATTCTCTAGTTGATTTAACTTATTCACTTTAAACACACATTAGGATAAGCCATTGCCCTCATAGTAGAATAGGACATTTCAAGATAATACCCTACCTCACTCCAATCATAAGGCAGCTTTTCCTAACTGTCGTGAGCTTTTGGTCATCATAGTGGAATAAAACATTTCGAGATAATGCCTTACCGCACTCAAATCATAGACCAGCTTTCGACACACACAATTAATTATTAATTCAACTTTTTCAATTGGACAATAGTCACGTGGTACTTATCACATTCAAACTTCTAGATATTCACAGCATATCATACTTCGGTGCTAAATACAAACTATCATAAGTCTCACGATATGCACGTAGCACTAAGTCCATGACTTATAAGATAATCAAAAACTACTAATCCAAAACGGGGTATAGCTTTATAAATATAGCTCATCGTCAACTATGGCTCGTGGAAAATAGTGTCAGGTGAGTGTGGGGGTTCTCAGATTGATAGCCGTGAAAAATCGATGCATGCTGCATCATCTGAATAAGTCCTGGCTTAAGCTCGAAAGTTTGAGCAGTAATGGCTGGCATAACAATTGCGGGGTTGATGGTGACTGTGCCGGGCATGGCATAGTCGGCCAACGTCCGTCTATCTTCCGTTGCCATTATTACTAATCTTTCGATTTCTCCTGAAAGATAGTGCTCAAATTCTTGATCTAGAGCGTTTCCTTCGTCGAACCAAAGTTTCCGCCTATTGGGTCGGACTATGGTCCGCTCGGGGTCAGGGGAGTAGATTAGTGGTCCCTTCTGACTACGAGTTTGCATACACCGAGATCCAGGATCAAGTTGTTGAGCAAGAAAGAAAAAGGAGAGAAGGAAAACTATAAACTAAGAAACTAACGCCTTAAGCTAAAGACTTATAACCTATTCTAAGATCAAAACCTAGGTAAAAGAAAAGAAAAGAAGAGGTTGATAGAAGGAAAAGAGGAACGGACGGACGTCCAAAATTGTGGACGAGCGTCTGACCAGTTTTCAGGATAGACGGGCGTCCAGAAGTGTGAACGCTCGTTTACAGGTTGGAAATTGATACAGGTTTGAAGAAATTTCAGCGGACGGGCGTCCAGTAAAATGAACGCTCGTCGGACTGAAGTAAGAACTGGACGGGCGTTCGCTGAAACGAACGCTCGTCCAACTGGGCAGAACGATCAGAAAAACAGAGTATGATAGACAGAAAAACAGAGTATAGGCTAGCACTAAGTTTTAATACTAACTACTCGAAGAAACACAACTAATACGACAGTTCTTATTGGTACTCATCAGGAGCTGAATGTTCTTGTTTTGCTCCTCCTTGAATGAGTGCCATTCGGCCTTGAGGTCATTGGAATTCGAGGGGCCTTGAGAATTGGAGAAATTTTGATTTTGTGGCT
Organism: Gentiana straminea; assembly: GCA_036785695.1. Lineage (NCBI taxonomy): Eukaryota > Viridiplantae > Streptophyta > Magnoliopsida > Gentianales > Gentianaceae > Gentiana > Gentiana straminea. Next base: position 26,282 of record JAVUPR010000422.1, on the reverse strand, counting down.
GGCTGGGCCGATTCTGATAATTGGAATTGGAAATGGAGGGCCAATTCTGATTAAACCTTTGTGTTTGATTGGAAAAATTAGAGTTTTGGTTCGACCCAAAACCAGGGTTTCTATTGAAGTTCGGGTTAGAATTAAAGTTCGAGTTTGGACTCGATTGAAACTCGGATTACGGCCGAAGCCCCGATTTTGAGCATTATTCGGCCGAGAATTGGTTATTGAATCTAGGATTAGGCGGCGTAAAAAGCATTCACTTCCGCGTTTTGTCCAATCATGGGACAGAAACGAGCAGTGTGCCCCGGATCATCACATACTTGGCATGTGTTTGGATTATACTGTCCATTATTATGAACGGCGTTAACTTGATGAGCGGGGGTTGAAATCGACACTTTGCCGGACATGTGGCCGGGTTGATAACAGCTTTCGCAATACAGAACCTGAGAGTTCTGTGGAAACGATAGAGTCTGATTACTCGGGTTAGGAACAATTTGGGATGTTGTCTGCTGAGAGTTGGCCATTTGCTTTTGCAACATGGCAATCAGATTCTGCATAGTCACTTCCTCGACCTTGGGAGGAGGAGGAGGTGCCTGAATAGCTTGATAGGATGGAGCATAGTTATATTTGGCAATGTCTTCGAACAATGCCCATCCTTCGTCTGGAGTCTTCTTCAAAAATGCCCCGCCAGATGAACTATTGACCATGCCCTTAGTGAGCTCGGTCAATCCGCTAAAGAATGTATGGACTTGCCTTTGCATCGGCAAGCCATGGTGGGGACATTTTCGGAGGAGGGACTTGAACCTTTTCCGGCAATCAAAGAAAGATTCATTTTCCCGTCGATGGAATGTGAAGATTTCGTTCAAACACTTGGCCGTCTTTGATGGAGGGAAATATTGACTCAAAAATTCTCTTTCAAGTCCGGCCCGGTCGTAATGGATTCCGAGGGGAGAAAGTGATACCACTCTAGTGCTTCCCCCCGCAATGAAAATGGGAAAAGTTTGAGCTTGATTGCGTCCTCACTTACACCTTGGATACGGGTAGTACCGCATATGTGTAAAAATGTGTGTAGGTGAAACGAACGCTCGTCCAACTGGCCAGAACGATCAGAAAAACAGAGTATGATAGACAGAAAAACAGAGTATAGGCTAGCACTAAGTTTTAATACTAACTACTCGAAGAAACACAACTAATACGACAGATAAATGAACAAAAACAACTTAACTACCAACTACGAACAGAAACTGAAAAGATAGAACCTAAAAACAAGAATCGAAAACAAAATAAAAAAAACAAAAAACTAGGCAACCGTCCGGTTCCCCGGCAACGGCGCCAAAAACTTGTCTCGGATTTATTGAAAACAAATAACAAGTAATACAATTTATAATCCGGTTAACCCCAAGTATAAGGATCGTAGTACTAGTGGTTAATACCGGGTCGATCTTACGGGGAACTAAACGATTGTGGTTCCTAGTTTTTGCCTAACTAAACTATGTCACGTAAAACTAGATTAAACAGGGATTCAAAACAAAATTACACCAAGCGTATATGCTTTGAAAACAAACTAGACGAGAGGACGGAATCCAAAGCTAGGAAGAATTGGTTGCGAACAGATTAATCTAAAGATGCAATAAGAAAAATAAACTAACTAAACAAGTTCAAGTTTCAAGGATTAAATCAAATTTAAACGGACAAACGAGTATTGATCCACCTATCCAACGAACACTAATCTCTCATCCCGATTATATTGCAGCTTTTATCAAGTTGGGGTTCATCTTATCAAAGGTATGAATCCTACTTTCATAGATGATTCGCCTATTAATTCCTATCTTTCGATTTACGGAAATTAACGCGTCATAACATAAACAAAGATGCAAACTTTAACGTTTTAATCCTAGATAGTCAACCTATTAACTTTCGTTTGACATAGGTTAAAGATCTATTCCTAAATCATGGTGATCATGCGGTTTATAAAGACTTTCATCAAATATAAAACATCATACATGCACATCTTTCGATATAAATGCAATTAATCATCATAAGACATGATAAAGGAAACAACTTGATTTAAAAACTTACAAAACAACCGCAGAATCGAAATTAATGAACGTTGGATGGCTTCACAATGCTCGTTTGATTGAAGCCTAGCCTCTTAGCATCCTTGAATAGCTTGAATTGTTGAATTAAATTGCATAAATTAAACTAATCGTATTTAGGAATTGAAGAACATAAAAAACTGGAAAAACGAGTAAAAACGCAGCCTATAGCCGCCCCTAGGGTTTAGGGTTCGAAGATTGTGAATTGTGTTGTTCTTTGTGAAAAATAGGCAAGTATTTATAGAGATTTGAGGCGGTTTCACTAAGTCGGCCGGACGGACGAACGTTCACTCTAATGGACGCTCGTTCAGCATTCTTGAACTCTACTCAGCCGCTCGTTCAGCTTCCGTTCAAACTCTCTGTATCACAATCGCTTTTATGGACGCCCGTTTGAACTTCCGAACGCTCGTTGGATATGGACGCTGCATGGACGAACGTTCATCATGACTTGAATGCGATTTTTGCAACTCTATCTCTTTTTCTTCTCTCCACTCGATCATTATCTCTTCCTTAAATCTTTATAGCTCGAAATTTATCTCTTTTGACCATCATTTGAGCACAATAAACATACCTATAACACATGGAAAACATCGCAACTGTAATAATATTCAAATAATCATATTTTAACCATGAAATCACATAAACATATCGACATTGCGATTAAGCCGTAAAAAATATCGTTTGCTCAATATTTTAATATAAAGACCAATTATTATGCAAATTACACAATATAGAGGGGAAAAACATCGTAAAATAGATACTTATAAACCACATAATTTCACCCTTAACAGTCAGTACATTGGCTGCTGCTTAAATCGGCCTGAGCAACATGACCGCCCTTAGGATTTTTCTCGGTAAAACGGGCAGATGCCCAGGGGGTCTTGATGCTAACTTGCTCAGCCAGCTGCCCTATCTGTCTTTCAAGGTTCTTATTGGTACTCATCGGGAGCTGAATGTTCTTGTTTTGCTCCTCTTTGAATGAGTTCCATTCAAATTGAGGTCATTGGAATTCGAGGGGCCTTGAGAATTGGAAAATTTTTGATTTTGTGGCTGGCTGGGCCGATTCTGATAATTGGAATTGGAAATGGAGGGCCAATTCTGATTAAACCTTTGTGTTTGATTGGAAAAATTAGAGTTTTGGTTCGAACCAAAACCAGGGTTTCTATTGAAGTTCGGGTTAGAATTGAAGTTCGAGTTTGGATTCTGATTGAAACTCGGATTCTGGCCGAAGCCCTGATTTTGAGCATTATTCTGGCCGGAGAATTGGTTGTTGAACCTAGGATTAGGCGGCGTAAAAAGCATGCACTTCGCATTTTGTCCAATCATGGGACGAAACGAGCAAGATGTGCCCGGATCATCACATACTTGGCATGTGATTGGATTATACTTGTCCATTATTATGAACGGCGTTGACTTGATGAGCAATGGGGGATTGAAATTGACACTGGCCGGACATGTGCCCAGGTTGACAGCAATTTTCGCAATACAGAACCTGAGAGTTCTGTGGAAACGAAAGAGTCTGATTACTCAGATTAGGAACAGCTTTGGGATGTTGTCGGTTGAGAGTTAGCCATTTGCTTTTGCAACATGGCAATCGGGTTCTCGCATAGTCACTTCCTCGACCTTGGGAGGAGGAGGAGGTGCCCGAATAGCTTGATAGGACGGAGCATAGTTATATTTGGCAATGTCTTCGAACAATGCCCATCCTTCGTCCGGAGTCTTCTTCAAAAACGCCCCGCCGGATGAACTATTGACCATGCCCTTAGTGAGCTCGGTCAATCCGCTAAAGAATGTATTGACTTGCCTTTGCATTGGCAAGCCATGGTGGGGACATTTTCGGAGGAGGGACTTGAACCTTTTCCAGCAATCAAAGAAAGACTCATTTTCCTGCTGACGGAACGTGAAGATTTCATTCAAATACTGGGCCGTCTTTGACGGAGGGAAATATTGACTCAAAAATTCTCTTTCAAGTCCGGCCCAGGTCGTAATGGATTCCGAGGGGAGAGAGTGATACCACTCTAGTGCTTCCCCCCGCAAGGAAAATGGGAAAAGTTTGAGCTTGATTGCGTCCTCACTTACACCTTGGATACGGGTAGTACCGCATATGTGTAGAAATGTGTGTAGGTGAGTGTGGGGGTTCTCGCATTGATAGCCGTGAAAAATCGATGCATGCCGCATCATCCGAATAAGTCCCGGCTTTAGCTCGAAAGTTGGAGCGAATGGCCGGCATAACAATTGCGGGGTTGATGGTGATTTGTGCCGTGCATGGCATAGTCGGCCAACGTCCGTCTATCTTCCGCGCCATTATTACTATTCTTTCGATTTCTCCCGAAAGATAATGCTCAAATTCTTGATCTAGAGCGTTTCCTTCGTCGAACCGAAGTTTCCGCCTATTGGGTCGGACTATGGTCTGCTCGGGGTCAGGGGAGTAGATTAGTGGTCCCTTCTGACTACGAGTTTGCATACGCCGAGATCCAAGATCAAGTTGTTGAGCAAGAAAGAAAGAATGAGAGAAAGAGAACTAGAAACTAAGAAACTAACGACTTAAACTAAAGACTTATAATCTAATCTAAGATCAAAACCTAGGGAAAAGAAAAGAAAAGAAGAAGTTGATAGAAGGAAAAGAGGAACGGACGGACGTCCAAAATCGTGGACGAGCGTCGACCGCTTTTCGGATGGACGGGCGTCCGTAAGTATGAACGCTCGTCCGTAAGTCGAATCCGATTCGGATTGAGGACGTTTCGGAGAACGGGCGTCCGCAACCCTAAACGCTCGTCCGACCGAAGCAAGAACCGGACGGGCGTCCGGTAAAACGGACGCTCGTCCAACTGGCGAAACGATTAGGAAAACGAGAGCGTGGTAAACGAAAAACGAGTATAAATTAAGAGCAAAGATTTTATATTAACTACTAACAAAAACACAATTAAAACGACAGACAATTGAACAAAAACAACTAAACTACTAACCACAAACAGAAATTGAAAATAGCTAACCTAAAAACAGGAATTGAAAGCAAAATAAAAACTAGAACAAAAACTAGGCAAGGCAAGAAAGGTAGAAACCTTATGTAGCTAACAAGGCAAGAAAGCAAGATTCTACTATCTTGATGGCCCAGAAAACTGGACAGGCCAGGAATGACAGAGTTGATCACCTTGGGGCAAGATCCAGTCAATTCATCAGAACATAACAGTCAAATCAAGGTTTCAAGGTATTACTGCGCAATAGCTAGAGAAACTGATGGCCCTTCTGAATTTTGACTCTTCAGGACATGCAGTCATTTAGATCAATGCAGTGAACCACCATTTTTCACATGTTCAAAGACCAGGTGACAATTGTTTGGTAAAAACCAATCCAATGGATCTTAGACTCTGATGCCACATATCATGTTGTATAGTCTCTAGACCAATTAAGTAATCCTAAACTAGTGTTTAACATGAAAATAGGATTACCCAATGACAATAATGTACAAGTAACACACACGGGACATGTAATGATTCACCATCATCTGACCTTGCATAATGTGTTGTACATTCGTGGTTTTAAATATAATTTGTTGTCTTTTCTAGCCTTGGTTAATCACTCTAACCGTGCATATGTTTTCACTGCTAACAAGTGTGTTTTGCATAACAAACAAGAAAAACATGATTGGTTCAACTAAGCTACACGAGAGGACTTTACATTTTATTACGGAACTAGTGCAGAAGTTTACTGTTAGATCTGTTTGTAACTCCTTAGAAAATAAAACTTTGTCTGGTAGGGTAGATGATAATCTTCTTTGACATCATAGATTAGGTTATCTCCCTGATAAAAAAAATTGCAATTCATTAGTTCTCATGCATCTAATGTTAAATTTGTGAACATGATTTGTGCTTTGTATGTCCCATGCAGAGTTAAAGAAAAAGCCTTTTCCACTAAGTACAATTGTTGTTCATGCTTGTTTTCATCTTGTGCATACGGGTAATTGGGTATCTCTGAGGCATCCCACTGAAAATGGCCAACAATAGTTTTTAACCATTGTTGATGATTACTCTAGATTTATCTGGATTTTCCTCATGAGACAGAAGTTTGAAGCTTCTGAATTAGTTAAATCTTTTGTCAAGTTTGCTTCAACTCAGTTTAGTAATGTTATCAAGTTAGTTTGATCTAATAATGGTGTTGAATTTCAAATGAAATCTTTTTATAAAGAGCATGGTATTATCCATCAAACTTCATGTGTAAATACACCTAAACATAATGGAATTGTCGAAAGAAAACATCAGCATCTACTGAATGTAGCTAGATGTTAGAGATTTTAGAGTAATCTATCCATTGAGTGTTGGGGTTATTGTTTGTTTCATACTGTTAAACTTATTAGTGCTACACACATACCCTTACTAAAGGAAAGCACACATTATAAGGTGTTGCATGGCAATAAACCATATTATTCAATGTTTAAAGTTTTTGGTTGTTTGGTTTTATCCTCTACTCTTGAACAATTTAGAACCAAGTTTGATTCTAGATGCATGACTTGTGTCTATCTTGGAAATTCAAACACTTTCAAGGGAGCTGTTCTCTTTGACATCACCAACAAAGATATATTTGTTGCTAGGATTACTCAATTTCATTAAACTTACTTTCCTTTATTCAAGCTGGTTATAGGCAAAGCTCAGTGTACCACTGATATGCCATTACCATTGCCTATTTCGGTTGAGGATCAGCTAAGTAGCTCAGCAGGTGAAACAAGCAGAAGAGCAGATTCAACTGAGGAGTCCAGTGGAGGATCAAACAGACTAGCCAGCTAGTGACCTGCCCTAACAATTCATCTAAGGAGATCTACCAGAACCATAAAAGCACCAAAATTTTATCAAGGAGGTGTCAATGTTGTGAAGACCTCATATGTTATCAAGTAATAAGTCTAGACAAACTCTCGGATGACTATGCCATGTATGTTTGTACTATTGATGCGATCCATCGGGCCCAAGACTTACAATCAAGCATTCAAACATGGTGAGTGGAATGAGACAATGCGAGAAGAAATTGAGGCATTGCGAAGACCAACATATGGGAGATTGTAACTTTACCACATGGCAAGAAACCTATTGGATGCAAGTATGTAGTGCGTAGCCGGGGTGTGGAGGACCGTAGAACCCGTAAAAAGCATTTTACAAATGTTTAAAAAAGGTAACACGCTTTTAATATTGTATTAAATGACAATGATACAAGTACAAGTTTCCAATAAGACTATAAATCACTTTAGGTTGATTTGAAGTTACTCTTTATGTTCTAATATATAAACGATTCTACGTGCTTGGGATTGTCTCAACATTCAAGTCTCCAAAATATAAGTTATTTTATCTTTTTGAGATAAATCCAAAATATAAGCCATTTTACATTATCTATACCATTATATATATATATATATATATATATATATATATATATATATATATATATATATATATATGAAAGCAAAAATAAAATTGATTACCCACAAAATGCCTAATTACCCGACCCAAACCCGCCACGCAAATACGCGGATCCTCTCACATCATCATCATTCAATTCCAAACTACCTCCACGATAATGCGGTTCACATACATTCAAAAACATCTAAATCTCAATCTTTATCTTCTCCCAAAACCCCAAAACTTTCCAAATGCTTCCACCAATCTCGGCTAAAATCCTTCGAACGCTAACCTCCTCCGCTTTAATGTTTTGAAACTCCATGAGTTTCATCCTTGTCCTTCACAAAAGCAAACTTCATAGTAAACTATTTTAGCTCTTGGTTTCTCTATTTAATCCACAAATTATGGCAAAGAAGTTAGTGTGTTCATATATGTATGCATATGCTAAAAATTTGCACTTTTGGTATCGTTTATGTGAGGTTTTTTTTTTTTTTTGGGGGGGGGGGGTGTTTCCGGCATTGGTGGGTCGTTTATTTCGAATGGAGGTGCGGAAGAGGTTGCATGCATAGTAAACGCTTTTAGCTCTTGATTTCGAATGGCGCTAGTATGTTCATATCTATGCTAAAATTCAGCACTTTTGGTATTGTTTATATGGTTTTTTTTTCCTTTTTCATATTCGTACGTTATTGTAAAATTCTCAAGGCTTAGAAATTTTTCATTCATTTTTGCACTTCTGGTTAGAATTTAGTTCTCCAACGCCATGGACGACATACAGAGGCCTCAGGCCACATATTCCGAGCCGACTTTTCTCTTCGGTTTACACGCGCGACTTTAGCCTCCTAAGTCCTAATTTGAGTGGTAATTCTAATCTATATCTTTATATGCAGTATGTATGCATTAGCTATAAACTGATTTTAATGTCAATCTTACACCTAAACTTTTATGAACTTCATTTCAGGGAAGAGAAACCCACATGACCTACTTAAAAAAAAGCTTTTCATTCTTGGTATGTGAATATTTTTTTTTAGTTCTTTCCAAGATATTTTAGTACCGAGCCTTTTTTTTTAATTTCCCAAGGACAATCACTTCCTTATTTGCTTGGGTAGTTTTAGGCAGAAGGTAAACCAATTTCTTGCATTTCTTGCTTTCAACAATTATAGTGTATTCATGGGGCCTGATGTGTGTTTATTTTTTTGTTGGAAACTCAATACAAACTCGATTTATATTAGGTTTTATCTTTGGTAAAATCGGGTGATTGCAAAGGATCCTTTGCCTTTTAGCAAGTTCGACGAGAACAAAAACGGCACTATATTCGATGCGAGGTTTGACAGCATATTTCGTAATTTCCGTTGTTTGTTACGTGTTGTTGATCTCTGAAAAATGGCCACCCGTAGTATTTAATCTTGATCATTGTTTTGAGCAGGTCTTCCTTTCTGGTTTTTCTTGCACTAATTGTTTTTGTAGTTGTTGTTGCTGGGTCCAACTTTTAGGATGGCCGTCGCACGAATTGAAGGTACGCGGTGCGGAATTGGCACATGATTTGTAAAGATGCATGCAAGTTTTTTAATTTATTCAAAACTAATGGGCATTTTTCTTAGGCGTATTTTTCTTGGGCAATACTATTGTAATTGCTACCTTATTTGTTTATTCGAATATTTGACGTTGTAGTCTTTTATTTGATCATGCTTTTTTCAATCCACACTAGGTTGGTTTTTTTGTGTGTGTGTCATGTAAATGTTTAAGATGGGGTGATAAAATTCCGATGAATGGAAGATAGTGAGTGTCGATAACGATATATTCCATGACAGCTTTTCGTCACCCAAAACTCATGCTTTATTAATTTGCTTGGAAAAAAATCCTTTCATACGGATTAAGCAAGAGAATATGCCACCAAAATGGTCTATCACCGTTGTTTTTATCTGTTGGAAGTAGCGCCCGAAAGACAATTTATGTAATTGTTTTTACAGTTAAATAAATGACAGATTATTCTCATCTTATTACTTGCTTCGTGCTTGTAAGTAATACACTGCTGAAAACCTCAAGGAAAAGTATCATATGTAGCCATATAACTCAGTGTGTGTCACACGCGAGAATTAAGTTTATGGTGATACACTTAAATTGTTAGTCCGTGGTGAACTTAATCAAAGTATGGGGTCTATTGATTAAACCACCATTAATGCGCCCAGAACACTTTAAGGTGACCGTCAATATTGGTTATCTAAATGGGGCATTTATATATGATGTAGTCATATAGGACTGGATCGATTTAATCTGTATTTCTCACATAATTCTGTTATTGAGAAATCTTATTAAATCACGAGATGATCATATATGGATTAACCTTAATCATGAAGTGATTGCAGACGCCTGCTTGTTTCAAGATAGGGTTTGATGTGTTCGTTAAGGATCGCTAAGAGGCGCGGTCCGAATCACTTTCACGTTGGCACTATTCTGGAATGAGTGAGGAGTGTGTGTCTCGCATATATGGAATTCATTCCTTCCTGCGGGAAGTAGAAAGACAATCCCCTTGTTTGTTAAATCCTAGAATCTGATCGATCGGCCGAATCGTATTGGTAATGAACTAATTGATCACTAGTGGGTTAATGGTAAATAAGGATAAGATGTAGTGAAGAAGGTTTACAGAAATATTCCTGCTTCGTTAAGGATGGTCTATGGAGGGTTAGTCTATATGTAATGATTATAATGGACACTTATTGACTCGACGCTTTGAGAATAAGTTATATCTATAATCGATAGAGTTCAGTTTCGGATTTATGGTGGCGTAATTCTGGAATTAATAAGTTGAGTAGAAATGTTCTATTCGATGAATATTTTATTCATTTTATTGTAGCTACTGGTTATAGGTCAATAGTCCCCGAGTTGGCTCCTAACACACGAGTGTTTTATCGTTTGTGGAACCTCGAGAATAAATTAAATAGTTGGTCTATTTAATGTGTGGAAATATTACATATCAAATAGTATGTAATATTTATTTATTTTCGTGTATACATTATTTGTACACTTTAGTTGTAAAAGGACATATTAATTGTGGTACATAAAAACAATTAATATGTCAAACTCTAGTTGCTTTATGTCATAGACATACTTTTACTTTTTACATGCATGCTTGCCGCCCATCTAGTGACCGCCCAAGCTAGCTAGTATCTCCCATCAATTGTAACTACTTGTCTACGGATTTTATCTATGCAAAACAAACAAGTAATAAATTTATAATCCGGTTAACCCCAAGTATAAGGATCGTAGTACTAGTGGTTAATGCCGGGTCGATCTTACGGGGAACTAGACGATGGTGGTTCCTAGTTTTTGTCTAACTAAGTTATGTCACGGAAAACTAAACTAAACAGCGATTAAACAAAACTAAACTGAACATATATGCTGAATATAAACTAGACAGAGGACGAATCCAAAGCTAGGGTGGTTTGGTTGCGAACAAATTACTCTAAAAGTGCAATAGAAAATAAACTAACTAAACGAGTTCAAGTCTCAAGGGTTAAATCAAGTTTAATATGGGCAAACGAGTATTGATCCACCTATCCAACAAACACTAATCTCTCATCCCGATTATATTGCAGTTTCTACCAAGTTGTGGTTCATCTTATCAAAGGTATGAATCCTACTTTCGTAGATGATTCGCCTATTAATTTCTATCTTTCGATTTACGGAAATTAACGCGTCATAACATAAACAAAGATGTAAACTTTAACGTTTTAACCTAGATTTCCAACCTATCAACTTTCGTTTGACATAGATTAAAGATCTATTCCTAAATCATGGTGATCTAATGTTTATAAAGACTTTCATCAAATATAAAACATCATACATGCACATCTTTCGATATAAATGCAATTAATCAACATAAGACATGATAAAGGAAACAACGTGATTAAAAACTTACAATATAACCGAAGAATCAAAATTAATGAAAGTTGGATGGCTTCACAATGCTCGTTTGATTGAAGCCTAGCCTCTTAGCATCCTTGAATAGCTTGAATTGTTGAAGTAAATTGCATAAACTAAACTAATTTTATCTAGGAATTTAAGAACATAAAACTGGGAAAAAACTGAGTAAAAACGCAGCCTATAGCCGCCCCTAGGGTTTAGGGTTCGAGAATTGTAGAATTGGTGTCTCAATGTGTGAAAATAGGCAAGTATTTATAGAGATTTGAGGCGGTTTCACTAAGTCGGCAATCCGGACGTTCGTCCGGTTAAGTGGACGCTCGTCCAAGTGTTCTGAACTCCAATGCAGACGTTCGTCTGGATAGCGTCCAAACTCTCTGATCTTCTTTTTGCACCCTGGACGCTCGTCTGCTCCTTCTGGACGTTCGTTCGGTAAGTTCATGATGCCTCGCATATGAATTCTTCCTCCAGACGCCCGTTTAGATTGTCAGACGCCCGTCCACCCCTGGACGGGACTTGGACGCCAGTTTAACTGGAATAAAACTTGATTAAATCATCTCTATCTCTTTTCCTGTCCACTCCATTCGATCATTATCTCTTCTTAAATCTTTATAGCTCGAATTTTAACCCTTTTGATCATCATTTGAGCACAATAAACATACCTATAACACATGGAAAACATCGCAAACTGTAATAAAGTCCAATTAATTATAATTCACGATGAAAACACATAATTTATTCAATATTGCGATTATGTCCTTAAAAACCAAGTATGCTCAATATTTCCATATAAGGGCCATTTATTATGCAATTAATCCAATTAAGAGGGAAAATACCATAAAATATATCATAATAAAACATAGATTTTCACCCTTAACACTATTTATACTTCTTCCATTTGATGAATAAACTAAGTTGAAGTTTACTCTTGTGTTTATCACATTCTCAAACTCTCTTCATGGTATCAGAGCCTTAAACTCCTGAATCCGCTGCAAATTCTCAGCACCCTGCTGAATCAAGAATGTCTTCATTATCTGAAGCTTCCTCACCCTCAGTTGAGTCCCGGTTTGCCTCGGCGACCGGGGTCATTGACTCTTCATCTTACACAAATCATAGACTTGATGGCAACAACTACTTGCCGTGGTCAAGATCTATGAAAATGTACATCTCCGGGACAAGGTAAGATGGGATACCTGTCCGGCTCTAAACCTCCCCCTGCTGAAGATGACCCAGGATTTGAAGCATGGGATACTACTAATAATCAAGTCATGACCATTCTCACAAGATCAATGACAAAAGAGATTAGTGAGAACTTTATGATGTATGATACTGCAAAGGAGATCTGGGATAATGCCAGGGATCTTTACTCCAAGAAAGACAATACATCTGAAGTGTATGAACTTGAAGCTCAGATTCAAAATTGCAGACAAGGAGATATGTCTGTAACTCAATACTTCAACCAACTGTCTAGGGCATGGCAACACCTGGACATGTTGGAAACTCACCCCTGGAATGATGTCAAGGATGATGCCCTTTATAAGGACATTATTGAGAAAAAGAGAGTATTCAAGTTTCTTACTAGGCTGAATCCTACTCTTGATGATGTTAGGGGAAGAATCCTTGCCACAAAACCTCTCCCCAATCTCAAATCCATGTTTGCTGAAGTCAAACATGAGGAAAGCAGGAGAAAAGTGATGCTTTCTTGAACTCCCCGCCGACAACCCCGCCGAAAGTGCTACCCCGCTCGCCGGCGTCGGGAAGCCCGCCGAGGTTACCGAGACTCGTCGGAAGCCTGCGATCGAACCGGAAAGTTGTTCGTGAGCACCGTAAACGCACAAATCACACCAAGGACACTTGCTTTGGAAGCTACATGGAATGCCTAAATCCTCCAAGCCTACCAGGGGAAAGTCGGGGCGAGGCATGTCAATGAAGGGGAGAATGATAACAAGTTGAATGCTCGGTTCTTGCGCATTCAAAGCTTTCCTCACTCAACAAAAAGAAGGTAGTCCCTCTACCGACATGGCCACTCGGGCTAGTGCGGGTAAATTCTACTCTTCTATTAGTAGTGAAACATGGATTGTTGATTCGGGGCCTCCTCGCATATGACCGGTAATAAAAACCTCATAACTCACCTTATGCCATGTCAACAAATTCATAAAATTAAGACTGCTGATGGATCTATCTCTCATGCAAAAGGTTTTGGAAATGTTAAAATCACTAATAAGATATGCCTAAAGGATGTCCTATTTGTTCCAAAATTAGACCGCAATCTCATATCCGTCGGTAAACTTGCAAAAGATTTGAATTGACCGTGATGTTTAATAAGAATCGGTTGCACTTTCCAGACCCTTCTTCACGGGAAGTGATTGGGAGGGCTAAACCCCGCTCGGGATTGTATGTGGTCAACCCCGCCGAAGACGAAGACCGAAGACCGAATCCCGCCTCAAGCCCTCGCACTCAAACCTTAGACAATATCATGTTATGGCATTATAGACTAGGACATCCAAATTTTGGTTATTTAAAGTCTAATTCTGAATTATTTAAAGGATGTAATGTCAATGATCTTCAATGTGATATTTGTCAATTTGCCAAACTTACCAAATCTGTGTATACCAAACTACCTTATTTGCCTTCCAAACCTTTCACTTTAATTCATAGTGATGTATGGGGACCTTCAAGAGTAAAAAGTATAACAGGGAAAAGGTGGTTTGTCACTTTCATTGATGATCATACCGAAACACATGGCATTTTTTTAATGAAGGATAAATCAAGTTGGAACTGTTTTTCGAATTTTACAACATGATCTCTACTCAATTTGACACGAAGATCAAGATCTTAAAGACCGATAATGCACTTGAATACTATGAGTCTAACCTCAGTAATTTCTTGATGGATAAGGGGATTGTCCATGTCAGTAGTTGTGTGGAAACACCTCAACAAAATGGGGTTGCTGAGAGAAAGAACAGGCACTGCTTTGGAGATGGCTAGATCACTCAAGTTCACCACACATGTTCCAAAGTATATGTGGGGTGAAGCTATATTAATCGCCACATACTTAATCAACGGACTTCCCGGTAGAGTGTTAGGCTTCAAAACTCCTATCCAAACCCTTCGACCACTCACTCCTCGCCCTCATCTTATTTCCCAATTACCTCCAAAAATCTTTGGTTGTACTTGTGTTTGTTTATATCCATGCCCAACACGAAGCAAACTTGATCCCAAAGCTCACAAGTGCATTTTCCTAGGATATGCAAAGGACGGAAAGGTTACAAGTGCTATTCTCCTTCCCGAAAAGAGATTTTACAATTCTATGGATGTAAAATTCTTTGAAAGGACCCCTACTACAAAGAAGTCCACTGAGGCAGCTACTGATGGAAACTTGATTGAAATTGACCTAAATCCGTTCCCACGGCAAGCTCTTAACCCTCAGCAACCTACTGATTCTCAGCAAACTGAACCCCAGTACCCTACTGACCCCCAGCAGCCTACTGAACCAGGGCCTACTGAACCAGAGCCTACTGAACCAGTGCCAACTGAAACTCAGCAACCTATCGACTCTCGGCGGCCTGCGACTCTCGGCGGCTGCGGCGACATTGATGATAGACCTATTGCTATCAGAAAGGGAAAGAGATCTTGCACTACTGATCATTCTATTCATAATTATCTGTCTTATGATCGCTTATCACCGCCTTTGTCATGTTTACACGGGACTTGGATTCTCACTCTATTCCTAAGAATATACGGGAAGCTCTCCAACATGATAAGTGGAAGGTCATTTGTCAAAGACGAAATGATCGCCTCCTAGATAATCATACTTGGGATCTAACAAACTCTCCCCAAAGGAAAAAAAAACGACCGCAAGTGGTTATTTACCATCAAATACAATGCCGATGGTACAATTGACAAGTATAAGGCCGACTAGTTGCAAGGGGTTTCACTCAAACTTATGGCATTGACTACAAAGAAACTTTTGCACCGGTTGCAAAACCGAACACCGTCGAATACGATATCTCTTCGTCCAACTTGACCGCCTCTTCACCAATTGGATATCAAAAATGCCTTCCTCAATGGTGACCTTACGAGGAAGTTTACATGAATGTACCTCCCGGTTTTACCAATCCTAACACTCAAGGAAAGGTCCGCAAATTGAGGAAATCTCTATATGGCCTAAAGCAATCCCCAAGAGCCTGGTTTGGGAAACTCACTACCGTGGTTAAAGCCGCTTGGATATCATCAATACAACTCGACCACACCATGTTTATCAAGACCACTAGCCGAAAAGATCTATCCTTATTGTATATGTGGATGATATCATCCTCACCGGTGATGACTCTACCGAGATCCAGAATTTGAAGACTCTCCGGCAAAGGTTTTTCAAGTCAAAGATTTGGGCTATCTTAAATACTTCCTTGGTATGGAAATTGCAAGAAACAACCAGGGTATCTCTATCTCTCAAAGGAAATATGTGCTGGACCTGCTAAAGGAAACTGGTATGCTTTGGGATGCAAACCTGCTGTATCCCCAGTAGACCCTAGTAATACCCTGCTGCATGGTGACATTGCTGTCAGAAAGGATCAATATCAAAGGCTTGTAGGGAAACTCATTTATCTGTCCCATACAAGACCTGATATTGCATATGGGGTCAGTCTGGTTAGCCAGTTCATGCATTGCCCTACTGAGCAACATTGGGATGCTGTGAACAGGATACTGAGGTACTTGAAATCCACTCCTGGCCAAGGCCTACATTTCACCAAGTCTGCTGAGAGATTTATCAAGGTCTACACTGATGCTGATTGGGCTGGCTGTCACATAGACAGAAGGTCTACTACAGGCTACTGTTCTTATGTATGGGGAAATCTTGTCACCTGGAGGAGCAAGAAACAACCTACTGTCTCAGGAAAAGCGATCGAAGCCGAACTCGTGGCACTAGTTTTGGGTATTTGTGAAGCTCTATGGATAAAAAGGGTCCCGACCGAACTTCGACGGCCCTTATTCAACCTCTATCACACTCGTCGTGACAATAATTCAAAGACATTATGCATGGCAGAGGATCCACCCATCATGATAAAACCAAACATGTGGACATTGACGACACTTCCTAAAGGAGAAGATTGATGCCAAGATTATTCAACTCCAAGTATGTTCCCTCGGCAGACGTAATGCCGATATTCTCACCAAGGCCATTCCACCACTTATGTTCGTGAGGCGAGTAGGAAACTTGGTCGTATAAACATATACAACCCAAATAGTTTGAGGGGGTGTGGAAATATTACATATCAAATAGTATGTAATATTTATTTATTTTCGTGTATACATTATTTGTACACTTTAGTTGTAAAAGGACATATTAATTGTGGTACATAAAAACAATTAATATGTCAAACTCTAGTTGCTTTATGTCATAGACATACTTTTACTTTTTACATGCATGCTTGCCGCCCATCTAGTGGCCGCCCAAGCTAGCTAGTATCTCCCATCAATTGTAACTATTTATACTTCTTCCATTTGATGAATAAACTAAGTTGAAGTTTACTCTTGTGTTTATCACATTCTCAAACTCTCTTCATAATGAATATGCGAATATTATTTATTTGGTAAATAATATGTAAAATAGAAAAGACATTTTCTATTAAAAATAATGGCTAAAGTGGCGCCACATTGTGAGGAAATTAGGAAAAGAAATCTTCCTAGATTATGTCACATGTGTAATTAATTAATTATTAATTTGTTAGATAATTAAGGGAAAAATAAGAGATTGATTTTATGGGAATTATCTTTTATTTTATGGCAAATATCTTTTCCTTATGGAAATAGGTAATTGTATTGTGAAAATGATAACTCTCTCTTGACTAGTTAATTTCCTATATAAAGAGAGTTCCTCCCAACACAATACACATTACGAATTGCGCCACCATCATATAAAAAGAAAAGAAATTTTAGTTTCTTGTTCTAGCCATTAAGAGGAGGAAAAACTAGGGTTTTTTCTTAGAGCATATTCAAGGAGGTTCGAATGCGGGATCGACGTCCACCAGTCGTCGCTTGGAGATGCAACTCGGAAGATCACGGCTTCTCTCCGGTTGGGTAAAACTTAAACCTTCTTTTAGTTAATTAATTAATCATGTGAATTAAATCGTGGTAAAATCGCATGCGAATTTAATTCGTAGCTTCCGCTGTGCATGATCGAGTGTCTCGATCGGTGTTGTTAATCAGATCTGGCGATCCAATTATGGATCGGATCCGGATTCGGGTTTCTGTATATCAAGCATTATCAACAATGGCTAATTTGCGCATTTCGCTCTTATAATTTTGTGGATGCTGCAAATCGAAAGTTATGATATATAGTGGTTCAGTTTGCAAATATATAGCTCCATGTAAATCTCTTAGTCGAGAAAACTGAACCATTTATAAAATTGAATCATCTCACAGACAAGAGCCCTACTCTTTTGCACTGATCTATGCCTCAATGATTAGCCAACAATAGACACAAGACATGATAAATGTTCTTCTATACCTTTTCATTGCCTCTTTATTTATTTCAAGACTTTGAACACAATTAGATTTACAAGAAAAATCTTTTTAGTGAAAATCATATTTTTAAACCAAAGATATATATTAAACTAATCTTAAATTAAGATACTCTAATGAGATTACGTTTGGTGCAAAGTTTGTAGAAAAGTTATTTAATGTGGCATAAATTTTTACTCTCTTTCTATTGTGCAACATTCTTATGAGAGATTTTATGTTGCAACTTTTGTAAGAAAGTTATTTAAGTAACCTATATTACTCCGGCACATATGCACGAGTATTTATTTAAAATCTTATAAATTATAATCGATTCACTTTTTTTTCGGTGCATAGCACGGGTTTTTGGCTAGTATATATATATTTGAATTCAACAATACCCGTTTCCTTAATTGACCCGCTCCATACCCGTAATTATTTCCATTTACAACAAATACTTAAAAAAGTCAAATTTATAACAACAAAACAAATCTCATCAAATAATGTGTGAACACAATTAATGACTAAAATTCTAACATAAAAATACATAATATAGACAATTAATGACTAAATAATGTGTGAACACAATTAATGATTGAAATTCTAACATATAAAAAAAGATTACGAGTAGGAAAAAAGAAGATTACGGTTAGAAAAATATCTAAAAAAACATAACATAGCAATAATGTGTGAACACAATATTTATTTTTTTTCTTTATTTTTGCAATGAAAGAAAGGTACGGTTAAAAAAAATCCCAAAAAAACAAATAATATGGGCTATAATATGTGAACACAATTGATGGCTGAAACTCTAACATAAAAAAAAAAGATTACGGGTAGGAAGAAAAAGGATTACGGTTAAAAAAAGATCTAAAAAACCATAATATAGCATATAACGTGTGAACACAAGTTTCTTTGTTTCATGATCCTTGATTGAAAAACAATAATTAAACAAAATCAATCAAGGTATATTTGAATTATCAATAATTCAAAAAAAACCAACCAAGATATATTTTAATCTATACTATATCTATACTATATATACAGCTAAATTTGTGCGTCAATGGTAGTGATACATCTCTTACGGATATACACTACATCTTTCATATTACACTTTTATCAACATGGATTATAGTGAGATTCATATCAACTAATATGTCATATATTTTAATCAACAGTGATATCATGTGTTGTGATATATTCATGGCACAATGTGTGATACACATATCATTTTCCAATAAAGAAGTTCAAAGACGATGAAGACGTTAATAGAAGAATTTTAAAATCATGTCTGAGTTTTTCATACCTCACGTTACTATAGTTTTCCTCATCTTTTTTTATTGTCTGTCATTACTTTCCAATTGACATGATTGGGATAAATATAAGTAATTGTCTTTAAATGATATTTTTTTTTTGGAAAGATTTTTATATTTCAAGTGCCTCCTAATAGGTAATGTTTTGAATTTATTATAGTTTCCAATGATATATGAATGAAACACAATAGTTTTTTTATTTGTATGACAATATGGGTATTTTATATTTTTTTGCTAGGTGGTTTTGTTTTTATAAATTTGTATTAATGCACAGGTTTTTGCTTTGCATGATTTGTTCAACTATTACTTATAGAGTAGTCGTTGGTATTTCCTGATTACTTAGAAGTAGTAACAATTTTTCAACAAATATTTTTAGCTCTTATATAAAATTGTTTGGCCCGGTGGTTATGCAATATCAAATTCATTACCTATGTATGAGATAAAGTATCAAATTTTAAATATAAAATACATTATCTATATATAAGACAAATATCTAATTTTCTTTGTCATTATTTAATATTTGGTATGGCCGCACACGTACTTGCAGTAATTTTAATATATAATCAAATGTATTTTTGATTAAACTTTATAGTTATAGTCAACTCATTGTTTTATTTTATATTTATCTATCCCCTTGCATAGCACGGGTATTTGGCTTGTATATATATAAGAGAAGATCATTAAGTATTTATTATTATTAATTGGGAAAAAACCTTTTGCCCTCTAGTGGTTTAAAAATGTATGGTTTACACCCCTGGGGTTTTCCACAAACCATCAAATACAAATTCACGCAATTAAAAAAGAATATTCCGTCGGAATATTCTTTTTTTAAATCTTATACCAGTTTTACCCTTACTTTTCTATTTCTTTTTTCCCCCTTTTTTTAGACAACCCATCAGCATTATTGAAGCTATTTTCTTTCCCGAAAAAAAAGAAGACGCAAAGTATGGGAGTTTCATGGAAATCGATGAGGGTTCCACCATCTGCGACCAAGGCTGCGTCCTCCGGCTATATTGACAATTCAGATCGCGATTCAGTGCTTTTTCTGGCGAGGTCAATGATTTGCTTCGTTTTCCATGATTTTCTATTTTCACCGCTTGTGCTATATCCGATTTTCAACGTTTTTCGGTGAATCACTGCTCAGTGTGAATTGAATTAGCTAGTTTGAGAGGTTTTTTTTGGGTTGGAGGTAGGGAGAGCATTGTGCATTCTGTACTCCTATTTGATAGCACCGATTTGCATTTTTTTTGTTGAGAAACTTTACTGCTAGAGTTTGTGAAATAGTTGAAAGGGGTTTTCATTGGGAGTTTGAAATCAATCTTATTGGAAAATAACCTGCCTATTTTTCTGTCAAGGTTACTCTGAAACCTTCACCAATACTGCTTCCCTTTTTGGGTATCCTAAATAATTAACTTCAAAACAATTGATCCTTGTAATCTGACAAGCTATATGCCGTTCTATTTCCTTTGCAGTTTGACTCCTGCAATCTCTAGGTAGATTGTCTAATACGTAAGATTTTGGCTAGTTGAAATTTGCTTCTTCAAGTTACCAATAGTGGAAAAGTTATTCTCGCTTATGGCATAGCACATGCTGCTAAAGTCTTATTAGGATTAAGATTCACAAAGTTTGATGCTATCTCCCTTGTGTGACGTATTTGAACTTTTTTTACTTGTTTGCTTTAAAAATAATCTTTACATATATGGTAAAATGACTAAGTAATCTTATTGATTATGTATAATAAACTGGATGTATATGTTCCACACTTGCATATGATTTTGTAGGTTCATATATTTTCCCCTTAAAGTATCATCATGGATCTTGGATGAGTGATAACTAATTCATTTTGCTCAAACTGCTAGAAATCCAAAAATCATTTTAAGGCTTTCATTTTAAAGTATTGCCATCGATATTTTTTAGTGTTCTTTAGGATAATTACTATTGATCTTTCGAATATAATTTTAATGTTGTTGCACAGTATTTGAAGCTTATCAGCATTTACTCCATTTTCGTTGAATTGATATGTTGAACTTTTTAATTGACAGATGTCTGGACTAGTAGAACTTAGGATGCATTTTGGGGGATATTATGAGTATGATCAAAAAATCCAATATGTTAATGGTAGGCTTGCCATTATGAAAAAGATGCCATTTGAAGAAGTGTTAAAAATGAGTACTATCCATAGGATTCATAACCAGTTGGATACAAGGGATAATGCTACATTCTACTATAGGGATCCGGATGGTAACTTTGACAATGGTTTGACTGAGGTCGAGGTTGATCTCGACTTGCATATAATGCATTTCGTGTATGATGATATGCCTTTTCTGGAGTTGTTTGCTGTCATAAGTGATGAAATTGTAGACAATAGGAACAATAACAGTGATAAAGAGCAAACAAATGAAGATACGGGTAATGAAACAGGCAGTGAATATGAGGAAGATGAACAACGGAACGAGGAGGATTAACCGGTGGACTTGTTTAATGATGTGATTGATGTGGGTATGGAGGATGTAGATGATATAGTCATAGCCTTACACATAAATGAACCACCGTTAGGGACTCAAAGGTCTGTGAATGTTGAATCAAATTTAGATGCAACTGAGCCAACAATAATTGAATGTGCATTAGAAACTGTAGGTCCAAGTGAGACTATGCAGGTGAATGAAGATAATTGGAATGACATAGTCAATATGGAAGATCAATTACTTGATAGCTATGGAAATCCGTTAGATGATGTAATTGAAGAGAAAGATTTTCAACATCCCAACTTTACTTTCAAAGTTGGACGAAGTTTAGTACCCTGACGACATTTAGGAATGCATTGAAGGAATGGAATATTAGGCATGGATACGCGAAAGATATATAAGATGTGAGAATCGTAGAATCACCGCTCAATGTGATCGGGGTTCTCATGTAGGATTCATGCATCCCCAATGCAAGGTGGCCAGCTCTTTCAAGTAAAAACCTTACATGGCGAGCATACTTGTGGTAGGCAATATGCGAACAAGCATTGTAATTCAAGGTATATTGCATAGAGATATATGGAAAAAGTGAGGGACGACCTTACATGTTCTGTGAAGACTTCGGTGAAAGAGGTGAAGAAGGATTTAAATGTGGATTGTATTTACTCTCAAGGTTTCATGGCTAAGAGGAAAGCTAAAGAGACGATTCATGGGAGTGTTGCTGACCAATATAAGAGATTGTGCGATTTTTGTACCACCTTGTCCAAGACAAATCCAGAAACTACGTGCAAGATATAGTGTCAATATATGGTGTTACAAACAAATAGTGGGGGATTTATTGAATAGTGATGGACACATTCTTGGTGAGACACCACTAAGGACCTTTGAGAGGTTGTATATTTGTTTTTCCGCACGCAAAAGAGGCTTTTTAAGTGGGTGTAGGGATGTCATTGGCTTGGATAGATGTTTCCTAAAAGGTAGTTATGAAGGTCAACTGTTAAGTGCTATTATGAGGGATGGGAATGATAATATATAGCCTATATCTATTGGTGTTGTTGAGGCGGAAAGGTACTAGTCATGGAAATGGTTCTTAGAAAACTTATTAGACGACATAGGCAGGTTGGATGAGAGAATGTGGGTTTAAATATCTGATAGATAAAAAAGGTTGTCTACTGCAATTGATAAGGTTTTTGGAGGAGATGAGCATAGGTTTTGCGTAAGGCACATGTATGAAAACATCAAGAAAAAGTTCAAGGGAAAAATGTTGAGGGATTTTTTTTGGAAGGCTGCATTTGTTGGGAATAAAGCTGAGTTTAATAAAGCAATGGAATTGATTGAGAAAGCTGATCCTGTAAAAGAAGGGAGTGAGAAAGAGAATGCAGCAGGTTGGTTGAAGAAAATCCCCCTTGAAACGTGGAGCAGGTCGCATTTTTCAACCCATAGCAAGTGTTTGGTTATTTTGAACAACATAAATGAGTTCTTTAATAGCTACATTCTTCCAGCTAGGGAGTTACCTATTGTTGATATGGTCATTTGGATAAACAGGAAGCTGATGCCTCAGATTCAAGTTAAAAAGAAAGGAATGATGAAGTATGAAAGGGCTATATGTCCATTTATAATGGAACAAATGGAGAAAAACAAAGAAAGAAGCAGAAATTGGTTTGCCACCTATGCTGGAAAAGCATAGATGAAAGAGTAAAAGTGTAAAAGTTTGGAGTTTCCACCTATGAGGGTTTATGTGGACAACACATTTATGTTGTGAATTTGAGATTGAAGATATGTACGTGTAGGATGTTTGAATTGAAGACATGTACGCGTAGATTGCAAGGTATGAGCAGTTGTTGAACTCTAAACTTTTACACTTTTACTCTCTCGTCTATGCTTTTCCAGCATAGGTAGCAAAACAATTTATGCTTCTTTATTTGTTTTTCTCCAATTGTTCCATTATAAATGGACATATGGCCCCTTCATACTTCATCATTCCTTTCTTTTTAACTTGAATATGATGCATCAGCTTCCTGTTTATCCAATTGACCATATCAACAATAGTTAACTCCCTAACTCGGAAGAATGTACAAGTAGCTATTAAAAGACTCATTTATGTTGTTCACAATAACCGTACACTTGCTATGGGTTGAAAAATGTGACTCCGCTCCACGTTTCACGGGGGATTTTCTTCAACCAACCAAATTCGCATTCTTTTTCTCACTCCCCTCTTTTACAGATCGCCTTTCTCAATAAATTCCATTGCTTTATTAAACTCGGCTTTATTCCCAACAGATGCAAACCTTCCAAAATAAATCCCTCAACATTTTTCCCTTGAACTTTTTCTTGAAGTTTTCATACAAGTGCCTTACGCAAAACCTATGCTCAACTCCTCGAAAAACCCCATCAATTGCAGTAGACAACCCTTTTTGTCTGTCAGATATTAAAACCCACCTTCTCTCATCCAACCTACCTATGTCATCTAATAAGTGTTCTAAGAACCATTTCCATGACTCTTACCTTTCCGCCTCAACAACACCAATAGCTATAGGGTACATATTATCATTCCCATCACTCCTAATAGTACTTAACAATTGACCTTTGTAACTACCTTTAAGGAAACATCCATCCACGCCAATGACATGCCTACACCCACTTAAAAAGCCTATTTTGCATGCGGAAAAACAAGCATACAACCTCTCAAATGTCCTTAGTAGCGTCTCACCAAGAATGTGTCAATCACTATTCAATAAATCCCCATCATTGTTTGTTTGCAAGACCATATCTTGACACTTAATCTTGCATGTAGTTCCCGGATTTGTCTTGGACAAGGTGGCACAAAAATCCCATAATCTCTTATATTGGTCAGCATCACTCCCATGAATCGTCTCTTTAGCTTTCCTCTGAGCCATTCAACCTTGAGAGTAACTACAATCCATATTTAAATCCCTCTTCACCTCTTTCACCAAAGTCTTCACATAACATGTAGGGTTGTCCCTCACTTTTTCCATATAACTCTGTTCAATATACCTTGAATTGCAATGCTTGTTCGCATATTTCCTACCACAAGTATGCTCGCCATGTGGTACTTGAAAGAGCTGACCACCTTGCATTGGGGATGCATGAACCCTCCATGAGCACACATGATCACATTGAGCAGTGATTCTACGATTCTCATTTCTTATATATCTTACTGCTTATTCATGCCTAATATTCCATTCCTTCAATGCAGTCATAAATGTCTGTGGGGTACTAAACTTCTGTCCAACTTTGAAAGTAAAGTTGGGGTGTTGAAAATCTTCCACTTCAATTACATCATCTAACGGATTCCCATAGCTGTCAAGTAATGTCTCTTCCATATCAACTATGTCATTCCAATTATCTTCATTCACCTGCATAGTCTCACTTGGACCTACAATTTTTTATGCACATTCAATTATTGTTGGCTCAGCTGCACATAAATTTGATTCAACATTCACAAACCTTTGAGTCCCCAATGGTGGTTCAGTTGTGTGTACGGCTGTGACTATATCATCTACATCCTCCATATCCACATCAATCACATCATTAAACAAGTCCACCGGTTCATCCTCCCCATTCCGTTGTTCATCTTCCTCATCTTCACTGCCGGTTTCATTACTCGCATCTTCATTTGTTTGCTCTCTATCACTATCATTGTTCCTATTGTCTACAATTTCATCACTTATGACAACAAACAACTCCAGAAAAGGCATATCATCATACACGAAATGCATTACATGCAAGTCGAGATCAACCTTGACCTCAGTCAAACCATTGTCAAAGTTACCATCCGGATCCCTATAGTAGAATGTAGCATTATTCCTTGCATCCAGCTGGTTATGAATCCTATGGATAGTACTCATTTTTAACACTTCTTCAAATGGCATGTTTTCCATAATGGCAAGCCTACCATTAACATATTTGATTTTTGGATCATAGTCAAAATATCCCCCAAAATGCATCCTAATTAAGTTCTACTAGTCTAGACATATGTCAATTAAAAAGTTCAACAAATCAATTCAACTAAAATGGAGTAAATGATGATAAGCTTCAAATACTGTGCAACAACATTAAAAATTATATTCAGAAAGATCAATAGTAATTATCCTAACAGAACACTAAAAAATATCGAAAGCAATATTTTAAAATGAAAGCCTTAAAATGATTTTTGGATTTCTAGCAGTTTGAGCAAAATGAATTAGTTATCACTCTTCCAAGAACCATGATGATACTTTAAGGGGAAAATATATGAACCCACAGAATCATATGCAAGTGTGGAACATATACATCCACTTTATTATACATAATTAATAAAATTACTTAGTCATTTTACTATATATGTAAACATTATTTTTAAAGCAACCAAGTAAAAAAAAAGTTCAAATACGTTACACAAGGGAGAAAGCTTCAAACTTTGTGAATCTTAATCCTAATAAGAGTTTAACAGCATGTGCTATGCCATAAGCGAGAATAACTTTTTCACTATTGGTAACTTGAAGAAGCAAATTTCACATAGCCAAAATCTTACATATTAGACAATCTACCAAGAGATTGCAGAAGTCAAACTGCAAAGGAAATAGAACGGCATATATCTTGTCAGATTATAACAAT